>JBAMYA010000013.1:2884225-2911027 GCA_037176975.1 Arrhamphus sclerolepis
CGTGTAGAGGGCAGGACAGGAGGCGGAGCCTTGTAGCAAACGTTGAGGTGCAGCTGTGATCTACGAAGGGAAACTGCTGCTGATGTGCGTATGTGTGGTTTTATAAATCAGGAATTTTTTAGCTGTATGCCATTTTTGACTTTTGGTCATACACACATTTTTAGTAAAGATCCTACGCAATGTTTAGTAAATGAGACGCCAGTTCAGTACCAGCAGACCAGTTCAGTACCAGTAGACCAGTTCAGTACCAGCAGACCAGTTCAGTACCAGTAGACATCCTGGATAAAAAATGTCCAGGATGTCTTCTGGTATGTTGCTCCAAAACTTCAGTGTAGTTTTCTGAATGAACTTGTCAATGATCCTTGATACAGTTCCACTTCAGAACCTGGCTTTTGGACTTGTTGCTGATAACCGTAGACTGTCAAATTCTTCAAAAATAATAATAATAATGATAATAATAATAATTAATCCAGGAAACTGATTCCTCCTCTGCACAGTGTTAACATAAAGTTTTCTCTTTTACACTCATGAGTGTAACGCCATGCAGCGTTTATGTCCTCTACTGATGAAAGACAGTTGTGGACACGCCTGAGAGGTCGGAGATCGTATGTGGCGTATGATTTTCTCTGACCTTTTGCACTATACTCTTCTCGTCGCCGGTGGTACTTCTGTCGTGTCTGCATGTGCGTTGTCACATGTGATGTGAATTTTTCTTTTCACCATGTTAGAAAGTGGACATGTGGCCAAGACTGTCTTTGCTCAGCGCATGGTTGATGAGGGACGAGAGGCTGAACTGAGGAGCAAATGTCAGATCCAGAAAGCAGACAAGTGGCTTGTTTGCCAACTCTCTTTTGCTTTCACGAACCTCTTTTATACGAGTTTCATACGAGACAGCAGACCACATACAGAGCTGCAGGGATAGAATTAATTAGTCAATGAAATTAAACATCAGAAGAAGAGATTGATGAGTCGTTAAGATCTGGATATGACTGCCCCCAACAGCTCCCCCTGCTGGTCGGTGTTCACATGACATTCATGTCCTCTCTGGGCTGTGTTTAATTGATTTTCTAGCAGATAGTATGTTTTGGTACGTCGACACACTCACATGTGTTCAAACATCATCTGTTACACTAATAAAAGATAACCTGTCTGAAAAACGCCACCAACGCCAAACTCAACTATGTACAGGTGTTGTTTGACCGCTTTGTCCGGCAGATTACATTTTTTGTGCGAAAGGACTTTTTGCCTTGTGGCTATTTTAGAAAAGACTAAAGTCCCTTTATAGTTTAGATTTAATCATGCTTCCTCAGCAAGCAACATCAGATAGGCCCCCACACCTTATCAGCGTAGGCAGGCAGAGGAATCATTTCAGGCATCTGAGGGCTGCAGAGAGAAGAAGAAGAAGAAGAAGAAGAAGAAGGAGGAGGAGGAGGAGGAGGAGGGGTAATTCATGGCTGCAGTAGCAGAGGTTTGGCAATTAGAAAAAGCCTTAGAAAGAAAATAAAAATATGCACTGGAGACTCTGAGATGGAAGATTTAAGAGTAAATGGAGAAAGAGAGGAGAGAATCTCAAAATATTTCAAGAGCAGATGAGGCTGATAAGCTGCCACAGCGACGTTTGATTCCTTCAAACAGCTTTTGATTCCCTGCTAAGTTCTAAAAATGGTGTTCATAGGGAGAATATCAAAATGCAATAACCCTTTGAGATTAATGTTATTATATTTCATTTGAGTGGAAGAACTGTTATCCTGTCAAAAATAACAAAGTAAAAGACTTTTATTGCCACTGCATTCATGTCACATCAGATATCGCAACATGAGCCTTTGTGACACTATGTTTCCAGACTGTAATGTAATCAGATTACATTTTTAATGGATGAAGGGGTGCATCTTTTGATGGTAAATTGAGCCGTTGCTGACTGAGTTCCCTTCATGGTAATTAAGCAAACTCGTTATTCTAGTATCTATTTCTGATATGCTGTATATGTGACAGACTCGTGAACACTCGTGTTTACTGGTCCTGGTGAGCGCTACATTGTGCCTTTCGAGTCATCTGGACATCAAATTCTTGGAAAAGTAGGAACAGAAATAAACTTTGTCCATTTGACAGACAGATGCTGGAACACTTCTGCAAAATGAAATTGTTTGAGCATCTTTATTCAAAAGTAGCTCTAAACCAAAACTCCAGTTTCATTTTATTATTATTTGGACTCTGGTCTGCAAACTACTGACTTAAACGAGCTGTTTCAGTTATCAGTCTGTGGGTTCCCTTACTTGTTCTTCCAGCTCTATTAATGTTTAATGAATGAAAGAAGACACAAGAACTTATCATTGTTTGTGTGTAATTGCCTCAAGCACATTGTTTTTATATATTATTGTGACGCAGATGAAGATCAGGTCACATTTTACAAACATTCAGGCAGAAAACTGGTTAATTCCAAAAAGGAGATACATTTTCTTGACTAAAGTAAAAAAAAAAAACAACACAAATACTTGGTCATGTTGGAATGAAAACAAGTTATACCACATTTGAAATCACGTATTTCCGCATGTCACCAGAGATCTGACTCTGGGATGGTGATCAGATCACTTCACAGAGAACTGTATTCATTGGACAGAAAAACGATGAAAGTTGTTTTAATGCTACATATGCTTTTATGAACACAACAAAAAACTTCAGTGAAGATACGAAGGAAAAAAATACAGCTTTGTCAGAGAAAAACTGCTCCTTTCATCTGGGGGCTAAAAGTACAAGATTAATGAAGAAACATAAGAGTTCTGTTGGTTTTTAAATGTTAACTTTCTTCATTGATGCGGCGGAAGATGCTTTATTGATGTGAATATTGCTTGAGGAATCGGAGATGTCTAATAAGGTGTTGTTAACGATTTGCCACTTTGAATTGCTAAACGGGACGCTGGTACAAATTAGCCTGGAGACGCCTGCTGCATGTAATTAAAGGTCCCAATGAATTCCAATAATCGAATAGGCCATCTTCAGAGAAAACTATTACAGCGGGATTATTAGTGTAGCAGGTTTCACTAATCACTCACTGACAGGCAGACTCTCTGGCAGCCTGTCTCTCTCACACACAGACACACACACACATTTATATTTACAGTCCACATAGGCTGCACAGAACTGAACTCATGTATAATCACAGTCCTACACTCCCCCAGACATGCATGCATGCAAACAGACCTGTGCATGTGCACACACACACAGACACACAAGCAGAGACGTTCAGTCAGACCTATTGATGTCAACCTCTTGCTTTCAGTTATCATCTGCACGCAGGCAGGCTTCATATTGAATCAGAGGGACAGAGTAATATAAAACTGGAAGGCTTTCACTTTCAATCTCATCCAGACTCCAACTTTCGTGCCTCTGCTGAGACTCAGGAGACAGAGGGGCCTTTGGATGTCAAAAATAATGCTTGGAGGACAGCCGTTAGTTGTCCCAGGCAGCATCTGCACAGCTCGAATTAAACTTGCATGCATATGTTTAATGAGGAAAGAGGTAGAAAAGCTGATAATGTGATGTCCACTGGTGCTTGGTATCATTCTAGTTAACAAAAACTACAACTGAGACTAAAACTGAAACTAACAGTGAAAAGGTAATTCTGTTGGGTTTTATAAAATGAACTAACTAAATAAAAACTGAAATTAACATTGCAAAGCTAACTGAAACTAAATAGAATAATGAATAAAATGAACTTTTTCATCCTCCTGGAAGCGAGCAGGTCAGGACACAACGTCATGAATTCTCCTTCAGTGAAAGATCTGAATCCACAGATGAGGTCCAGCAGGGAACCGTCTATGACACACCGGATTTCTGGAAGTAAAGGAAGATATTTACCCAGGAGCTTCAGATTTAGTCAGGGATCCTGCCTCCCATCGTTTGGTTCAGCGTATTTTCTCTGTGTCCTGCTGTCATCTGGTCTGAGAAACCAGGATACAACTTCTCTGGAACGAGTTTTCATTAAAATTAAGAAATAAATCCCTGAACTGTAGCTCTGTCGAGGTAGTTGTGCAGGTGTTTTAGTGTGTTCCTGTTCGTGTGTGTTTTCTGGATCCACCATGGAGACTCGCACTGATCTGCCCTCAGCTCTTAGTTAGATTTAATTTGACTGGTCCAAATGTTTCCTTGTTTTTTTTAATGTTTGATGCCATCCATTATTTTCTGCATTCTGGGTATCAGTGCCTTTTGACCTTTGACACTACATTTTTCTATTTACTGGAAGTAAAAAATAATGATTTTTGTCCTGTTCGACACTATTACAGGATTCCTTCATCCTAGATTTCTTTTTTATCAATATCTGGAAGTAAATACTTCAAAAACTAAAACTAAGACTAAAAATAAAGGAAAACTAATTTTCAAAACTAAAACTACAGATGTGTTTGTTAAACTAACTAGGACTAAACAGAAATAATTCAGAAATTAAAACTATGAAATAATTCAAAGCTCTTATAACCCTGCTGTGCAGCAGTGAAGTTCAGTGTGAACCACATCATCGTTAGCTTTCAGCCCTCTGCAGCAGCAAAGACCTGCTAAAATTAATCAGTGGCATTAAAATAAAAAAAGACCAAAATGCGTCACGCTTTGATGCGAGCCAATGTGTTTATTGATTAATAAACAGTAAAAGGATTCCATTTCCCAGATACACTCGCTCTGTGCAGCCAAAGAGGCTTTTTTCCTCCCGCAGGACAAATGTGTTTCAGCTGAGCTGATCCGATGCCTCCTCCATTGTTTTTATGTACTTCTGTTTAGAGTTCCCCGGGCTCCACTGACTACCTGTCTGTTTAGAGGCCCATAAACATAAATCAGACTTGTTAGAGCTCTTTTCATAAATTCCTCACTACAGAGGAATGGCGCTCTTACAGATGAATCAAACACCATCCACGTTTTTTTTTCCTGCCCCTGAAATGAATTTCTGTCCTGTTTAGAAGATTACTGCTGTCGTTAAAGTCCTGGTGAAGAATCTGTGGTGGAACCCTGAGAGGTATGGATCCCAGCTATTGTTTTATGACCTTATAGCAGATCTAAATTATTGGATGAGATCAGGGGCAGGACGTTTTCCAGAGGTGTATATATTATATATTATATACAATCTCTGTCCAGCCACAACCAGACAGCTCCGTCCTCTAGTCCGTCGCTCAGATCTGCATCTGCAGCATTGCTGCCCACTGACTTTTATTGACGTGAGGTCAAGCATTGGCAAACTGAATTTCGAGTCTGTTGCATGAGTGAATGTTTAGGTGAAATTAGAATAATTTGGATGAGCTGAAGCATTCCTGCAAACCTGTTATACTATCTGTTACGCAATCTGCCAGCTATGCTCTGGCACTCTGGGCTGCCACGGCGCTACAAGCACGAACAATGACCTGGATGCTGCAGGTACTGCCTACATCATCATCATCATTTAAATACAAAAAACTAGTTAATTAGTCGCTGTGATGTTACAAATGAGGATCTACCAGCTAATAAGCAAATAATGCAGAAAATAAGATGAAAAATGTATTGTAAGAGCTACTACTAACATGTTTGTGCAAACCTATAGCTTTTCTTATGTATTCCTATCACATATTTAGTAGAACATAATATATTATTATAAGACAGTTTAGTTGGAAACGGTGTTCCATGTCCACAGTCGCTGTTTCACCAAGTCATCGATACTTCCATCTAGCTTGTTTGTTAGCCGTCATAACTCTGTGGTTCTTCCTCCACTGGCCTTTGAGCTTTGATCCAGCACAGACAGTCCAGTGTCGTCATTTGTCCCCTCGCTGCACTTCAGTGGAAAAAAGATAATCACTAGAACGAAGCACCTTCCGTCGTGTCGGCAGCGAATGAAGCTCCCTCTCGCTCTCCCCTCATCGTACAACAGGGAGGGTAAATGAATCCCCACTCACCTCTTATTTACAAGATTCATGTTTGTCTAATGCAAAATCAATAGCTCAGCACCAGGGAGAAGTTAGGCCTCCACCAACAGTCATTGAGAGCTACTTAACAGCACATCTTCAGGCGCTTTAGTGGGCCATAAAACAGAGGGATGGTCATGGCTCGGCCTTTAGCAGCTTTAGCTGCGGTCTGGTGTCCACGCTCAGCCACATCAGCTGCATTCATCTCTAATGTGAAGTAACTTTTTGTTTGTTTGCTTGATTGATTTTCTGACCAAATGACAGGGGGACAGCAGAGACAAACTGTGACGTACCAATGTTATAATTTAGAAGAACTTTTTTTTGTGATTTTCCTTTTTCTTTCATGTGTTTTATCAAAACATCGTTGTCCATGTAAAATGTTTGCAAAGAACAAAAATTACATTGGTTCTGCTTCACTTTTTGTCTTGCTAGCTTTGACCACATCACCATGGAGCATATTTGCATGAGGCGCCACAGTGTGATGTCATTTTTAAGACTTTACATCAGACAGCGTAAAATAATAAAATAATCAGCTGGGTCCTACACAGTTTTAAAATGAAGTAAATTAAATAAAATTAACAAATAAAGAAGGGGGTAAGAGAAAACACATGTACAGCATGCAGAGTCCCTGGATGTAGACAGCAAACAGAAGGTTCTATGAACTTGTCACTTTTTGCTGCCCATCAGTCTGAGAAGTGTTAAAATATCAAGGAATTTCTACCGTGAGAAAGTTTATTCAGAAAACACTGAAGACAGGTGCCGATCTTCCTAGTAGAGGACAACTCAGCACGATCAATCCAAGGTTAGACCCAGCAGGACTCAAACAAACTCAGCTAAAATATTCAACGTTTAAGCTCACGATGGCACAGCTAACATCTGGAAACCACAAAACTTCTTCATACCAGCTTTCAAACACTGTGGTGATGACTTGGGCTTGCTTAGCACTGGAACCTTAGGGTGCTTGAGTCCAACTTAAGGACTCGTGACTTGAGTCCTGTTGACTTGTGCATTGACTGCATCTGAGACGAGTCCTCAGATTTTACCGCAATGACCCGACATTCATTTCCCTTTGAATACATCTGTTGTACAGCGCTACAAGCGTCATTCATCAGATGCCTGTGATTTAAGTGTGATTGGACTTTTACGCAGACTCAGCTTCAGTGGTGGACTTGACTTGTTTTTTTCTTTGACGACTCAAGCTTGACTCGGACTCGAGCACTGGACTCAGACTCAAATCTTGGACGACTCGACTACAACACTGCCTAACAGTGACTGAGTTGATTATGAATCTGCCTGCGTACCAAAGTAGTGTAGAATAAAATGTGAAGCTGTCTGTTTAAACAGCTAAACCTAAAGTTCACGCAGCAGGACAATGATCTTAAATCACAGCAGCAGACCTACAACAGGATGGATGAAAAATAAAAGAATAAATGGAAGTTCTGGCCTCAACTCACATGGAGGGACTTTAAGAAAGATTTTTTTTTTAAGAGAAATGGTCACAAACCTCAACAAACTGCAGAAGAATGAGCCAAGTTTGCTCCAAAACAATGTGAGCGACTGATAGTTTTATATAGAAAAGTATTACTTTGTTATTGCTGCTCATTCACCCCATGATTCGACAGCTAAATCCATAACCATCGACTCATGGGGGTCTATTTATATATTTATTTCCTGAACTAACTGCTTTTGCATCTTGGCTTTTTTTTTTGTAAATAAACATAATAACAGAGTGTCATATGTCATGTCCTATGAATACCAGGAGTGTGCTCTAGTTTTATACTATAACACTGTCAAGCAGCTGTATGCTGCACTAAAAGCCCTAATTGACTAACTATGATTCTTAAATTATGTCTCTTCATCATGCCAAAAAACTCCCTTGACATAGTGTGATAATATCCACTAGACCTGTAGAGACACCTCCACCTTATTTCCTGGTTCCTTGCACATTGAATAGATCAGCACTTACGAAATCTGCCTCACTGGCTCTGCTCGGAGGTGTGTATCATTTGGCCCCAAAATTCACTTTTCCCCACCAGTAAGCACTATCTGCCTCACACCGCCATGAACACCGACAAAGACCTTGCCATCTGTCAGTGTCGTTCTCTGCAAAGTGGCTGCGATTAATTGAAAAACAATGGCGGGGCCAAGTGGGAGGGTCAAAGCAATATTCATTGTGGCCTCGTGGGATCAGCTTCTGATTTCCTCATTGCTGAAACGCCTCCTACTGACATTAGCCACAGTAATGTCGCAACACATTGTGCCTATTTGGTTTAAAGTCCTCCCCCATGTTTGGCAGAGGGTATTATCGAGCAGACAGACACTGGAGACTCTATTTGTCTCTGTCCATGTCAGCATAACACGCTGCTAATCAATGCTGAGGGGGATTACTTGTAATTCCTAGAGGACAGGAGGCTTCTTCTGTGACAAAGTTCTGCATGGAGTGAAACTACCCCAAATATCTACTGAAAGTGATGGACGGAGGCACAGCAGTGAGAATGAAAGATGCATTGGAGATACCAGTGAATCTGAGCGCCCAGCAGGACATGATACCTTTTCACTGTAGCACCCTGCAGAGTTGTTATTTTTAATCCTGAGTGAGTTTCAAGCACCTCACCCTCCAAGATTCAACTATCCTGCTACTTGAATTAATTCTTCCTCCCTGTGATGGGTTTTCCTCTTCAATGCCGCCTCAGCAGATCCTCCTGCACACATGCTTTCAAGGTTGACTGAGCAGCTTCTTGCCCTCAGTAACCAAGAGAAGCGACCCCATCTATATGCAGACTTTCAGTCTGACATTGCCGTTTGCTTCCATCCAGTCTGCTGTGCTGACAGCTGACACATCAGAGTAACCAACAGTCTCCTTTGTTGGTTAGATGGAGTTGGTCATCTTTAAGTCAGCCAACAGACCTCATTAATTCTGCTAATGATAGTTACTGATGCTGCTGTGAATTTGTAAATATCTGTGTAGAGAACTCGGAGTCCCCCTCCAGCAGGAATACACACAACAGCAAAGTTGTTTATTTTTGAATAACAGGAACAATTAAAGTTACAGCAGCCCTGACATCTGGTGTTCCTCACCCACTCCCAGTGAGCTGCAGCACAAATAGGCATGACAGCTGATTGGCAGATCGCGTGAAGCTGGTTCAGTCTCATCTGGTGCTGCTCCCTGAATCACTGCCCCACATCTCCCTCTGCAGTTGAAAAAAAAAAATCACTACAATCTAAAATAATCAGATAATCAGGCTGGTATTTATAAAATGGATTATTAAATCTCAGCTTTCCACTTCAGATTTCATGCCCGATTTTATGCTTTTTCATAAGATCAGAATTTGTGAATGGTTAAAGAATGGTGAACGTGAAAATCATTGAAAAAGATTAACAATCCTCCAAATACATGTATTTTTTTGTATCTGTTGCCAAAATGAATTGTGGGTAGTGTGGCAGGTTTGAGCCTTTAGTCAATAGATGAGAAATTTTCAACTTTCAACTCTAGGTACAAAGTGCTAGCCAATGAAATCTTTCTGGCGGGTCATAGTTGCTCGTATCAGTCTACGATTGGACATCGCATTACAGGAATGCTTCAGTTGCTTCCGGGGGGAGGTGGGGGACATCGAGTCAAATGGACCATGTTCTGGATTTATTGTCGAATCAGTTGACCAGAGTTGTGGCACTCTGTCTGGATTGGCAGACTCGGGTGGCAAAGTGTGTCCCAGTTAGCTCCAGACATGAAAATGGGCGAGAAGGATACAACCCCTCTACGGGGCATCCGAGGACATGTTACTCCGCAAGAAAATTTTGGACATTTTATCTTTAAAAGCATCAATCTGGTGCAGTTTGAGAGGAAAATCAAGCAGATTCCTTGTATGGACATGTATGGACATGTATTTATGAGGCTGACGTAAAAGGACCAGAGCTGTTTGCTGCATTGCTGTGGCCAACAGATGGACTTGATGTTGCAGCAGGTATTTAAACTGCCACCAGTTTCCCTCGTCAGAGATGACACTAAGGCCTGAGCCATATTCCCACAATTTAGTTAATAGTTTATTGATCATAAATAAAGTACAACAGTGTGATGTTTTAAACTGTCTGAAAAGTTATTGTATTGTTTCCCACTTAAAGTTTAACCTAATTCACTGCATATTCGAAGACTCTCAGCCAAAATAGACATTGAATGTCAATACCAGAGAGAATGTGTGGAGGACGGCGCATCAAAGTACCACACACACAAAACGTTATCTGAAATTATCTGAAATACTGGCTGTCTCATTATAATCAGATAGCACAGCGTGCAGGTTTAACTTCTACTTCCTTCAGAGTGTAGACTATCATGATGCCCCACCATTACCGTCTTCTTGCCTCCTGGTTTGACTCAGTTTTTCCCAGCCAAAGAACCAGTCCACCACCCAGCTTGCTTTAAACCATCTAACTACATTTGTATAGCTCATAAATGCATATATGTCCATATAAAGAATTTTAGAGTAGTACAAAGTAAATTTAGGTCTATGTGTTATAACCATGGGGTGCTGAGATATTCTTTTTCCACAATTTGTTACAAGTTCAGAGGAAACTAAGTATCAAAGGAAATAACAGTGGACTTGAAGAAATTTCAGATGACCCAGCTTTCCATCAGCACTTAAATGCAACACGTACACACAAATCTGTCTCAAAACCCCTTGTGCTGATCTGTATGTAAATGTAGTTTTGTGTGTGTGTATCAGGCGATTTGTGCACAGGTATTTAACGATTTGTGTGGTAGGAGGCTTTTTGAATTTGTAATTATCATTTTGTGCATATCTTCGGATAAGTTGTCAACCCCACAGTTGTTACCCAAAGTTACGGAAAAAAGACTTTCTTTACCATTTACAAATAATGTTTTACACATACAAGTACTCAAAACTACACACAAATCAAGTATTACGCGCGCACAGATTTGAGTCAATTTTCTCTCCATAAAAAGCTAATGTTAGCTTGTGTGAGTCAACGTTACCTTTAGCCTCTCAAGCCGGCCCCCTCAGCATCAAGTACAAACATCCAAATCGCTGAATGAGTCGTAACTGTC
The DNA here is from genome assembly GCA_037176975.1 of Arrhamphus sclerolepis. Taxonomy (NCBI): domain Eukaryota; kingdom Metazoa; phylum Chordata; class Actinopteri; order Beloniformes; family Hemiramphidae; genus Arrhamphus; species Arrhamphus sclerolepis. The sequence continues at coordinate 2,895,200 of JBAMYA010000013.1, forward strand.
GTCTGCCCCCGGGTCAGCTCGTGAGCGCTCTGGTCAGCACAAACCAATCAGGTAGCAAGATTTTCCCCCACATTCACGCTAATATCTCAATGCTGTAGCGCTAGTAGGAGAATGTCTTGCTGAATTCAAGGCTCCCTTCAGGCGTGCACACGTTCGCAGCTCCCTAAAGCTCTGAGAGGCTCTCATGTATAAAACCAAAGTTCTAATAAAACTATTTCTGGTATAACTCCATGTCCCATCCATAGAAAATAAATCCAAGCTAATTATCCATCTACTGATGATAGCTAAAGTAATGTTATGTAAAAATGAACAATTTTGCCTTACCTACCTGAGACCACTCACAATTTTTTGGGTATTTTATCCCACTGTCAAATTATTGTATTTAATAATTTATTTCTGCTAAATATTAGCTGACCAGGGTCTCCATGCTTTTATTACCATGTCAAGCCCAAGTTGTTTTCATGACTTTAACCAATCCTGAAATCAGTCTTTTGCCATGATGAAATTTAAACAACCAAACAAAGGCCACAAATGTATCAGGGGTGAAAAGGTGCCATTGTATACCTCATTTCTACTCATACATATTTATGAATTCTGATTTATACGTATTCTGAAATATTTTGATGCATAAAAGATGTTATTGTGCTGAAAATCAGGCTTAATGACTTAATTTTAAAAACAAGAAATATTTAATATATCAGGTATCTTGTTACCAATGCTACTGTGTTCCTTCAAAATTGAAAAAAGCAGAACAAAAAGGTGCAGAAATGTTCTTGCGATCATCCCTACATTTTCATCATATCATCCAAATCAATCTTTCATTTCATTTTTAAGACTTTAGCATGTCACAGTGCTGGAAAATGAGATCGTCTGCAGTTATGTAGACGAGATCACAGCAGGCACAAAAGCAAATCAATAACTTGGAAATTAAACTTGAATCACATCCATGAAAAGCAATAACAGGTCTCAGCATCATTGCTGCCAAGATAACGTTTCTGCACTTGAGGAAAGCGCAAAATTCTGACAGCCAGACTCTCATGACCTTTAACACACATTTTCTTTTCTTCTGCTTAATCTGTTGTATGTTCTTTTCCATATAATTTTATATCCTTTGTATCAGTTTCTAAAAAGATGTTTTCGCTCCAGCTGTAAACTGGATAATATTCGGTACAAGGTGTTTGAAATTAAACTGAACAGAAAACAAACTTAAAACCTAACTAGATAAAAAGAAAGTTTAAGCTTAACGCTGGCTAGCAACATTTATGATATGACAGCCATTTGTGCTTACATGTCCTCTTTTTTTAAAAGAAAGAAAGAAAGAAATAGCCCAGGGTCCTGCTTTTAATGACATCTTTAGCTTCCCTCATTGCCCGTCATGAAAGGATTTTCTAATGTATTTCTGCTGCTATGTAATTAACATTAAAATGATTCATCTGATACTCGTCAGACTGTCGACAACCAGTGGTTATGTCAGGCACCGCTCTAAAAAAGATGGCAGAGGGGCTCAATTACTTCAGACTGAACAAAACCACTGTCTCCAGTGCTTGATGCGTGGCCTAATACCGCATGATTTGATTATTCTGCTCAAGCAAACACATGCAAATTGCATTTCAGTTTGAAGTGGTTAATTTCTAAGCGTGCTGATTAAATGTAAAAATATGTCAGAGCTTTTCTGCCAGGTATTCATGTGGATTTCAAATCAAAGGCATGAAAGAAAAGTTTAAAAGGATTCTTAAAGCAGAGAGATTTACGTAAACCAGTCTGAAGGCTTAAATGAGGTTTAGTCAACCTGCTGTTTTTGTGTTTCTTCTCTTAAATAAAAGCAGCCGGGGTTAACCTTGAATCCGTTTTACAGAGTGAAGGGGGATAAAACATGGACCGACCTGGTTGTTCACTCTGCCATCCAAGCCTTTTGTTTTTCTCACAGTATGGATGGCCATCTGTCAACCTTTCCCAGAGAGAGGCAATGATTTTTTCTCGCCTGAATGAACACCCAGGAAAGCAATATTTCACGTTAGCACTGAAAAAAGACCCGTCTCAGGGGATTTTGCTTACTGGAGTGATGTGGTGGTGTACATCAAGAGTGATCGTGCTGCCGCAGAGATGGAGCAGGAGCTGCACCCAGACTGGTTAACTGTAGGATAAAACTGGATGTTTTCACAATATGCTGCTCTTGTGATCAGAAAACCAATGTGTTGCCTTGTGCATTCACTCTCAGTCATCCATCCATCCAGCCATCCATCCATCCATGTCTCCATCCATCCATCCATCCATCCATGTCTCCATCCATCCATCCATCCATGTCTCCATCCCTCCATCCATCCATTGCTGAACTAAATGAAGGTGCTGTTCCTCAACTGACCACTAGAAAAGCAAGTTAATCTGTATTAATCACCAACAAATGGATTATTGGTCTGTATAGTTAGATTTTACTTCTATGATGACCGTGTGTCCCCCTGTATGGTGACCAGTCATCGCTTTAGGAATGTCTGTGACCCTTGGACACAGCTTCTGAGCTGTTAATAAAGCCCAACAGCAAGTCATTCATACTTTAAAGAGAATATGTTGTTAACTGTACTACAGACCACGCTGACTGGCTGTGGGTTAGCCAGGAAGCAGCAGCAGGGAGGTCCTAAGCAGGTGTCAATTAAACACAGAGGTCATTCCTGATGTTGCCACCAAAGCAGCATTTGAAAAACGAGAACGTTTGCCAGCAGCTCCAGAGCCAAAGCAGCCAGGAGCCACAGCAGATGACTGTAGCTCTCGTCCCTCAGTCAATCAGACCATGACACCACCATGCTTGTCCCACTGCTGTGGATAATGACTCTCTCTCACCAGCTTCAGCAGCATCTTCACCAGATGATCAGCTTTTGTTCTGGAGTAGATATGAACATTTCACACCAAAGTACGTTCATATCAGGAGCACAGAACCGTCTCCTTCCTGGGATCTATGATGGTTGGACATTCATGGTGTTTCTGCTGGAGAAGAATTGTTTGAACAGATGAATGTGGAACCTTCAGACATCTGGAAATTGTATTCAAGAATGAACCAGACTGGTGGAGGTCCAGAATTCTCTTCCTGAGTATCTTTGCTGATTTTTTAAATTAAAAAAATAATAAGAATTTTTTTCTACTGAGCAAAAGAAGAAAAAACATGTATTAAGCTGATTTTTGCTGTCTTTTTTACTCTTCCGCTGTGTTTCTGCAGCTTTTATAAGTCAAAGTCATGTGAAAGGTTTTGAAAAGGACATTTTGATGAACAGGTAAAAAAGTGCAGACCACAAGCTGTATGATGAACTCTGAAAGAGAAAAATTTGGATTTAAAAAGATTTTGTTTGTGTACAGGTTTATGTGAGAGAGACTTTGCATATTTGTCTCTGTACACATGTGAGTTTGCATAACTCTGGAATTTGAAGTTTCTGACTCAAGACTTGATTTAAGGACAAAGACTTGAGACTTGAAAAACAGTGAGTTGGTCTTACCTCTGGTTAACACTACAAAAAAAAAACCTTCATGTTCGCATTAGTAGTGTGTATACTGTATAAATATAAATGACCCTGCACAGCTGCTGCGCTGGCCTGTAGTCTTACTGAGGGATTCCTGTGTGTTTATTAGAAAAACTTTCAGCTTATTTCTTAGCTCTGTGGCTCGATCAAGTGTAATGGTGGAGGCAGAGGCGCTAGCTGCACATCATAATGTGATATTGTCGACACGCTTCACTGAAGTCAGTGTCTGACTCGTCAAATTTAATGATAGCTTAGAGAAAATGCACTTTTCAACACCAGTTGTGGGTTTTTTTGTGGAGCTGCTGGGGAGACTATCCTCTGTGCAGTGTGTATGTTAAATGTGAGATTTAAAAAACTATCCTGCTACTTAATTCTGAGGTTTTAAATGTCAGGACATAACAAATGTTTATCTTAATTTTAGATCATTTTAACCCGATGAACAACAAGATATCATACATTACTAATATATAATACATTCTTGTGTCATCATTTCTTCAAAGAAACGAGACCAAAATGCAGAAGCAACGTGTGAAAAACAAAGTACAACCTATGATTCAACAGCTTGTCGAACCATCTTCAGCAGCAGTGACCAGAAGTTATTGTTTTGTCTGATATTTTTAGTCTCATCATTTTGAAAAACAGAATTTTTTCAGTTAATTCGCAGGCATTCGTTTGTGCACAGCGTTCTTAACATCCTCACAAAATATATAATTCACATTGAGGTGCTCTGTAGCTGTAAAACTACCCCTCCCCCGCCACGTTTCGGAGTTTGTATTAAATGAGTTCTGATAGGCTGTGTTTAGCTGTTTGTTTGTTTGTTTTTTAATTATTAGACGCTGCATTATGCCCAGACACAATAAAATAAGCCTGCAAATACTTTTGCAGGCTTAATTTAATTTCACACCAACAAACTTGAATATCAACATGCTAACTAAGGTCTGTACAGCCTCAGATGGAGGTCCTGGTTTATTTTATTCATTTACTCATTTCCTTAATGGTATTTCACTGACTTTGGAGTGAACCAAGTGCCAGTCATCCCACTTCAACCAACATGGGTTGAAGCTCATCCAGGAAGTATGTTTTGTTGCAGTTCCTCCACTGACCACTAGGTTCTGGCTTCAAAAGAGAGCAAATCTCCATTGACCTCCCAACTTTGCAACACACTTTTAAACATATTTACAGCCTGATGCATTTTTTTTTCCATCTGTGGTCACATATTACATTCATAACAACTAAACCACATCAGATAAATGTATTTTCAGCAGTAAAGCTGACCAATCAGATGCACTGACAAAACTGGACGTGCTTGACTGAAATCTAGCCATTGGCTCTGTTATTAATAGATGAATTTGATTCAACATTCACTTCCACAAGACGGGCAGCTGTCTGGACTGCTTTTCTGTGTAAAGTTATGGACTCCAGATTGTTTGGAAATGTTCTTAAAACATTTCATGTGTTGAAGCAACAACTGATTTTAAGTCCAAACGTAGTCCATCTCTGCTGATGTCTAAAGTGGAACATAAAGTTACTCTGACAAGTCGCTCGTATGCAGACACGTTGGCACTAAAACGCTGCGAGTACTTTTAACAGCAGCAGATGAATCATTCGTGCATCTGAGAGGAAAACACGCTCCTCGTCTTTGGATTCCTCCGTCGGTGAGGAATTCTCAATCATTCTGTTCAACCTGGAGAAACTGCAAAAGTCAGTGTAGAGATTTCCAATATCCCACCCCACTGTGCATGAAGACGAAATCACTTCTAACCCCCCCCCCCCCAATCACTCCAGCTTTTCTTTGTCTGGCTTGGTTTAAGCTGCAGGAGCAGCAGGTTTTGTGAATGCTGTCACTGAAATTCATCTAAAAACCAGGAGAAGTGTATCGTTGTGGTCGGTTTCAGATGCAGCTGTAGGACCACTTAGCTTTGACTTTGCAGTGAAAGTAGAAAGTCCTCAAAGTTACTCACCGACTAACAAAACAAGGTGTCATTTCGTTTCAGCCATTAGCTTTCTATCCTGTGGTGTCATTTGTCAGATCTCAACTTCCCTCCAAGGTCATCGTCTACAGCAGGGCTATAACTCAACTATTATCTAATTAAGGAGGCCAATGATCATTTGAAAGGAGTAATGAAGTATAGAAAATGCCTACGTCAGAGCTTATTAGTGCCAAGCAGGACACTTTAAGAAGTGATGAGCCATTGGCCACAATGCACTATTAATTAGGCTTTTAAATGTAATTTAAAGAGCAAATTGTTGGAAAAATTATCTAACATCCCCAAAAATAAATATTTTCTCTCATTCATTCATGCAACACACCATTCTGTGGCGTTGGTAACATTTTGCGTGACATCATTCTTGTTGGTCATGGCTCTCACTGCCATGTTTTCAGATAAGCTACACTCATCAGTGGATTTGGTAAATATATGGTAATGGAACTGATTGTTAAACCAATAAATATGTGAGCAGACACCTCTGCAACACAAAACAAGTGAAACTTGTTGAAAGAACTAACTTCCAGTTGTTGAAGCTTGTCAAATTGCTTCCATTTAACCGCCATTCCTTTCACGGGCATGTAATTTTCCTCCCCCTGTATGACGCTTTGGATTTTGGGCATTTATCTAATTTATGCATCTCGTGAAAATACAAGTCTGAATTTATTGGTGCTGGGCTAATGGTATTCATTAACCTTTGCAACAGTGAAATGTTTGATTGGAATATGGCATTTCCGTCTTCAAAGGGACGTTTCATTCCTTTTGCAATTCAGATACTTCAAATGAGTCATTAAACGCTATTTTACTTCAAACGTCAAGTTTATGCATAGTAATAACTGTACCTCATCACACTTAGCATGCATACACCCACGAACTGAGACAGATGCGCGTCATGCACACCAGCAGACAGAGTGAAAACACATTTAAAGGGCTCATGAAAGCAGAAATACACTTTATAATGACAGTTTATGTCTTCTAGTCAGTGAGCTGTGTTGGAATATTAGTGCTTTATTAGAATGAAACAATGCATCTAGAGACATAATTATATATGTGTGTTATCATTCGGCTGATCTCCAGCTAATTGTGGCTTCTAATTAATGAGCTGTGATTCCTAGTTTGACTGATGTCAAAGATATTGAGGGAACTGATTTCTGTCTTTACTCACACAAACGGCATCATGGACATAACCTTAAAAAAGCTGACGAAGCATCACTGGGTGCTATTCCTGAGGGTTCTCCTAGCTGTTCCCAGATCTGATGTTGTTCCTGCCTTCAAATACACGTCCCATCTTGTTCTCCACCCAGCTTCTTGTAGCCCACTTCTCATCGGTTTTTCCTGGTCCCCCAGCACCTGATGTGGACTTTGTTACCCAGTCCAAACCTTCTCTTATCCTCTTACTGGAGATGGAAATGGCAAAAGTTCTTCTCTGGCTTCTTCAACCAAGTTACCACCATGTTACCGTTATTTCACTTTTCTTGTTGATCATAAATTCCAACAAAATGAATCTAATTTTCTTTGTTTTCATTTTTTTCCCCAAACAACAGTCTACATATATGTTAAAATATGTATAATCTTTCAGATATATATGCAATTTGATTTACAGCTAAACTGCATGAGCCCAGTTTTCCTTGTCTCTCCTTTTAAAAGAGGGAGACAGGAAGAGAAAATTTATACATAACAGATCATTTCAAGTAAATGAGCGCAAAGAAGAATTATTTTGAGACACAGTCCTGGGAAGACGTGGTAAACAGCTTCTTGTGTTTTTAGTGCAGGGCGCCACAAACGACCTCATCTGCTCACAGTCCACACACTTTCATTTTTATGACCGAGGCTCTTTGGGTGCATCTTCCTGGTTCTTGCAGCGCACTGTAACGACAAATTGAAATATAATTGCTCAAGCATGCATCTTGGAGGTTTAAACATGCTAGCAGGCTACACAGTCGCTAATAATGTCGCTAATGGTTCACTTTCGCTTTCATCTCATGGCAACAAAAGTCAAAGGTTCATCTAAACTGCAACATGGAGGATAAACAACGAGCAGTTCTTGGTTTCTGTGCCTACGTGTCACCGTTCTGCTGTACATCAAATTAAAATGATTTCTCATTATATTACATGGTATAAAAAAACCTAAGAGTCATTAAACAGGTAAATGGCAAATAATTTCATTGTTTAAACTCTTATATTCTGGTTTAATCGCATGTTTTTAGCAGTTGACTGTTTTTTGATGCCCATATTTGCTTCCATGCTAGCTGGGGTAAACGTACGTTCTGTTCTCCACATCTTTTACGTGTTTAGTGACATTTCCTGACTGTTTTTTTTCTTCCAGAAGACCACGTGTTTTGATAATAGAAATCCAGAGAGTAAATTCCCACTTTTTGAGTGTTTGGAGTGCTTTGTGTTTTGGGTTTTGGGCCCAAACCTTCTTTATTACGATTATTAGTGTCTAATTTCCCCAAAAAAACCCGCTTTTGTTTTCTGTTGAGGCAGACACGTAAACAGCAACTACACCGATATTTCTGGAGCTAAACATACCTTTAAAAACAAAAGAAAGAGAGCGCTTATTGACTTAACGACTGCATACAATCAGTGGAGTTCCTGGGCTGTCTTCCAGTGCCATAAAATAAATTATAATTTCATTTTTAGAGTCTGCTACAGTTTCATGTAGTTTCTCGGAAACTACAGCTTGGTCCATTGAGATACTGTAATTGTGCCACAGAGGGCCAACACACATTAGCTTTAATACAGCATCAAATGGAGGGAGATGCTTCCCATAAAATCAGCTGCTGCCTCGCACTGACAAATGCACAGCTGGAATAAGTCAACCTGATGTTGCAGAAAGATTAGCTTCATTTTTCAACTAGTTTACTTTGAGTTCTGACGGCCTGTTGCCCTGGCAAACTCATGATACTTCAGTTACATTAAATAATGAGGATGCTGGGACAGATTTGATCAGAATTAAAAGACGTATTGCTAATGATCCTCCTGGTTTAGCATAAGCTAAGCCATCCAGGCTGAAGTAGTTCAGTGTAACTGAACTAAGGTGGGGGTCTTCCAGCTGGCTCCTTTGCACGTTCCGATCTTTGGCAGCAGATTCAGGATGAGATTGGTTTATTTTTCCTATGCAAGTACACTTTAAGTCAACAGTACACTGTACAAAGTAAAAGAGGCTTCAGTATCACTCCGTAGGCGTCTGGGGGACATCAACAGAAGGTTCAGATCTTCATGTAGTTGACGGTGGAAACGGGACTTTTGTCTCAGCCCAAATGCCGTTTAAGACTGGGCTTGTAAACTCAACTGAATTTTCTCATCACTAAGTAAATATGCTTCTTTAATTACATTAAAACCGCAGCTCTGAGTAGTAATGACGTGCTTCAAGGTCATCAGCGTTACTGAACATTCATCACTCTCTGGTTCGAAGCCAGTTTATGGTAACAGATTACACCTGTCTTCTGTACGTGCTGCAGTAACTGCATGTTTACAAGGAGTACTGTAAATTTAACTGTAACGTACAACTGTTCAGGAATACAGTGAGATACTGTCATAAATCCACTATACATTTACAGCAAAGCCTTTACAACACTATAAACAGTAAACTAGAAAGTATAAATACCAGAAAAAAGCATGCAAGTGTAGTACATCACTGCAGGTGTTTAAACTCCACATTATATAGAGTTTTTCTGGTGGTGGAGCCCATCAGGGGTGACTACTGAAGACGGTCACCCCTCGATTAGGCTGCTGACCGGTGCAATGAGGAGGCGTTTCATTCAAGGGCTTTTTGGTCACGGAGCGGGCCTTGTTCCTCGTCCCGAGCGGCCGATTGCCTCCAAAGTTATCCAGAACGTCTGTCTGTGTGTAATGATTTTTTTTTTTTTTCCCAGACAGCTGACTGGCGCGGCTCGCTCACGTTGCTCCACAGATTTTACCTGATAATGCGCTTAGACACACTGGCTGATCACATTCACCTGACCTTGCTGCGTCTAACTCAGGAGGAGAGAGGAAGAAAACGTTTCCACTTATCTGCTCATTGTGTTGAAAGAGAGAAGATTCTCCAGCAGTCTCTTCCACCTCTGACTTTTAACCTTTTGTTTCAGTCGGGCTGCAGATAGCAACTCAGAGGTTGCTCAAATCGTGCAGACGGACTCTCTAAATGCAATTAGTCAGAAAGAAATGAATGAAAATATCCAAAGGATTTTTGGCACTATGTCACTTTTTTCCTGCTTTGTGGCCCTTAATTGCATTTGTCATTGACAGCTGCCTAAATCAAGCAGTTGTGGAACATAATGAGTTGCTGATTAGGGATTCTGATATTCACTGACTACTGATTTGATGTTATTTTACCGTAAAAATTAGGATAATTTTCCCTAATGCCACTGGTTAAGGTAATTATTCTATAATTGCCTGTCATAGAAGATTCAAGGCAATATATATATATATATATATATATATATGCATATATAAAAATAAAGCCACCACTCCTCGGGGGTACTTTCTCACTCTCCATTAAGGTTTTCTTATGCTGAATGCACTGCATTTGCACTATTTTGGGTGTTTATTTAACATGCCCACATCTGTCGTCGGCACCCACGGTGACACAAACACAAGACTTCCTGCACATTAATGAAGCAACAGCCACAGAGGGGGGGAAGCTTTTATTTTAAATTTTAAAAAAAAAGACAGAAGAAACTTCAAATTCAAAGCCCGCTTGATTTTATAGTGCATAATTAAAACCGTTGAAGTCTGAAAACAGTCTGAACAGTCGTCTGAGTCTCATGAGAGCGTCAATCACTGCGCCTCTTGTTGAGCTTGCCGTTTCTTCATCTTTCATTTTTCTATGACAAAAAAACAAACGACAGACATGAACAGAAAGAGAGGTTTCTAACAATCCTCACTGGCACCTCAGATACTAACAATCAAGCCGACTGCCGCCCAGCCAAAAGACTAATAAAAAGTACAGAAAGATCTTAACTCCTTCTTGGCTATTAACCTTCTGTTAGCAAAGAAATTTTGACGGCTAACATATGTGCATGTTAGTTTCCCTTCTGTTCGCAGAAATCAGCAAAATTATTATTCCTCCATTAGCTGTGTTTCCACTAGCGGGGATTCTGGGTAGTTTTTCAGGGCTGGATCGTTGACGCGTTTCCATTACCGGGAACATCTATGCTAAAAAGACTTCCTGAAACCTCTATGGGACCAGACTAGGACTCAGAGTGGCCCCAGTAAAAACCCCTAGATGGGGTGGTGTTGACGCTCTGATTGGCTACGCTGTGGGCAGATGACATCATTCAGGTGCTTAATGTCCACTTCACGTATATGTCGTCTTCTCTCATCCAGCTCCACCGTTAAACATTCCAACAAACGACAAACAGAAACGCTACAACCATCTTTTGCTCCTCCATTTTAGCTTTTTTCTTCTTTTATTTCTTCGTTTTTGCAGATGTCTTCCTCTTTTGCTTTTTGGGGGTGGACAGAGTGAAAGCGGTGCACTACCGCCACCATGTGGTTTGGAATGGTAGTTTACATGCAACCAGCAGTGTGGACATAAGTGGAGACAGGACGGCTGTTGAAGTTATTACGTACTAGTTTTACCCAGAAGCCCCTGCAAGTGGAAAAGCACCTTTTCATCATCACCATCCACCACAGTCAGATGATGTCTTGATCTTGTTAAATGCTTCACCAACTGAGATTATTTTACATTAAATGATGTATTTGTGCCTTATCCTAAATGTCTGCTTTTAATGTCTTTAATTAAACTATATTTTATTGTAAGGTATTTCTAAAGGTCACACAAACAAAGCTTTTAGCCAACAAAAGGATTAATAATGTAGAAGCTCAGTGAATAAAACACTAAAAGCATTAAATAGAAACAAAATGAACTCAAAATGTTTGAAATATAGCGTCTCCCACAGGCATTTATGAGTCAGACAGAACAGTTGACTGTGTGTTGTACGGCAGTTGAAATGATTTCCAAACAAACTTTTCTGCTCTGCTACCCCGCTGTGGTGGGACTCAAAAAGATGCTGTCACATATGCAGCATTTTTATTAAATATTTGTTACCCTGTGGGATCTCGGTCACTCTTTATTTTCCTGCTACCTCGGATCTCTTTCCATTTAAAAAATGCATAACTTCTGTACTGATGCGAGCAAGTATTGCAGCATCTAAGCAGTTCAAAGGTAATACTTAATTTAAAATGGGCTGAAAGCTCCCTTTCAAACTGTTGATGTTGACATCATAGCATGCTTCTGGGTTGCAACCAGTTTAACTGCAGAACAACTGAATCTGCGCTTTCTGTGACACTGTGATCAGGCTGAAGTTAAGCTGCAGCTTGAAGTGGAAATGTTGTGGTGGAGCTAGCTTTGAGCTAGCCACATGCTAACCAAGCCTGCACTGACATAACTCTGGCGTAGGAGTTACGTCTTCAGGACGCCTGTGAATCTCTGCGGTGTTGTTTTTGAAATCACAGCTCTGTATCCTACCGTTAATATGTTCTCTTTCTTTAGTCGGCTCCATGCAAGTTGCAGAGAATGGAAGCTACACCGCCCCCTACTGTTCCTATGGAGCATATGTGTCAAACTCAAGGCCCGCGGGCCAAACCCAGCCCACCGCATCAATTACTCTGGCCTGTGAGAGCGTGCAACCACATGTAGCTACAACATCTCTGGAAGGGGTGAAAACGTAACTGCCCGTTTGTTTCATTACTGACATCAGAAACTGAGAAATGGTCATTTTCATTTTCTAACACTGGAAGAAAACAAAAACACACAACTCCATAAAAATCAGGATTTTATCACGATTTTGTAAATTTTGTCAAAAATGTATGACCTTGTAAATATTTATTAATTTTTGCATCAAGGCTTCATGATTTTTGGACAAAAAGTTCCAATTATAAAGACCATTTAAATTTTACGTCAACGTTTTAAAAAATTGCAATTTTGTGAAATGTGTGATTTTACAAGAAAAAGTCTTAATCTTGAAAAATTCATAGTTTTACAACAAAAAGAAGCAATTTTAGTCGGAAAAGTCTCAGTTTTATGATAAAAAGTCTTGATCTTTTTGGAAAATTCTCACATGTATATAAACTGTTGGCTATGGATGAAAGCCAATATTCAAAGCTCAACGCAGACATCATGGACGGACACGTGGACGCCCAGACCCAGAGCTCAGGTCCCAGTTTATTTTACGAGAGCAGTTTCCTCTGCCAGGGTCAAACTCTAAACACACTGAATACTATGTTTCCCATAAAGCACTTCAGTGCCATTACTGGACCTTCACAACTTCCTCCTAATTACATTCAACCTTATAAACCCCACACATTTACTCCGCCTGTTACAGCCGAGGTACTCAACTTTAACAAGACCAGTATAAAGAGAGCACTTTTTCTCTTAAATATGTACGTCCTTCTCCTTTCTCTCCACGCCTGACCATGATGCCTGTGAGTAACGGTGATTAGTCGAGGCTTTGGGCAACATCTGGGTCTGTTGTTATGCAACTGTCTATTTGTACTTGCCCTCTGCAAAAATCAGCATGTAATCCCAAATGTTCCAAATGTCACAGGACGGTTTCGACTGACCCGTCCGGCTGTGGATGATAACTAGAAAAGAACCGGCCGTCGCTTCCTAGCGAGGCTGGATTTTGCACTCTGACCTATCTAGTTTACTTTCACAAGAGCGCAGAAGTCTGTCATGAAGTGTTAGAGTGAATGATGGCTTCTGTTTTTATGCTGCTAAATTGGAATTGAGATTTTTTTCTTTTTCCTGTGGCTTAAAGGACCTCTTCATGTCAGAGGACCAGATGAGAGGTACATGTGAGTTCCTGTCCTCACGCTCATGCATGCAGCCTAACTTTAATTTCTCTCATCTGAAAAAAGCAAAATCCTCCCTAATGGAGTAATTTACACACACCCAACCAAAGCATTGACAGAACTCCCTTCTGTGGCAAATGTCTGGCATTTAGCAAATCGATGACGTGAGTTATGAAGTCGGGGCCTCGCTCACTCTCCATTCTTCTCAATAACAAAAGAGGAAGTGCATTAAAAACTATCATTGATGGGTTGTTGGGAGTTGCAGTCAATGAGCTCTTGGAGTTTAAAATTAAAAGGCTCGTAGGGTGAAAATTGTTTTCTCTAGTCATCCGTCATGTCAGGAAAGGTCTTTTTCATATTGATTAATTAGAAACTAAAAGGGTAGAAGGAGGAGCAGGGAGGGTTGGAAATCCAGTTGTTATAAAATCCGGCTGTACTTATCCTGCTCAGTTGTGAGTTAATGACGCCAGCTTTTGCCTTGACTAAGTGTTATTGCTGCAGTCTATAATTTCGTCTTGAAAATGGGCGAGGGAGTGGATCTTCCTTATAGTAATTGAGTATTGATTTGAAAATAAACAGCAGTGTGACTCCCACCCAACTGACAGACCCATCTTTCGGATGGAATCCACAATAAATGGGCCCCTGGTTGGAGGAAAAGTTATGGATCAGGATGAAACAGTCAAGCGTGCCTTTCCCCCTGCTATTTCTCTTCCAATATATATTGGATTTTAGATAACCCATTTACGAGCCCTGTCATCTAAAACCTATAGTTGTGAGCAGGCAGATGATAAGTCAAGGCTGGGACTTTGTTCAGATCTCTGCAGCATACGCTGTTGCATTCCCAGAGGTGTTTTTTTTTTTTTCTTCTTCTTCTTTTTAATGTATGCACCACACAGCAAAAATATATGTATCATACAGGAAATAGTATCAAGTTCAGAACTGGGATGAAACAGAGACCTGACTGAAATGAAATGAGATTCAGAGGCAACGTTAAGTAAATGTTTGATGTCAAACATAATGTATGCTCTGATAAATGCAAAGCAAATCTGTCTAGCTGTGGGCAAATACCCGTTATCTGAGTGGGAGGGGGCAAGAGTGGTAATGGTTCAACAGCTCAGTAAATCAACATAATACCTGGAGTCTAACACTTATGTCAGGCTGCCCGTTAACCTCCACGTAATCACCGCTGAACCGTGCGCACGCGTCCAGCAGTCCACCGCCAGCACCTCCCGAGAGCACGCTCTGCACTAATGACATACAAACGTGTGATTTGTTTTCATTAGCCGTCACTTCACTTTTGATTCAGTGGAAGGAGCGTAGCTGGGTGGGAGGCTGGGTGGGGGCAGAGGGGGGGTGGCTCCATGTGAAGGAGTAACGCGGCGCTCTGCCAGATGACCTCCAGGTTCCTATCAGGCTGCAGAGCAGATTAACAGAGATACGAGGCTCCTCTAATTCCACCGGCTGGAGGTGATGTGAAGATGCAGTCGCCCCCGCGCTGCTGCAGCGTCATTCACGCCCAACTAATGACTCCTGATTATTATTCACATGCTAATGCATTTGATATCGACGTGACCCGCGTCGGGAGCATTATGGGCCTTTATCTATATTTATCTTGTCAATTATTGATTGGCCTCTCCCTCCACGTGTCATTATTAATTTGACATGCTGTGTCAAGCTCACTGTTAATCATTTTTAAACAGATATGGGAAGATAAAAAATCAATTTTTCATTATCCTTGAAGGATTCTTTATTTTTCATATTCATCCGGCAAAGTGGAGGACGACTTCAGAGATCATCTACGCGTGACGTAGCAGATCCAGAGCGACGCAGAGTAAACAGGGCCACATCGTCACCATGGTTACCATTAGAGGCCCTCTCATTCATTATCTTCTAATACCTAGCTATGTTTTCAGATTCCCTGCTAGTTAAAGGACTTGGTTAATTTTTGTTGTAAAATCTCAAATTTCACAAACTTTGTTACGTTTATCCTTGAGCCTTTTGTACTAAAATCACAAATTTTTCTTGTACAATTGTAATTAAAAAAAAACAAAAACAATGCAGTGAAGTGACAAATTTTGCATTCATCTTTGTTTTGATAAAAACTAAATTTTTGTCACATAATATCAAAATTCAATAAAATTTAGACTTTTGTACTGTTTTTTGTAAAATCAGTGAATTAAAAAAAAACTTGGCTTTTTCTTGGAAGAAAAGCAAATTTTGTCATAAAATTGCAATTTTCACAACCAAATAACAACAAAAAGATATGACTTTTTAAATTTTAGAAGAATTTCTTGTTGGAAAATATCAAATTTGCAACATTTTGGCATCAAATCACAACAATCCTGTAAAACAAATTTTGTATAATTTCAAATTTTTTCTCCTTAAAATCACGAGTTTTCACAAAATTTTGAAACTTTTTTTGTAAAATCTTTTTCAAACATTTTCTTTCTGGCAATCAATCATCTGCTCTCCACCTCAGTTATTCCACCTTAAAGCAGCTGCTCTCCACCTCAGTTATTCCACCTTAAAGCAGCTGC
>JBAMYA010000013.1:2911127-2921603 GCA_037176975.1 Arrhamphus sclerolepis
CTCTTTTCTTGAATGTTGGGTAGGAAAAAAAAGGTTTTAAAAGGGGGGGTTGGAGTTTTGGGGGAACCAACCGGAACCTTGGGGCACCCCCGGGAACCTGGGGGGCTTTCCCCCCCCCCCCCCCCCCCCAATGCAGGTCAGTGGTTCAGGCTCTTCCAGTAACTTGTCACACATCTGTAGCTTCATATTTACCACCAAGAGGCTACTCTTACTGGAAGATATTGTCATGTTTCTTTAACCACCACATCCATTTTTAATTTTACAACCTGCAGAAGTTGTTCTAGGAGAAGGTGCAGGCTTCTAACGGAACTTCAAGCGTCAGATGCTACTTTGATTCTTAAGCTAAGCTGACAACAAATCTCTCCTTTAATGGAAAACACATATAAGATTTCCCGCTGCTTACTTTGTTCACGTTTTTCAGATTTGTGTGTTTACACCCTTAAAACCAAATTTTTTAGCATTTTTCTTTTCCGTTAGCTCTGCTTTACATACGAAGAGCATTTATCTATAACGCATAATCTTCCAGTATATCAGCTACAGTCGTGAAAAAGGAAATGCACCAACTTTCAGCTGTAATGATTTATGTATGAAGACATTAAAAGAATAAAAAAAGAGAAATTACTTAGATTTTTTAAACTCAGGAAAGTAAAATCTCACATGTTGAATAGCACATTACATATCGTGCTGGTTTGTTTTTGAGTTTTGATGAAATATTTATGTCAGAATGCAGTGTCATGATTTAAACATTTTCTGTATGACATGCCACCAGAGATGGAAGTACTGTGGTCAGTGCAACGTCCTACTGGGAGTGCACCAGTAGCAGAGAGCTTCTGAGAGCTGTCTCTTTGGCTGAATTATTTTAAATTACAGCTTTACCTGTGAGACTCGTGGTAACCTGCTCATTTAAAGAGTCAGCTATGAGGTAATGCCTGGTCACATGACTAGCAGGCTTGGAGCTTCTGAAGAACTGCAGGACACCATGATGACCAGCATGAGCAGAGGACCAGTTGGCCCTTCCTGAAATCACGTTGTAACTTCTCTGTGATCTGTTGGGCTTCTTAGTTGTCCTGGGTGTCATTTCATTGCAGCTTTACATTTGTTATTTCATTCTTTTGGTCACTTCCAACAGCTCATTGCTGTAGGAGGACAGACAATAAAATACATAGAAAAGAGTAAAAAAAAAACCAAACAGAATATCTGTTGAGATTGACGTGTTAAATTATTGCTCAGGACAGCGTTCAGGTCTCAACTCTGAAGCCTTGCATAGTCCAAACGTTCAAACAGCAGCGCTTACTCGCATCCTTCTACCCTCTAACAGGAAATCACTTCAGTCACCAAAAAAAGGGTATGTGACAGTTTCAATTTACGTGCAAAAATACCAGGTTTCTCACAAAGCCTGGTCTAGAAGATGGCTTATTTAGACAGTTTCCCAAAGAGGGAATAATGACTCCTCTTAGTCACCAACCTCAGAACGGGTCATGACCAAATTATACATATGATTTATTTCACACATGGGCCAGGGTGATTTTTTTTTTCCCGTCTGCATCCAGCCAGACGCTGTTTAGAAGTACTGTCAGAAAAGCCCTTTAGATGGACTAATCTTTGACCCGCTGACAGCCGTGTCCTCTTCCAAAATGAACACAAATTCTCTGAGACCGGCCCCTCCTCCGGCTCAGATCAATACTGCTCTGATAAGCCAGGACACCTTCCAGGAGCTGCAGGGCACGAGGAAGGACTCTGACATATCATGATTTGAGCTTTAATTACTTGGCACATGCAGCTGACTCCAGCGCATGTGGAAATATGGCTGTGTGTGTGTGTGTGTGTGTGTGTGTGTGTGTGTGTGTAAACAAGCAAGGACATATAGACCTGAACTGTTAATGACTACAGGACACATTCAAGCCCTTTCAGTTACACACAAATGAATGTGACGTCCAGCTTTCAGAACAAATGACAGCCGCGGTAACGGATC
Organism: Arrhamphus sclerolepis; assembly: GCA_037176975.1. NCBI lineage: Eukaryota > Metazoa > Chordata > Actinopteri > Beloniformes > Hemiramphidae > Arrhamphus > Arrhamphus sclerolepis. Next base: position 2,913,100 of record JBAMYA010000013.1, read on the forward strand.
AGAACCTGTTGCTGGATCTCCATCTGGCCTCTGTTCTGCTCTTAAGAGAAATCTGTCAGATCTCTGTGGAAATAAATCATTAATCGTTTCATCCACTAGGCACCAGCTAAGGTGATTCTTCTACCCGTGAACTAGAATTTTATAGAATAACTGAAAAAGAAAAGGAGTGTTTGTTTTTTTTTATGTTCTGACCCCAGTTCCAAAAAAGTTGGGATGCTGAGTAAAATGTAAAGAAAAGAGTCATTTGCAAATCTCCTAAATCCATATTTTATTCCTGATAGAACATAAGGAACGTGTCAAATGTTGAAGTTGAGATATTTTACAATTTTAATCAAAAATATGAGCTCATTTTGACTTTGATGGCAGCAGCACATCCAACAGAGGCTCATCAAACTGTCTAAAAGCTGTGGAACAATTTCAGGAAAAAGCTCCTCAACGTAAAATGTCCAAGACTTTGAAGATCCCACCATCTACAGAACATAATATCATAAAAGATTCAGAGAATCAGGAGGAGTGTCTGTGTGAAAGGGACGAGGCTGAAGGACGAGTGTGATGCTCAGACCCTCACACGTCACTTTAAAAACAGGAATGAGTCTTTCTTGGTCACTGCATGGATTCAGGAGCACTTCCTGACGTCTCTGTCTGTCGTGTAAACCACAAATACAAGTTAAAGACCACTACTTCACATTTCCCCAGCCTGGAGCTTGTTTGCAGCAGTGCCTTTTCCACAGTCCACAACCATCTCAGAGCTGTTTTATGATTTCACTCCGATGAGCTGTAAGAGTTGTTATCTAAAACCATTGCTTATGTCTTTACCTCTGGGCATTGTGTTAACACACACCTAAATTTACCAGACAACAAAGTGAAAATATCTGTTTTTATAGAAGTCATTTTATCAAGGGCTGATGATTAGCAGCACCTGGTTCAAACTAATCATTTAACAAGGGGGTACCAAGTGTTGACCTTTAAAAAGAAAAAAAAAAATAAATCTAATGAATAATAACGTGGTCAAAAAGGATTAAACTTTTTATTCATTTGAGGTGGTTAGTTACCTTTATAATACCAAGACCTACAATGAGATAATTGTTATTCCTCTTTTACATAATAAACAACAACAAACCATCAACAGAGGGATGCTAACGTCTGCTCATGACTATGACTGTCTCCAGTACACACGGTTCATGCGTTATCTCTGCAGCGTGTTTCAGGCCGCTGGCTAATATGGCAGAATGGGAAATAAATGAGAAAGAGGGGAGCACGTGCATCATCCTGGCAGCCTACAGGCCTTCACGTAAATAGCTTTTAACATTGGGATCCATTATGGTAAGTTGTGATTAAATAGATTATTACATTCAAAATTAGCCACCCCGGGGGCTAGCGTGTGTTCATGGATTACCTAGAGGAGGGCTGTTACGCTCTCGTGGCTTTTAAAGGAGAGCTCGCAGATGTTTGGAATTGATTATTTTTAAATCTATAAATCATACCTTCCACAGAAAATGCTCTAACATGTTGTGCTAAAGCATTTTAATATGGTCTTCTTTTAATATTTTTAGTTGTAGGGATGGCTTACGAACGTCACAGGCTCTTCTTTTCTCTGTGGGCCTCTTCTTAAACAGGTTTGAGAGTTAAACATAGCACAGCCCCGCTAGCATCAGCTCTCTCTTCAAAAACACTTCATGAAGGCGTCTTACTGTACGGCAGACTAACTATGCATCACAGCCAGCTCCACTACTGACTCAGTACTATGGGAGCAAATATCTGAGGCCTCCACTTGGGGGCAGAATACAGAGCCAGAGTCAAAACTACAACTGTATAAGTGAAACAGAAGAAGTTATTCTTTTGGAAAAAACAACAGCTTAGTGAAGGTTAACTTGTGTTAGCGCCACTAGAGGTCAAGTAGATATCACATCTCACATTCGCGTTGTGTATTTTTTGGAGGACGTGCATGACTGATGTGCCAAACGAACGCAGGATACGCATGTCAGCCATGATGCGTTTGCGTCGTAACGGTGCATTCACACATATATACGTGTCCATCTCCACAGGTGTGATGTCATCAGCTGCTGAAATGAATTGTGGGTGTTGTGAGTTGCCGCAGACCCTGATGCTTCCTTCAGAAGTTGAGAAGTTTTTGATTTTCGACGCATACTCCCGCCAAAGAGGGTGTGGTTAGGCAGCAAGTGCTAGTCAATGACATCATACGCGGCGACAGCAGTTCGTATTCTTCTTTGATCGGACCTCACATTACGTGAAAATGTAAAAAAAAATGGTCATGGAGACACATGTCAAAAATAAAGCTTGGGAGGAAGTGGGAGACTGGGTAAACTGGTAAGACTGCATTATGTGTCTGTGGACGGCAGTGATGAGTCGCAGGCAAATGAGCTGCTGTTTTTAAAATTCAGCCGCCGCTGATAAGCCGTCATTATACCAGATAACGAGGTAACTGTAGTGGCTATCAGAAGAGCCAACTACCGTGAAGAGACACGGCGGTTTTATTGTTTTTTTCTGGTCATGACGACACAATAAACCCCATGTGTTGACTTCCTCCTCCGTCGTGCGCTGCAGCGTACATGAGTGAACCGTACGCTACGCTCATCCACACGGGAGAATTCTGTTAGTGACATGACATTAAAGGGGTCCTCCTGTTTAGGCTTTCTGATGTGCCTGATTGCTTGAAGCCTACGTGCCAGTATTTTACGTTTTTCTGCACTTTTTTTTTCAAGCGTGCGTGTGCACGTGTCAATAGCCCGGGGCGTGGCGGTATGTAGTTCCCACGACTAGGCCTAATTTCAAGGCCTATATTCATCCTAAAATATATACCTCAAGAAAAGAAAATAATCTGAAACTGGGAAGCTTTCTGATGCTCTTACATCTGTTTGAAAATCCTGTTTTTGTTTTTGTTTGTTTTTAACAGAGCATTTCTCTTGTGTTTGCATGGCATGCTTTTGTTTCTGATGTCTAATTCGTCTTTGCTGATTTCACGCAGCCCCACATTACTCATCACATCACTTAAGTTATTTTCATTTAAGTCTTTTATGCTTTGTTTCATTAATAGACCCTGCGTAGAACATGTCTCTATTCTTTCAAAACTGAAACCAAATTTGTGTTACGAGGCTAATCCATTTCTGACGGCTCCGCTGATTCTTCCAGTATAATAGGACCCCAAGCCCCTTTTTTCTGTGTGTGTGAGAGTGTGTGTGTGCGTGAGCAACATAGAGAGCGAGCTTTTACCACACAGCCTTTGCCAAATTCATTTGACTTCACACAGAAGTCCATTTATTAAATCTTTAATTGGCCCTTTTATTATGTATGCCTATAAAGATCATAATAGAGATGTAAATTAATGAAATTCTGCTTTCTTACTAAGCTCATGAATTTCCATAACTTTGCTGTTTCAAAGGAAAGCCGCTCAGGTCGAATCTGATGTTTTATTCACATGAAAATGTTCTCGCAGTTTAATTAACTAAACATGATTTATGTAATTCCCTGAATCTTCCACGTTCTCATTAGGAATATACAGAAGTTTAGTTGTGGAACGATGGATGAAAGTATTTTCGCTGTTTTAAAAATAGCACAGACAGTTGCTGCAGGTGATACTTTACAAACTTCTTCTCAGAGAAGTAAAATAAGTCCAACATGGTACGTGGAGGGGAGGAGGGGCGGCGTAATGGGAAGTTTTTACAGAGGAGAGTCTGTGTGCTGATAAGTGGCAGATAGAGGTTTTACACTTGGCCGGAGCATATCGGTAATAGCTCCAGGAGCAGCATGCGTACTGACTCCAGGAGAGAAGACGCAGAGCTGGAAAAAAGGTAACAGGACTGAGGAGGCTGACGCCCAGATCTGGAAGAGTGCAGGTCCGTGGAGAAGGATCCTGCAGGGAACAGATGCACCAGTCACACGGGCTGAGGGTGCACTCGTTTTTCACGTTGCTCTTGATCTGGAGGATGGCGGATGGATGAAGATCGTTCTCTCCTGCACTTGTTCACGTTTTGCTGAACTAAATAAGAATGAGCAGTTAAAGGTGACTCATTTACTTTTGTTGCCTCATCTAGTCCAGGCTTCGTGTTTGATGTCCGCCCACATATCAATACAGCCTCCTACAAGGCCTGCTGTGTTTGCTGCATTCACGAGGCTCGTAGGGTCACAGACATCAAGCTGTCTCTGTCTCTTTGGACAGGGATTAAAGTCCTCTGTTTCTACCACAGATTTCCATCTGCTGGTCTCCAGAGAGGCCATAGTCAAGATCAATGCAGTCCTGATGAGAATAAACAATAATTGTGATAAAAAGCTTGTGTGGGATGAGCATCGCTGTCCTCCAGAGCCAACTGTGCTTCTTAACATGGAGAACATCACGGCGAGCCCTGAACATCACTGCACCACAGACGGCCACAGGAGCTCCTTCCTGAACACAGCTAGAACCTTCCACCAGGGGTCTTTGAAGAAACTGAATTATTCACAGTTACAACACATAATGACCCTTTGGGGATTAATTAAGTATTATTGAATTAAACTGGATTAAATGAAAGCAAGTGTGGGAATTTCCTAAGTACTGGGTGCTCTGCAGAATCACTGGTAACAGTCTGCATGAGCTTTCTCATCTTTAGCACGCTTAATTTGATGATCATTTTTATCAAAAGGAAACTCAAAAACGAACTCATCTGACCACAGGAGTCATGTCTTCTGTGTTTCTGTCTCTCCTGCGCGGCGAAGTCAGCAGTATTTTCTGTCCAGAGTTTATTGTCATTTCAGGTTACAGCACTCGACGAAGCTGCAGACTGTTTAGTCAGAGGAATATCCAACGTTCTCGCCAGAATAGTTGCCATAGTAGCTCTGAAGCCATCTTCATGCTTGCTTTTAAACACTGAACTTGCAAATAAATAAATAAACATTTGATTAAACAAAATGAAAAATTAAGAAGTAGTCTGGTGGTCTTTTGGACTGTTACATACATGACCCCAGATATTGAATTCTGACAGAACATGTAATTCATTCTGATACTGATAGTGATCATATCTACGTGAGGGGGTGGCAGATCAGTTGCACTTTCAACATTTTTTTTTGTTTTACAAGCGAATACATCATGTGATCTTGTCCTTTTAGATAGCACGTCCATCCAGTAGGGGTTGCTACAGCTCAAATAACTAATTAAACCACAAAAAATACAACAAATGCACTACTCAAAACATATATTTTAGGTATAAATAAAGGAAAAGTCTGTATTTTGCAGATTCATGGACACTCATGCTCACATACAGGTGATTTATAACCTAAAAGACGTGTTTTTTGGACTGTTGGAGGAGAAAACCCACATAAGCTCCAGGACAACATGCAAACTCCACACAGAGACGTTCCTGCTGGGACTCGAACTATGAACCTTCTTGCTGACACCACGTGAGCTGCTCTGTGAGTCATACGAGTTTCCTGTCTGTCCAGCAGCGTTTTTAGGAAATGATTTTTGCATTTGTGATCTTTTGACAGTGCACCTGGATGACTCATCAGGCTGTACAGGTTTTTTGTTTTTGTTTTTCTCACTGAAACCTTTCCAGTTTGATTCAACCAACTGGCCCTCTGGAATCAGGACAGATTATGTTACTGAAATTTTCTTTTTTTTTTCTTTTGAGGTTTGACATGCATAAATTAGTTGATGAAAACTTTATTTTCCCTCTTCAAAACTGCAAACATTACAGTCAGCACTTCATCTCAGGGCCTTAAGCGCGGCGTCCAGAAGTGCAGCCATTTGCACTTTTTATAAGCTTTATCCCCACCTAGTTATTCTAAGATCTGCTACTAAATTTGTCCCTCATTCCCTCTCCCTAAGCTTAAGCCGTCAGCCTAGTAATACAGCTTCAAGAGCACATCTCCCACTGACTTATTTATTTATATATGTGTCTGCCGCCATGCTGCTGCAGCGCAGCATAGTGTGAGATGAGGAGGGAGAAATTCTGCTTTAGTTCATGCTGTTTAAGTCTCAGTGGTGTAGCTTAGCTTTAAAGCACCCCGTTTGATCCTAGTCAAGGTCATTTTTATAGGAAAAATGCAACCACTTCAGAGATCTCTGTATTTGTGAAACACATATTTGGCACTATACTGCATAACCATCTCAGAGCAAAGGAAACAATGTGAATTATAACATAATATAGGCTACCTACCACACTGTCTATCTTGCTATTAGATATTTTTAAAGAGAAGAGGATCTACATGCACATGACAGGATGTTCTCACTACCTGCAACGCTCCAAGTTTTATTCTTCCAGCATTTTTTGTTTCAGTATTTTCACATCTGATGCTGTTCTTCCCTCTGTCAAAACCGCGCTGACGGGGTATCTGGGTAACTGCGGGCTGCGAGGTACAGCACCAGACTCCACCAGAGCGCCTGCAGCCAACAAAGGGAAGGAACGTCAGGATGTGTCAGCCAGCATCACGTCACGTTTGGCTCCAAGGAAGGCAAAGGTCTCCGGCCAGATCACTTCATATAACAGACAGCGAGCTCAGTATGAAGCATCCTTTACGCTCGAGAACTATGAGAACTAAGATGTCTCAGTGTGCAGTGGAATTCCCCTTCATGAGAATGTGAATGTAGGTTTTAAATTGAGATGCTGGAAGAGCACCTTCAGGTTCTGGTCCCAATCAGATTTTTTGTTCTTCAGGTACTAGAATTTTGCTGAAAGATTGAATTTCACTTCACTCACCATGTAGCTGTTAATAAATGATAACCAGCAGCCTCTGAGCGTTATCTGCTTTGAGCATATTGCAGCTAGAAAGTATTTTTAGGCATATTTTACTCAGTGGTGACCAACAGAGACACGCAACAGAAAAAAAAAACAAAAAAACACTGACAGTTAATGTCAAAATAAGCAATTACATCATAGTTATGTTAGAGCAAGTTTTCTAAAGCAGTAAGAGCTATGTTAGGTCATTTATTTAATAATTCAGCAAGGAAAAGAATCTGTCAATGCCCATCAGTACTTTATACTTTCCTGTGTGACCCTTGATGGTGGATCCACATGAACCTTTTACTCATGCATTTAGGTAAAGATAGTATCTGTCTCTGGCTGGAGCTGGGTTTATGGTATGAGCAAAGAAAAAAAGCTGTTTCCTGAAATCCTTACGATTTTTCTGAAGAAAACCAACAAACCTTCACAGTTTTTCTGTGACGGAGCACCGTCATAGAGAGCAGGTTAGACATGCAACACGCCAATAAAACAGTAAAATAAACGTCTAACATTAATGCTAGGATTAACGGGTGCACACGTTGTCCGCGCTGTTCAGTTAAGACGCCACTTACGTTTTTATATCCGAGCAGGGCCTTAAGAGCGGAAGTGTAATGGGAAGTAGGAAGTGACGTCATCGTCACGAGCCCGGAAATAGTCCCGCTAAACGTTTATTTTTGTTAAATGTATTATTTTGGCGAGTATATGAATCTATGTATATGATGATTGCAAGATAATGATGTGTATAATTTATATTATTTTTTCATAGCTATGACACGGTGTGGTCGACTGTGGTGTAAGCATAATACTGTTTATTGATTGTGATTTGCCAAAGGGGCGGGGCATCCCCTATTTAACCAGCTGCCACAGACACTGGGAGAGGGTCAGATAGGAAGGTTTCATACTAACAAGATGGTGCTTTAATAAAGCTAACTGGCAGAAGTTTAAAACGCAGTGTGAGGAAACTAGTCACATGGTAATATTAGAAGGCAACATAGAAGAATGCACCAATCAAGTAACAGAACATATTTTGAATGCTGCAAATATTGGCATACTGAAAGTCAAAGTACAAGGTAAGAAAAAGTAGTTCCTTGGTGGAATGAAGAATGTCATAGAGCCATTAAAGAGCGGAATAGGGATTTTAAAACATTAGGGAAAAATTTGACAATGGCAAACCTTCTAGAAGATAAAAGGAAGAGAGCAGTGACTCGTAAGGTTATTAAAGATGCAAAGAAGAAATCATGGAGTGAGTATTGTTCAGATATTAAATTACAAAATGTTTGGTCGATGTTTTGGAAAATGAATGGGAAAAGGAGTGTAGTTAGAATACTAGCTGTGGTTCGTGGTCAGGAAGTAATAGTGTTGAATAAAGATAAGGCAGATTTGCTGGGTGAGACATTTGCTGCTCACAGGCAGCAGAAGGTTCAGAAACTTAGATTACATAAAAATACATGGGAAAAGCAACAAAGAGGTGTTTCAACATTAGACATGAATATAAATATGAAAGAACTTAAAACGGTACTAAAAGGTACAGGTTATTCAGCTCCAGGGCAGGATCAATTATGTTATGCTATGTTTCCACAACTGCCGGAAGTAACTATGGAAAAGATTATTTAACAGAATATGGAAAGAAGGTACAATTACAAAAGGCTGGTAAAGGGCAACAATATTACCCTTTAATAAGCCAGGGAAAGATCCTACGAGCCCAAGTAATTATAGACCAATAGCCTTAACTTCCCACCTCAGTAAATGGATGGAGAAAATAATGGTCAATAGATTGGGATATGTTCTAGA
>JBAMYA010000013.1:2944169-2955540 GCA_037176975.1 Arrhamphus sclerolepis
CTTGGCCTTGGTTAGCATGTAATTAATGTAGTGGATTTAGCATGCTACTAACTTATTTGTATTAGCGTGCTTTTAACTTAGCTGAGGTTAGCATGTAACTAACTTGGCTGCATTTAGCATGCTGCTAGCTTATATGTGGTTAGCATATTGCTAACATAGAGTCATTTAGCATGCTGCTAACTTGGCTGTGTGTATTATGGTGCTAATTTATCTGAAATTGTTTTCTAATAAATTATTTGTCGTTAACATGCAGCTAGAATACTGAAAAATTCTGAAAATGTATTCTTGAAGGTTTTAAATGTAAGCTATAAGGCTCCAAAGAGGGCTGAGTTTTTGCATGATTTCAACCACAAGCACAGCTAAACATATTCTCTTTAAAATATGACCATGCCCAGAAATCAATGTAATTGTCCATTGTTAGTTTTTATTTTATGTTATGGTGATTTTTGTACCTGATTTTATCTGTACGGTGACCTTGAGTGTCAGAAAGGCGCCTGTAAATAAAATATATTATTATTATTATTGTTAGTGTTATTAAGGGCTAAGTAGCCAAAATGATGACAGAAACTGCTGGACATCAATAAAATGGCGTACGATGTGAGTGTTCAGCTTTCTTGTTTTATATAATCTTTCATGACCGTACCTTCGTCTGCGACCCAAAATCATGCCTTGAAGTATTGCAATCAGACACTGAACTTAGCCTACAACGCAGCTGTAAAGCACATTTGACTCAAGTTCTATTGCTTCAGGTGTTAAATGTACCCAAATTTCCATCAACTTACTTCAAAGCTGGAGTGGAGTATTTTTGTGGACATGCTGCTTTTGGTTTTATGGCTGTTTGGCCATATTGCACAACATGGCACATGGTGCTGTTCAGTATCGTCAAACAGCTCTAATTTGGTGTTTGTTTGTTTTTTAGCCCCATTTACAACAAAACAGTATATAACTATTTACTGTCAAAACTTTCAATTTGTATATTTAGGGGACTGCCGTTCCCAAAAGGCCTAATTACAGTTTCATCCAATATTATTCCGTCTGATGTCTATATTGCCCACCTCTGCTCCAGCCTTATGTCCACCAACTGCCTGCATGGTGCTAGCACACTAGAGGGTTGCTTTCTTCGCTGTGTTGTGCTGTGGTTTTATCCATCTCACCTCCTCACCAGGCTGCTGGCCTGTGGGCTGCCAGCCTCAGATGGTTAATTATCTCTTCTCTGAGCCATGATCACCTCCCTCGGGGTCCAGCAGCCAAACGCAGTATCAGAGGCAGCCTTTTGAGCTTCCTCCCAGCCCACCGGGGTGTCCAGCCGCCTGGCTAATAACGATTCATACAGCTGCCAATCCGGCTGAGCTGCACCATCAATATTCCTGTCTGCAGCATAACATCAATTAGGAGACATTAGGACGCAGAACAAACATCACTCGCTGGGCTGATGTCTTGAACAGAAACAGTGGTCAGCTGATTCTGGAGTCTATTTTGAAGGGTTGGCTGTCAGCTACGTTAGCCACAAACACAAACAGACACACAGACTGACATGTAACTGAGAAACGCATTTAAATATCACGTTCGCTTTCTGTTTAGCAAATACGACTTTACATATTTAAAAAGTCAACATTTTTGACTGAAGTGTCATGGTTAAAAGATATGCATTATGCTACAAAGTGAATGAAAATTAGAATTAAAATATAATAAATGAGACACAAACTACTTAAGTAAATGAACAGCACAAAAGCTACCAGAATCTGGAATTGTTATATAAAAAGTGAGACTAAAGCCACTTACAGACTGACTTTGTAGGATACACATATACATATAACTGTCACTGTCTGCAAATGTAAAAGTTAAGATAACTCTTTTTTTCCACCACCTGGAGAAGACAAAAACATATGGATATGGATTGTGCATTTAATGTTGGGTTCACATTGTATGATTTTGGACGTCTCAGACAAAAGACGGGTAGTCGTGGTAGAAATGGTCCATCGTAACACAGAATCGGCGGTGGATCTCACAATGAGACGGCAAAGGACGCATTTATCTGCACATATTCCTCTCTACTTGCTCTAAATAACTTAACAATGTCAAAAGTGAAGAAACACAAAACTAAGAGCACTTGTGATGTTTTGAACAGAAGATGAGATTAGAAAGTCTGATTTTAGAGCGACTGATTCAGCAGTTGAACGATTGTTCTTACACTCAAACCAGTTTGCAACTTCACTGGAAAAACTATTGTCATGTTCATGAGTCGCTTCCTGTTTTTGTTGATGCCCTTCTGCTGGGCAGCTGATCTCCATGCCAACATTGTGTCAGGAGCAGTTATGTTGAGTCGAAATAGTCTGTACACGTAAATACAACAAAATGTGTTTGACCAAGTAGTGTTAAACAGTTGCTCATGCAGTGGATAAACTCTTGACAAATCATGAAAATGCTCCAGTACAAATAAATTATATTTGGAGACACTTGAGTCAGTAATGAATGTTTCTTTTTATGGACAAACTTCAGTTAGTTAGCTAAAGCACAAATGGTTACAAAAGTTAAAAGAAATGAATGAAGGATGAGTGAAAGGGCAGAAGAAGATGGTTCAAGATGAAATTGTTGGTGCAGATGAAACTTGTCAAACTCAAGAGCCAAATCATTTCATCTGGCCCACATGAGCGTGAAAATACAAGATTTCAATGTGACGGCACGTTTGATTCGATACGCAATAACTGACAGCCAGGAGGCCGTTGAGCAGCTGGTTGTTTTTGGAAAAATTCACTCTTTAGAGCAAAATTTGAGATATCAAGACAAAATGTTGAAATTATAAATATGCAATTTTATGACTGTTTTAATTTTATGTTATAACGTTTGCAAACAATTATTTGCAAATTTAGTGACATCTGTGATTAAAAAGCCTTGACTGTTCAAAAACAAAATCTTTGGTTTTAAAATTTGTAATTTTACAACAAAATAAGCTTTTTTATTAACAAAAAGCAAATTACAACATTTTTTAAAATTTGTTATTTTACAAGAAAAAAAAGTAATTTTAGTACAAAAGTCTCAATAAGTTTTTTGTTAAATTTGAGATTTTATGACAAAAAAAAAAAGTGATACTGTGAAATTCCTCCCTTTACAACTTTTTTTTTTCTATGTGAAAATTTGTGAAATTTAAACTTTTATGGCAAAAATTTCAGAAACATTAAATCTGACAACATAGCAGATTGAGAAAGTAAATAATAACTGGCCCTTTAATGGTAACCATGGTGATGATGTGACTCAGGATGAAACAGAGGTTAACACCGCTGATGTAGATGATTAGAAAGTGGTTTTAAAATAACTGGTAAACCTAGAAGAATTTATAATTATATAATCTGACAATGATCTCTCCTTGATGAGTAAATATGAAATGATATTAAATTGTACAAACATTGTTAACAGATTAAGGTTTAAAATGAGGTTGAATGACTGAAGAGCTAACAATTTAACCAAAAGCTGTGATGAAATAATGTCAAACATTGCATGGTCTTTAACATATAATTCAAGTCCACATCCATGGATGAGGTGCCCCTGAGCAAGGCACCTGAAACCCCCACCTGCTCCTCGGGCGCCGGACCGCAGCAGCCCACCGCTCTGGGTCCAACAGCCCAGATGGGTCAAATGCAGAGAATGAATTTCCCCTCCGGGATAAATACTAGTATTTCAAAAAAAAAAGAAAAAAGATCTCATTTGTGGTGAAAACAACACCTGTCAATAACTTTCGAATCAGTGCAGCAGAAGTTAAAAGCACATACTCTTAGCAAGCGCCCAGGAAAGCGCGTGAAGAGTCAGCGGCCGCTTTAATCATGCTGAACAGTGGGGGATGCCTCAGAGCTCCTGCCTCTTAATGGCAACAGCAGTGAGGAGAGGGGATTTGAAAGGAGGGGTCTGCTGAAGGATAGATCCTGCAGTGTAGGCTGGGGCTATTATCTGCAATTACCCTGATTACTGAGCCCTTCATTTAAATGTCTGCGGTGGAATTCACTTACTCCCAGTGTCGCTCCCAAACTGGTGTTGAGATATTCATTTACCAGTACGTGAACATTGCCTTAAAATGAAAAGCATTTGATTGAGAAACAAAGGGTGATATGAATATTAATAGAGTAAATGGCACAGGCAACCAGAATAATTTATTTCAATTACTCCTTTTTGTTCTCTGCCACTCTCTGTAGTTTTACTAAAACCACAGCATATTACCAAATCACTGCGAGACCCCCCTTGCATTTAGTAAAAGCACTTTCATCGCCCTAGTTACAGCATCTGTGAGAGTCAAATTCCCAAATACATAGTTATTGCTAATTCTCTCTGCGTCCTCAGACAAATATTGCTGCTAGGGAGCTCCATATCCTGTGATCAATCATATCACCTCTTTGAACCTGCTATGCAATTTATTAAGTGCTGAACAAATGGGCCGGAGCAAGCGAGCGGCTGTTCCCAGGGCCAGGGAAAGTAAATCTAACCGGAGTAACAAATTACTTGGACATTGCTCTTTTTTCTTGTTTGCATACTAAACTTGCCGTAGCAATGCAAAGCAGCTAAACACTAAACTTGTGGAGAAATGTGTGTTTGTTGACAGACAGGAGTCGTTGCTGCCAGTAATTGTTGTATTCCAGGATCAACTAAAACAACTTTACTGTATGTTTGTCTTGCAACACTTTATCTATGGCAGGGCTTGTTTGTGCTAATCAGCTCTAAGAGCCATATCATTTGCATCTTTTCAGTGGAGAAGAGTTTAACTGCCAAAATAAGACTCCCACTTTAAGAAATCATGGACTAAAGTGCAGTTTTAATTTTTACTTTTGATCGATCTGTCCAGTCTCAGAGCAGATCTCTGTGCAAAGGGAGACCACACACACACACATGCAAAAGTCTCATTTATTCTATGTTAGCACGGAGTACATATAGCAAGCAGTTATACAGCAGGAAAAAAAAAACAGTTTCACCACTTCTCTGCACCTGGGGCGGTCCCAAGGGTTGGCTCACAATCTAAAACTGCAGCTGAAAGTTCATCAGTTTACAAATAAACACATGAACAAGACAGACATAAAAGATGTTTACTGAATTTATCTTTAACAACAGCTAAGATGCCAGCACCAACCTGAACACAACCTCTCTCTGCAGCGTGCTCTACACATAATGCACTTTTCCTTATTATTATTATTATTATTTTTTATATATATATAAGGACATGATCATAAGGAATGGCACATATCCATTAACAAACAAATACGATCAGTGCGACGAGCAAAATACTATAAGAGTACCCACTACATCCCAAAAATATAAATTCAAGGATATAATTTGGCATGCAAACTTTACATAACTGATGCCTGTGCACCATGTTGGGTAATTTAGGTGAGTTACATCTAGAAAACTGCAATAAACATTCAATAACCAGTTTACTTTTGAATTGAAGCGTACATTTTACTTGGCTTCGCCAATTCAGACACAATAAACCAAATAGCTTTTCCCATTATTATTTTTCTGGGGACCAGTTTTCTGAATTTGCAAAAAATTGTCTTAGTTTCTGAGATTATAGAGACTCTACAACAGCAGAATAAATTAAGCAGAATAAATTGCAGACAGTCTGTTGGTCTGTTGCAAATCAGGAAAGCGGGCGGCTCTTCAGTAATTTTCCCCCAATAATTCTCATGGGTAGAAATGGCATGACGAGGCTCTTTCAACATGAATAACAGCCTAATACCGATGGTCCGACCTGGTCATGAACCAGCCGTATCTTTGACAAACAGACATCCCCCTGAAAATGGCAAAATGTTTGAAAAACCTCAGCCAGATTTCCTCAGAGCGGGATTTTTCTTCTTCTTCCACCCTCAGCATAAAACCTCCCAAAACCTCACATTTTATCTGGTCTTTTAAAATTCATAAAGTGTTACTCGATGATTACTTTTACACATCCTGCCTTTGACCTCCAGTCGCTTAATTATCATAAAGCTGCGTGGAGGAGAACAAGCCATCGCTTCCTCTATTGTGCCACTGTAATTGCATTCTTCATTTTATGTGGCGAGGAATACTGATACTGCAGCTCAGACCTGATATCATAGCAGTTAGGACGGAAGGGGGAAGGGGATCCGCGGGAAACAAAGCAGCACACCGATCCAACACTGGCAGTCCACTTGAAACAAAAGACCACACATTTTAAGTTGTACAGAAGAGAATTAGTCGGGGAAACTAAATATGTGTGAAAACCCAATAAGATTATCTGCTGCTGAATCTAATTTCATTTAGGAGTTGAAGAACTGAGTCAATTTAATCTGTCTTGTCTAGAAACATGTAGACCTGTGAGGATTTATGATAAATAATTATTTGGGCTCAAAAGTCAAAGAAAAGTAAAGATATAATAAAATGGGGTTAAAAGAGAAATATTCAATTTTATAACCAATTAAATTGAGTTGTAATGGTTTAAAGTGTTTTCTTTTGTTTACTACAAAATTCTATAGTTTGAAGATTTAGTAGCCTGAGCAGGAAGTGGTGTGGGTGAGTACACCTGTACATGGTGTATGAAAGAAACTCAGCTAGCTTCCTTAGCTAGGTTAGCTTAGCCCACTGGCCTAGCCTAGCCAGCAGCCTCAGAGAATCCTGCACGTAGACGGTTGAACCAGCAGCTACACTTTAAGACAGCGAGAGCTGTGTGGTGGGAGCTCTGGTTTACTACTGGACTCTCATGGAGTGATAGCCCGATCCGGTGTCAAGTGTCCTGACGACCACGAGTGGAGACGCCACCCAACGTAACAGGCCTGCAACGGTGCACTTTGGGTTGAAATATTTTTATTTTTGTTTCATTTTAGGCTGGCTTTAATTATATTTAGGGCCCATTATTGAATTTTTTGTGGGAATTTATTTAATTTGTGATATTTGATGCGAACTGTTGATTATGTGAATGTGAGTATTTGTGTTTAAACAGTGGACTTGTGAATTCTTCTCTAGTTCCAAATAATGCATTTAAGTTATTGGCCAGGTTTTGTGGTTATTGGTGGAAAATAAGTATGTTAAAGTAACTTGAGGTATTTATGGTGTTTAGTTTTATTTAGTCACATTAAGTCTTTAAAGAGCGAGATCTCATTTCCTCTTCGACGTAAGTCTAAGAGAGTCATAAAGAGAGTGCTACAGACATAAAACATAAACATAAAACACACCTGATTTGGTAAGATAGTAAATGGGATTAAACTTTATGAACTAAATGGGTTGTTGTTTGTTTTAATCTAAAGCTGATGCAGTACAGTTTCCAACCTTCACATGGCAGTTACAGCTACAGTGCGGTGGACCGTTCTGCAACCAGACTGAAATACCTTAAGTTGGAAACTTGGCAGGATCTGATAATTTTCTGAGAACTAAAACCTTTTCCAGTAATGTAAGATTGGCAAATTTGGATGTTCATCTATAATTACTAATATTAATCTTGTCACCTCCCTTATGAAGAGGTTATGAGTAATTTTCCAAACTTGGGGAACTGCACCAGAGGAAATGGATGGAGGTAATATACTGAAGAACTTATGAGATGGACTGAGAGCTTTAAAAAAGAAAAAAAGAAATAGATTTCTCTTTCCAATACAACCCTTAATGCTGAGAACTCTTGAATTGAAGAAAAGGGATTTAACATGAACAAAGGGCCTAGAGAAACAGTGAACACTTTTTTTTTAATGAGACGATAAGATTTAATTCCAGATGCAAGTGTTTATCAAAAGCTAAACTCATGTCTTGTAGGTCAGAGACCGTATAACCTCCAAATTTAACCTTTAACGTCTGTGATGAAGGAAAGGTCAGATTTAGAGAAATGAAAGAACCAAGCAAAGAAGAGATGGAGATCCTCAAACTGGTAAAGGAGAAAGGGTTGTTTTGGAAAGCAGCAAAGATCTCCACAAGAAAAGCTGAAGAGAGCAGAATGGATTTGTAAGCAGAGGTAAGAAAGCGCAGACGTGTGCTATTTTCTTTCTCCTTTCAAGTATGCACAAGACTCGCTAGAGGAGAAGAAATCTGGGAAGCTGGCGGCCTCTGCTCAGGAGCTGCGAAACAACCTCAAAGAACTCCAACAGAAATATCCCCCTTGACTCACGAGTGCACCTCCCACTCCTTCCAGAGTCTGCATCCCAGTTCAATACTTCTCCACCCAAGTGGATTGAGGTCAAGGAGGTGGTTGAGTAAACCAAATCTTCATCTGCACCTGGACCAAATGGTGCACCTTTCAAAGTATAGAGGAACTACTGGACGTTGCTGTAGAGGCTGATGAGAGCTGCATGGAGATGCACAATACACCTGAGGAGATTGATGCAGAGACATAACCACCTTCATCCCAAAGGAGAAGGATTCCCACAACACCTGTCAGTTCAGAGGTGATGCCCACATTGGTGCCTTTTGACAACTAGTGGTGATGTGGTGAACATGTGGATTTGCTGTGTTGAACATTCAGCAAATCCAGTAGTTTGACAGGATCTGGCAAATGTATGCAGCTCCCACATCAGCTCATTGCCTTCACTCTCAACATCTTCCACATTCCAGATGGTAGCCAGAACTTGGTGTCCACCTACGTTAGCAAATTATAATAAGTATCTGTAGGACTCTGACACCAATGTCATGAAAGTCAAGAAATTCTTGATGTTTCTCAGTTCAGAAAGGAAAAAGGAAAGATTCCACTTCCTTCTCTGTCAATAGGGATACAACTCTGCTTCTGGTAGAGCAGCCAGAGTGAAGTCTAGGGAGGATTTACACCATTGACCTGTACGAATTTGACAAACAAGTGGTCTACATCATCATGATGCAGCTCTCTGAAGGCCAGAAGAACATACACAAAAGACATCATGTAGCTGCCACTGAAATCGCTAAACTGGACAGCAGACGGGAGGAAGTAAGACTTGTCTTTGAGCTGAATGATTCACAAAAGGCGTTTTTACTGGTTAGCCAGTTGAAACTGCAGGAGATGGACTTGGATGGAGACCATCCCAAGAGGTGGGTTCAGGCCTCAAGAAAGAAGAGGAAGAGAACTGGTCGTTTCAGAGATGATGAGAATGAAGGACGAGATGTGCAGAACCCGATATCATCCAACAGCAACAAGGGACGCAGACTAACTGGGAAGTTTTCCACATATTGTCCTCATATAACACTCTCCTATCCCCAAGAAACCAAAATCTGTGGTTTCTGAGGTTTCTTCCCATGAGAGAGTTTTTTCTTGCTACTGATGGTGTTGCCATGTGCTCAGGGGGTCAAGCTCTGGGTTTCTGAAGCGCCTAGAGATGACTTGTTGTAAATAGGCGCTATATAAATAAACTGAATTGAATTGAATTGAATTGTGGTGTGGCTCAGAAGCAGGTTCTTGTGTCTGTGAACCCCACAACCTCCTCAAGCTCATTCTAACAGCACCTACAAGGTATCCATGGCATTTACTGCTTTTAAACACTAACCAATACTAGATGGGATAACAGGTCGAGTGAACTTTGGCATGTTGGACACATTTGGACAGACCACTGTAGTGGTAAAATACTGGCTTCCACCTTCTGTCTGAAAGGCGTACATGTGTTATTGCTGTGGTTGTGTTAACATTTCTAAATTGAGTGATAAAAATAGAACCAACACACAACACTACAAAAACTGATTTCTAAGAAAGTAAAAAAAAATAAAAAATAAAAAGTGCTGTTTCTACAAAATTACTTTATGTCCAAATAGAAAACAATCTCCTCAAGCAATTTTTAACTTAAGAGAAATTGTTGTATTTTAAAAGAAGTAAATCTCATTTTAGGAATTCTAGCTAAGTTAATATTTCTTGCCCCATTGGCAGATTTTATTTTACTTAATATAAGATGGTTTGACTAGATTTAGGAATATTAGGCTCATTTCCAGAAGGGCTGTTTTTGCAATGAAGTTTTTCTCTCTTTTTTCTGTCTTGTGGTGGTCAGAAAGTTGTCTAGAAAACCAGAAATTTGGCCTGTTTGTTTCTAAAAGGCATAATAAACATGAACAAAGCCAGAAAAAAAGAGGTGCAGGTGAAAGATATACTAAGCTACACTCAAAGATAAATACCTGCAGATAAATACACCGCCACACATTTCTATTGGATAGTAAGAGATGATCAGGACATTTTCCTTTAATCTCCTTTTGATTAGGAATATCCTGCCATGTCTGCCTTTAGGCTCTTCACAGCTGCTTCGGAATCTTGAGTTTTTCACAGTTTCTTCATTAAGATTTGTTTAAGAAGCAGATTCAGGTTTTCTGAGCGTATCTGTAGCCTCAAACTGGTGCCTCAGAACAGGATGGCTCACAGCAACCACTAGTAAATCCTCTTTAACCTTGTCAAGGTGGAGCTTTTGAAGATAACAAGATTCTGTTGTGATAGACACAACATAGATAAGAAATATACATTTTATAATAAAGTATTGATTTTTTTTTTCTATCTTGTTTTCAGGTGTGAGATCAGATTGACTTTAGCAGGGCCACAAAGCTGCTGGAGAGCTGGGCTTAGAAATATTATCATAAATGATTGCATTTATGAATATTAATACTCTGTCTTCCAGCAGGATGTCTTTGGTGTTGTGTTTATGCAACAGTCAATGTGCCATTTTATGTTTTTTAATTTTTAACGTCAGAATTTGTATCTGGAAAAGGACTTGGGAGTTTTCAATAGTTTATTTATCTGCATTTCTGATGCAGATAAATAAACTGATGCGGATCTGATGTTTTGTTGAGATCTTTTGGTTTTCTGAGTTTAGTTTTGGTTTTCTTCTGCTCATTGTGATTGTAAAGCTGCTGCTCCAAATTTTGAGAAACTAATTTAGTTATCAGATCACAAATAGAGGGATCTTACACCATAGCAGGAAGTAGACATCTAAACTGAAGAATGGTACATATAGATGATGACGTACAAAATACTGGAAAGGAACCACACAACGGTGCAACGATGGCAGTAGCAGGTTTGTTTTTTTGTTTTTTTTTAAATTTATGATATATTTGGGTGTAAACATTGAATCTTAATTTTCATCATTAATTTTCATTATGTGAATTGCTCTACTATGTCTCAGATGTGTGTGTTAACTGTCAACAATAAAATATTAAAGATTTTATAAAAAACAAAGGAGGCATTTTAATGAATTTAATGAAATATTTTACTTTTTACAAGCTGTGGGTAATAGCATCTGCAAAAACATGTCTTATCAAAGAAAAAAGTCAGCTTAACCCCCCTCGAACATGTTGATCATTTTCAACATTTCTAAACATTTTTTTCTTTTTTTAAAGCGACATATGGTTTCAAGAGTAAACAGCATTTGTTTTTCCAATTTCAGGAAACACAAGGACAAAATTAATTAGAAAAAAAGAACAATAGTGGATTTTTTTCTCACCATTATTCGCAATGAAG
>JBAMYA010000013.1:2955640-2968418 GCA_037176975.1 Arrhamphus sclerolepis
AAACAACAACAGCAAAAAATAACAACTAAAAAGCCATCACACACCAAAGGATATAATAGAAGTAAAAAAACAAAAAATGCTGTCGACACATTTCCAACTCCCCAACTGGAAAACAGTAGGCAGGAACTTCCTTTGGACTTATATGGGCCAGTGGTGTTTGTTAAAAGCTCCTGGCAGATGTTGTTTTGGATTTTGACTACTTTCTTCTTTCTTTCGTAGTCCAAGTGATTATGTATAAATGTGCACATAGTTCCTCTCTAGCTTGGCTAAACCTTTTCTGCATTTTTAAACTTCATACAATTTATCATAATTTGTGAGCAGATCTATACAGACTCTTAACATGGTGTGTGTTAGTCTCGTACTCCAGCATCTGTCTCTGTTCTTTACATCAAACTGTTTCCCTCCGTTCTCCAGGCCTGATACAAACAGACTTCAGTCTTCCCAGTTGGAAAAATAAATCATAGTGTTTAAGAGCTTATATCTGGAGCCAGTTCTGTCAGAAATAACTGTGATCTGAGCACTCTCTGAGCTGTTAACTATGGTGCTATTAGACACAAGTATCCTCTTTCAGTCTAATGATCAAACGTATGTGGATCAGGCAATTTCATTGACTGGTGGTGGTGTAGTATCTTTACCACATGGACTCTGAGCTTTGTTACAACAGTTTAAGTCTGAAATTAAAGTTCTATTGAGCCAGTAATATGTCCCTCAAATGGTTCTGTATGCAGCTCTGAATTGTGAAGTACACTGACGGGCAATTTTATTCATTTAGTTACAATCTATGTTAGTTTGGTGTTGATGATTCACTTCCATTTACTAAATGCTGCAAAAACTCTGAGAGACCACTAAAGGCACAGTTTGAGATTCATAACAGTGAGGCAGATGGCTACTGTGAATGACAACAATGCACAAAGTCTTCAGGGAAACTTTTACAGCTTCTTCTCTTTGTAAATAAATGTCTTTATGATTGTATGCGCTTCCTTCTACATTATACGTAAAATTAACTGTGCACTAATCACCTTCAGCACTTGATCAGATCAGTTATAATCAAATTTAATCTATAATGTTTTGATCACATTAGTTTGTTAGAGCAGCCAAATAATAATAAATATCATTACAGCTATTACGTAATGCCTTTCTAGTCCAGGAACCACTTAAGGCATTTTTACAAAGCCAGCAGCATCCTCACATTGCCACACACTTTGACTAGAACTATATATTTAATGGATCAAATATTACAAGAATTACTCCTATTATTCCTATAATTACCTCTATGAATCAAATTACATTAAACTTTATGTAAATCATGACTAGGCAGAATTTTGTGTGACCAATTATCTTAAACAGCATGTCTTTGACGTAGGAGAATGTAGTGTATCTGTGTAAACATGCACATACACAAAAGGAACATGCAAACTCCATAAAGAAAGACCGGCAGAACCCTGATGTCATAGTAGGACCCAATATCACCATGGTAGGACCCAATATCACCATGGTAGGACCCAACATCACCATGGTAGGACCCAACACCACCATGGTAGGACCCAACATCACCATGGTAGGACCCAACATCACCATGGTAGGACCCAATATGACCATAGTAGGACCAAATATCACCATGGTAGGACCCAACACCACCATGGTGGGACCCAACACTACCATGGTGGGACCCAATATCACCATGGTAGGACCCAATATCACCATGGTAGGACCAAATATCACCATGGTAGGACCCAACATCACCATGGTAGGACCCAACACCACCATGGTAGGACCCAACACCACCATGGTGGGACCCAACACTACCATGATAGGACCCAGCATCACCACAGTAGGACCCAATATCACCATGGTAGAACCCAACATCACCATGCTAGGACCCAATATCACCACAGTAGGACCCAATATCACCATGGTAGAAAGCAACATCACCATGCTAGGACCCAATATCACCATTGTAGGACCCAATATCACTATGGCAGGACCAACATCACCATGGTAGGACCCGACATCACCATGCAAGGACCCAATATGGTAGGACCTGCAGAAAAATGGAGATTGTCTACAAATGATAGGCAATGTTAAATGATTCAGGACAATCTGATACTCAGAAGAAAAAAAGAGACAGAATGAATATACTCACTGTACGACTGCCCGCCAGCAGCATAGGCCTATAGCAGCATAACTAAGAGATGGTCTTAGAGACTACAGAGTTAAAAACTTTATTAAAAGGAAGGTCATAAGCCTAACCTTAAATGTAATGAGGGAGTCTGCCTCCCGAACCGAGATTCGAAGTTGAGTCTATAATAGAGGAGCCTGATAGCTAAAAGCTTTGCCACCCTTTCTAGACCTACAGAGTGTTGGAACAGCAGTATGCAGCATCCAGACAAAATCTGGAGTGAAAAGTATCATCTTATCATATGACATTGGTTTTTCTGCCATTTTCCATCCTGCTGTTCATGCAGTCGACAAACTTTACAGTGCTCTAAGAGTTGGAGCCAAATGTGGAGGGACACAATGCCCAAGGGTGGTTTGTTTAACTTTGAAATGTTTTTTCCTTCTTTTTTTTTTGGTTTGTGTTAGATTAGCTAGGAGCCATGCAGCAGCGCATCATCTATTTTCCTCTCCCAAGTGGGTTGCAGCCAACAGAGCTGGGGCACAGCATGTGGGTGGAAAAAAAAGAAATAATTATAAAATAACCCCACCAGGGATTCAGTGACAGTCCTCATTTAGACAGGCTGGGCAGCCATTTAACTACACAGAAATAAAAAGTTCATTGAAATTTTTTAAAAAATACTTTTTTCCCCTTGAGCTGCTCTCTTATGAGTGTAATGTTGCTCTCTAACCAGCACAGAATGAATTAGATGTATCTCATGAATCATATTAGAGCTCCTTTAATCTACTCAAGTGAAGGTCTCAGGAGGATGAGGTTGCAGATGAGGGAGCAAAAACCGAAGAAGTACAATTGATGACAGAGGAAACAGATGGAAAAAATACACACTGAACCATCGAGTAGACAAGTTTAATCTTTAGTCTAAGGGTGCTGTCCTTCCAGCTGTCAATCTACACAGCTGAATGTTCGTCTTTTGCCTTTGGGGCTATGAGACTGTACCCTAACTTCCCTTATCCTTTCCTCCTAATCCAGCCTAAGCACTTAACCAAAGTGAAGATCACCTGGGTCTGTGGGGGATCAAAGCTGCTTCGGCAAAAATAAGAAAAGCCTTGCAAAGGAAGAAGCTAGTGTAACAAGAAGACGTAGATTAGCATTAAATATGTGACAGATGCAGGAAAAAATGTAAGTTTCATGGGTCTCTGCAGTAGTCCTCTCTATGTCACAGTCATGTCTTGATACAGCGTATAAGTACCCACCAAAGACAGAATTGTTTCACTAAATGAAAAGAGCATTTATTTTCTTTAGCTCGCTACAAAGCCAGCAGTTCAATGAGTTTTCTGTTTGAAAGGGAAACTGTTTCCAGTGACCCAGTTTCAAATACAAACTACAATTCATAATTTAGCAGATGGCTCCTGTTCTGTCTCTTCTCACACCAGGCCAGAGCTCCTCCAGTAATATTTCAGACTGCAAACACCAATGTATTTTGACATGTAAATCGCTCGCCCCATTGCTGGTAGCTACTGACTTAAATTATAAATTTGTAATAATGGCCACAGAGTTAATGGATCCCAGAGAGCATGGATAAAAAAGGATTTTCCTAAAGCAGTCACAAATCAATTGTTGTTCACTCAAAAAACTAAACAGCTATGTGCAGATATTATGGATTGTTGTTCCACAGTTTGTACACTAACAGTGTAAACCTCATCCTCATGGCAGTATGAAGGAAAAAGATTGGTTTAATGTAATCAGGAGTTGACATGTAGTCTAATATTATACATCTTCAAATCAACATAAAGCACAGAAACCACAAATCTGTTGCCTCTAAGGTCATCCATCCAACATGAAGCCAGAGAACTCAGTAAGCCAAAGACCTCATCGTGCTAACAGAAGTAAGGTCAGGTAGTCCATAAAGTCAGATGTCATCGTCATCAGGAATAAATTAGAGGCTGAAAGTTAGATGCTGAGACATTCTGGGTTTTATCTTATTTGCCGTTTATGTCCACACAGCATAATATTAAGTGCACAAAAGAAGTAGACGATGCAATTTCAACAGAAATTGCAGGAGCATTGAAACTGGTTGTCCAGTCTCTAATGAACTTAGAAAGTGAAATCATGACAATGAATTTCAAATTTTCATGTGTTTTGATGAATAGATGGACCGTGTAGGAGGGAAGGTGTGGACGCTGTTTTGAATCTGAATTTTCAGCTTCCCCCAGTCTAGACTTTTGAACCGCTTGTTCATTCATGTTGCTTTTCTTATTCATTTCTAGCTATTTTGAAAACGTCGTAATGTCAGAATTAGACTGGCCAGGCCACTCCAGGATCTTCATGTGCTTCTCTTTGAGCCACTCCTTTGTTGCCGTGGCCATGTTGTTTGGGGTCATTGTTATACTGGTAGACCCATGCATGACCCCTCGTCAGTGTTCTGTCTGAGGCCAGGAGGTTCACGTCCAAGATTCCCTGGTACATGGTCTTGTTCATCAGCCCCTCAATGTGATGAAGTCCTGTACCCTTAGCAGGGAAACAGTCCCAACACAGAATTTTCACTTCCACCTCCTTGGTGGTGTCCTTGGGTCATATTAAACATTTCTCTGCCACTGAACTCAAGTCAAGTTGATGCCAAAGAGGTCGGTTTTGCTCTCATCTGACCACATCCTCCACCCAAGCCTCCCAGTCATTCAGGTGTCCACTGGCAAACTTTAGACTGGCCCCCACGTGTTCCTTCTTGAGCACCTCTCTGGCACTGCAGGATCTCAGTACATGAAGGTGAAGTGCGTTACTGCTGGTTTTCTTTGAGCCCCTTTGAGACCATTAACAAGTCCCTCCTGAGTGACTCTGGCTGATCCGTCACCTTCTCAGACTCATCTTGCCGCTGGGATAGAGTGTCAGGTTTAAACCTTCGGACATATAGATAAACAAGTGAAGAGACGGACACGGACAAAGGTCAAGAGTTCAATACACTTTGCAAAGGGGAAGAGCAGCTTCGGAGATACCAACGTCTCCCCCAAACTCTCTTCGATTGTCTTCTCCCTGCTCAGCTCTTTTATTGAGAATACAAGGGTGTGACTACAACCGTATGTAAGAGACACAATAGTCTGGCGTTGTGTGCTAAAAGCAGTCAGTTGAACCAAGAAAAAGAGGAAGTAGATAGAGCAGACAAAAGGGCAAAGTTCATGACTTATCTCATGGTGCAGAAAGGTTAACTGTTTCCTTTTTACCATCTCTAAAAGGAACACGGAGTGAAAGGCTCTTTATTAAAATAGCACACAGCAAATTGAACAAATGATAATATGCATATGATTTCTCTAACAGAGAGGCTACTGTACTCTTTTAGTGGTCACAGGTTCAACTCCTGGCCTGCAACTCTTTGCTCTGTGACCTTTCTCTCTGCCCTGGTTTACCGTCTGTATATGTCTATGAAGACCACTAGAGCCTAAAAACCCTACAAGGCGAGATCTTGCACCAGTGTCCAGGGTGACTGACTGCTGTCTTGTATTTCTTCCATTTTATGATTGTCACACCAACAGAGGTCTCTTTCTCACTAAGCCTCTCGCTGATGGTCTTGGAAACCCTTCCTGGCTTGTGCAGGTCTTAAAGTCTTGTTCCAGATGTCCTCTGACAGCTGTTTGGTCTTGGCAATGGTGGTGGTGAGGTTTGAACAGAAGAGACTGATACGGTCTTTTATACACATAACGAGTTGACATTAGGAATAATTTCCTAAATGGACACGACAGATTTGTGTACCTCTTGTGCACATAACTAGTTGGTCAGAGTTTTTGCTGGCTGGTCACGGATCAAATACTTATTTCACTCAATCCAAATACAAGTTCATTTATAACCTTGATGTATTTTTTTGTTGATACAGGGTCTCTTTATTAAAATAAAATCCACCATAAAAACGATGGACTGTTCATGTCTATCTAATTCAGTTCAATTCAATTTTATTTAAATGGCATCTGACACAACACAAGTTGTCACTAGATGCTTTTCAGAAACCCAGAGCATGACCAGGTCAGCTGTTTTAGTTGGTGTCCTTCGTAAGAGGGTTTTCTGTGGATCAAATGCAATTATGAATTGACTGTAAATTACCATTTGGTTATGTAAGCTTTGCCTGTTTTTATGTTGTTATTATCACAGCGGGATGCAACAGAATAAGATGCAATGTTGGATTTAGAAAGAAAAGTTTAAGTTGTATTTTCTCCTAAACAGACAGCAGTCACCTGCTTGCAGAAATCACTATTTGCTATTATTGTGAAGTGTGGAATCTGTCCCTGCTACTTATGAGACCAAACTTATGCCCTTAACTGTCTGTCTGCTGTCCACTTGTGCAGCAGTGTATTGTTTTACAGGACAGCATGCTGTAGGTGGAAAGCTGATAGCAAAGGGCACCCTGATAAAACAGTTGATTAGACGTCGATCATTATCTCCAGCAAAGTTTATGAATGTCAAAATCAATGGCAGGAAAGTGAACAGATAGCCCTGTCTGACGGTGCATGATGAAGCCACACTGTTGTTGAAGAAAATGTACAGAGGCACCAGTGCATGAATTGTTTTCATGTTGACAAAAATGTCCTCTTTGTTTTTCAGAGCTGATAAACACCAAACCGTGTAGTATGCCTGTCCATCCGTGGACTCCCATTTCCCAGGTTTTTGAAAGCCGCACAGGTGTGGAGATGCCACCAATTTTGGCACCGTGGTCCGCATCTTTGAATGCTTTGAAGAGGAAGACATTTGACACAGCATCAAAGATTCCCCGGGAAAAAAATGGCCAAAGTGAAGAATGAGATGGTTAAAATTGCTTGATATTACCCAACATGAAACAAGAAGGGTGGTCCAGCGTCACCGTCATCCGCTGCCCCTGAACTACAAATGCTCTCATTATGGCATTATTTGGACGAGCATGCTGTTTTGTTGGCATCTTAAAACTAGTTAGAAAGTCACCCCAAAAAGTAAAGTACACCTTTTTTGGTTTGTTACTTTGATCTCTTGTTTTTCAGTAGATATCTTATGAACAGAACACATAATAATTTCATACTCATGTGATTTTGTAGTGAGTAGAACAGTCACGTGTTTCTGAAGGAATAATTATATTAAAAATTATCGAAATACAAATCCTTTTTTCTTCTTCTTTGACACAATATGATCTTGTTCAGATCTCTTCCCATTATTTTAGCAGCATGTCTACATTTTTGTTTACCCACTGAATGCGAAATACCAAAACACGACTGTGCACTGCAGCAGATAAAACCGCTGGTTTAACTGCTTTTCACATCTTTCACGTGATAACGAGCACCCTGCAGAGGCTTAGGAGAAGGACATTTTCAACTCTGCAGTCTATAATATTGTGGAGTGGCACGGTCGCTCCGCTTTTTAATTTGCCTGTGTAAGCATTATAAAAGAAGCTAAACGGCTCAAAGATTTGGAGCGTGCTGACGTTACGTATTCTGTCAGTAAGTTTCTTAGTGGGAGAGCGGAAATGGGAATAAACTAGGGCAGCGTTGTGGCAGAGGTCAAATTCAGCTCCTTAAACTGACAACACAAACCATTTCCTACTGGGTAGAACACAGACGAAAAGGTAAAATAAATTTAAAAAAGGTCACTCTGAAGTAAAAACAAGAAGAATTTAGAATTATTTCATGTGCTGTATTTAATATCTGACAGTGTCTGCATTTGAATAAACTGAATTGTATTTACATACGTAACCCATTACTGATTACAGTTCTCAGCTGCATGGACCAGTACTTATATAAAACATTACATCAGCTGGTACTCGTACATTTAATTCACACAATTATTATTAAAAACTTAATAACAAAATAACAAAAATGTGTGGAAAATGAGAAAACAATATGTCCCTGAAATCAAAGGTCAGTTTCTGTGTTTCAGTTTTATTTACATAGCGTATATATTTTCATAGTTTCTGCCGCTGTATGGAGAAACCTCAGTGAAGGGGTGGGGCTTACTACCCCTGACCAATGGGAAATTGGCACCTCACTATTGACCAATAATAGCTAGTATGATACCTTTTTTTGGCCAATGAAACTGCTTCAGAGTGACACAACTGTGGTTGACAGATTAGAACAACAATCACAAACTTTGAGCAACTTAAACACAACCATCCATCCATCGTCTATACCCGTTATTTCCTGTGCAGGGTCACAGGGGTCTGCTGCAGCCAGTCCATCACAGGGACCACATGTATCAAAGGTTGTCTTCATGTCTCCATCACATGTAGACAACTATTCATGTTCTCGCTCGCACCTGAGGACAATTTAGGAACACCAGTTAACCTCACGTGCACGTCTTTGGACCATGGGAGGAAACCAGAGTGCCCGGAGAGAACATGCAAACTCCACACAGAAAGGCCCCTGTGGAGGCTCGAACCAGGAACCTTCTCGCTGTGAGGTAACAGAGCTGACCACCGTGCTGCGCTAAACACAACCACTAGTTGAAAAAAACAATAATAATAATTAAATAAATTATAGAAATGAATCAATATTTGTGAACCCAGTTTTCTACCTGGTTATCTATACAGGCTTGACCAGAAGCTTCAAGTGTCCAGTGAATCATTTCATGCTCTCAACTGATATTTTTATGAGCATCTTCTACATCATTGTATTCCTATTATGTAAAAAGACTAAAATGAATTCTTAGCCTGCTCTTAAAGCACCAGTTCAGAGATTACGTCGCATTCCAACCAGTGAATGTCCAGTAAAAAGCTCCAGATGAGGTGGACTTCATGTTGAAGCTTTGATCAAAAGGTGATAAACTGAGTGTCTACAACACCCACTAAGAGAAAGTTGGAGCACTTGAAGTGAACCTCAGCTTCATCCTCTTCATCGCAGCAGGCCGAACATGAGTCTTTATCCTGGTGGACTGCGAGGGAGTCTTCAGGCTGGGTACATAGCTCTGGGAACAGAGGGAAACTCATTAAAAGTGATCCTCTTGTCCAGTGCGGCCTGCTCATTTTCAGTCCAGATATCCGCCGGAGCTCCCTTTGAGGAGATGGGCCTTATCTCGCTCCCGTAACGTCGTGGTGGGTCACTCTGCTAATGAGAGAGAGGCCACAAGGAAGTTCAGCCTGCTGAGCCGCTCAGGAGTCCAACAGGTGAGAGCCGACTGGGAGCCAACTGGGAGAGCAAGAAAAGCCTCTGATAGGTTTAACTTCCTGCTGCTGCTGCCTTTGAATCAAAGAAACTGGAAAAAATCAGACCGCAGTCTGGTAAAGTAACAGTGGAGGTCCAGGTAAAGTGGTTAATTAATTTGGCCTCCGTGAAGAACATTTACTGTTTACTATCTCACAAAGTCCGTCTCATGTCAGAAACATTTTGTGTCCATCTGCACGGTTCCTGCAGTAAATGATGTGAGAGAGTCTGTTTTTTTTGTTGTTTTTTTTCCTCCAAACCAGGCAGATTTTTGTTTCTTATCGTAAACAAACAGTTTATGTGTTTTAATCTCCAGAAGTAGCTTAAACTCGAACTTTTTGGTTTTATGAACGGGACTTTATCACTCTAAAGCATAACAACGATGTAACACTAAGCATCACGTATAGATGATACTCAACAGTTACATGGAAGACCTTTCATTATACTTTACCTCTATAATTTTGTTTCAGTCACTATCCTAATCATTGGACAGTACTACACAATCCACATACATCACTGTACACTACGGTACTAGATTATTCGGTTATTTTCTCTATCAATGAGTTATCGTGTAGAAACATTCAAGTTCTCAAGTTTTAACCTGTGATTAACTTTTTAATTGCTTCTCGTCAGTTTTCGTTTCTCCCCACAAACGCGTCTCCTCCTCCACACGTCTGATCACGTATGTTCTGATCTGTCAATCATGTTCAGCTAGAAGCGGGTCTTAATCAACTGTATTCTGATTGGCTTATCATCTCTGCTTGTCAGCACAGAAAAAGAATATATAGATCAGTTTGTCATTACCCTTTATTGTCACCGGGTTACGTGTACATCACTAGAAACGCCGTGCAGCATATTTTATCTGCTTTATCTGTCAGCTTGGAGTCAGTCAGTCTGGACTAGCAGCTGCGAAACACAGTTCATGGAGCTAAAACATCGCTCGTATGCATTAAAATTCATAATCTCAGAACTGACTGTCAAATCGTAACACTATGACAAGTTCTTAGACTGTGTGATTTACTCTTTATACAAATTTAATTACTTGTGATGCTTGACTTCAGTTCAGAAATGTGAGAGTAAGACACTAAGAGGACACATTCAGAACTGAAGCCTCCTCCTCGGGGGACCTCCTGGTCTGAGGTGTTTCCTCAGGCCTCTCCCGGTTCTTCAAGGCTCCACAAACACAGGATTTCTATGATACCCACAGATGTTACAGCAGCTAATGTTCAATATCTTTAAGTTCACGGGTTTCCAAAGCAATCAAATGTTTTTAAATAGAACTGAAGTAGGAAGAGATGCGAGAAATAATTTGTAAGTCTAACTTTTCCTGTGTCATTCCTGCTCCTGCTGCTCACACTGAGTAATAATCCATATTTACCTTCTTCTCTCCTGGTTTTTAATGCCTGCGAGACAGCTCCAGGCTATACCTTTGTCTTCCCCCTCCCTGAGGAACAAAGACAGACGCTGTGTTGTTCTTTCCCCAGTGTTACCAGTGCCCTCCGTGCAGAGACACTGGAGCGTAAGTCACATCCCCAAAGGAAAGAGAGGGAAAAAGGGAAGTGGGGAGGGATGAAAGCTGAGTGTAATGATGTCGAGGTGAGACATGGGGTGCGATATGAAGAGAAAACACGCCGTCGCCAGAACTGGCGTGTGCACAAATACACTGCGTTTGAATTCTTTCTCTGAACAGAACAAGCCTGAAAACACAACCTTCTATATGGAGATCACATGCACATAAAGAGCTCCGAGACAACAAGGAAAGCTCCAAAACTCTTTAAACAACAAAACACAAGTTTGACAAATTAAAGGTGAAGATGATCAGGGAGCGCGTTCTTGCCTGCCCCCATTTCAAATGCATAATATGCACAAGGGAAATAAGTGGAGGAAGTGAACATTTTCAACAAGCTCCCTGTTTACGCTGAAAGTACAACAAGTAATTGCTCAGCAGTCTGATTAACCAAGTGTTGCAGCGTCACTCCAACATGGCTTTGTTTCTTACATGTCTAACAAGGACAACAGCAGCCTGCACAGCTTTGCACTTTGATTAAAGCTAAGTGAGCGCTCGCTGTAATCCATGAATCCTTTTTAGTCTCGCTGGGATTTATGTGAGAATGATTTTCTCTCCGCAGTGAGATTTGTGGCTTGCTCGCGCTTTGTTCAGGATGAAATCTCAGTGTTTACCCAATCACTCCTTACATGCTCTGCAGCCAGCACTCTGTGTATATCAAAGTGGCAGAAAATCTTTGCAGTCACAATAAAGTTAAACAGAAAGAATCCTTGGTGTGCTAATGGACTGTGATCTCAGCTTCAAGCGTACAGTGAATCACTTTCTTTACCATCTCAAACACACGGTCGCATTCAGAGCCCTGATGTCCAGACATGGTCCACACGTGGTCCGCATGGTCCACCATGATCCAGACATGGTCCACACGTGGTCCACCATGATCCAGACATGGTCCACACATGGTCCACACATGATCGAGACATGATCCAACATGATCCAGACATGGTCCACACGTGGTCCACCATGATCCAGACATGGTCCACACATGATCGAGACATGATCCAACATGATCCAGACATGATCCAGACATGGTCCACACATGGTCCAGGCATGATCCAGACATGGTCTGCACGTGGTCCACACATGGTCCACACATGATCCAGACATGGTCCACACATGGTCCACACATGATCGAGACATGATCCAACATGATCGAGACATGATCCAGACACGATCTACACATGATCCAGACACGATCTACACATGATCCAGACACGATCTACACATGGTCCAGACATGGTCCACACATGATCCAGACATGATCCACACATGATCGAGACGTGATCCAGACATTGTCTAGACATG
Source organism: Arrhamphus sclerolepis (assembly GCA_037176975.1). Taxonomy (NCBI): domain Eukaryota; kingdom Metazoa; phylum Chordata; class Actinopteri; order Beloniformes; family Hemiramphidae; genus Arrhamphus; species Arrhamphus sclerolepis. Next base: position 2,967,768 of record JBAMYA010000013.1, read on the forward strand.
GTCCACACATGATCGAGACATTGTCTAGACATGGTCCACACATGATTCAGACATGGTCTACACATAACCCACACATAATCCACACATGATCCAGACATGATCCAGTCATGGTCCAGACATGATCCGCACATGGTCCACAAATGGTTCGACATGGTCCTCACATGGTCCAACATGATCCAGACATGGTCCAGACATGGTCCAGACATGATCCACACATGATCCAGACATGATCCAGACATGATCCACACATGGTCCACATATGATCCACACATGATCCAGACATGGTCCAGACATGATCCACACATGATTCAGACATGCATGATCCAGACATGATCCACACATGGTCCACATATGATCCACACATGATCCAGACATGGTCCACATATGATCCACACATGATCCAGACATGGTCCACACATGATCCACACATGGTGGAGGCACAGAGGTAGGATGTCTGAGGGTCCTCCCCCAGGAAAACTTTAATAAAATAGATTAATTTCCTGCATTCTGGTGTATTTTAGCAGGTTGTTACACACCTGTTTCTACCTGTAAGTAAATGTTTGATTCAAAGACAATTTCAGAGACAGATTCAACAACAAGTCTTCATTCAACTGGTCCAAATATGCATCAGCCTGTTTTTAAACCCACTGA
>JBAMYA010000013.1:2968518-2995969 GCA_037176975.1 Arrhamphus sclerolepis
GCTTGCGTGGGTTCTCACCAGGTACTCCGGCTTCCTCCCACAGTCCAAAGACATGCTTGATAGGTTAATTGGTGTTCATAAATTGTCCCTAGATGTGAGTGAGAGTGTGAATGGTTGTATGTCTTCATGTGGCCCCGTGATGGACTGGAGACCTGTCCAGGGTGGACCCCTGCCTTTCACCCAAAAGTGAGCTGGGATAGGCTCCAGCAGACCCCCGTGACCCTGCACAGGAAATAGCGAGTACAGATAATGGATGGATGTTCTTAGCATGTGATGATGGTTTTTAACATGCTGTCTTCTTAGTTTTATCATCATTTTTGTATTTTTATGAGCCGACTCACAACATTTACCTTCAGGTACAAATAAAGTTACCGGAACTGTGATTTTGGAGACATTGGCAGTCAATGCTAAAAGGCCAACTGTTGATAGGAGGTAAGTTAGTTTGAAAACTCTCCTGGCCTGAATAGTAAATAAACTGAAGAAAATTTGTCCACAGAGCCCTTTCTTCTTGTCATTACTGATAAGTGAAGCAATAATATGTTACGCAGGTAGTCTTACATTAAGACCAAAAACAGATGTCTTCAATCGGAAAGCAAATAATGACTCATTTGTTGCTGATTATGTTGGTATGAACCATTTAAACTTTAATAACAACAGTATTATACCGTCAAATTACTTTAAAAAAAACAAAATACATGGCACCATGATACTAACAAGTCACGACAAACACAAATATTGCATACTTTTAATGCAACTTTTGTTTGAATAATGTGTGTGAATCCAGCACTGCGACAAAATTGCAAAACAGAGATCAAATTTACTTTTATTCTATTCATTTTCTCCTTACCTTTCTCCTTTCCTGTCTTTCACTGATAAGCTCTCCTCACTGCAGAACACAATGGCTCCATTGTGCTAAACCACAGAGCTGATAATGTTACGTGGCATTAAGGGCAATGATGTTAGTTCCTATTCAGGCAGACATTTTGATTGGAATGTAGACTCACAAAGAGTGCTATAATATTCAGCGCTCTCTGAAATTAAGGAATCCAATATTAAACACAATTACCATTGAGTATTTTATAAGCATGTATGCCATGAGACATTTGGTTTTCAGACTGAGTAGAAGGAAGACTAGTTAATATAGAAATTATGTTACGGTGATGGACTTTAAAGATGCTTTTCTTCACCCACATTTGTAGTTGAGCGTATCAGATCAATCCATGGAGCTTCTTGCTAACTATATGTTAACGTGAAACCAGAGTAAACTAGACTTTTCTCTGTCATTCAACTCTTCAGAAATATGAATGATTGTTTTTCTGCTCGTTTTATGTATAATAATATTCATATTCCCCTGAAAGCTGACCTGCGGGAAAAAAGAGGCTATTTCATAGCTGTCAGTGCAACGTCTTTATCTTCACTCTCCAAATGTTGGGGTCAGCCAAGACTTGACGCTCAGCAGACAATTATCCCAAAGACCTAATGTGATTAATGGGTGTCACTTAAGAGGGGTGGGCTGAGGTTGCAAAAGAAAAAAAGAGAAAAAAAAAAGTCAGTCCAAGGGGACCATTGACGAAGAAAAAGGTACATTGGTGGCAGTTCATCAGCAAGAATTTAGCCCCCCCGGCTGTGGCTACGTGCTGTAAAACCAAATGTCCAAAGTCACTTTGAAAGTTTAAAAATGGCTGGGGAATGCAACCTTGAATTGAGGCGTGGGCCAAGAGTTTGCAGTGAGCAATTAGTGTGTTTTGTGTTGGTAACTGTATGTGAGGTACAGTGTAATAAGGCGGGGTTTATTTAAATATTTGAGCTGCTAACCTCCCGTACACACAATCCACTGTGCAGTTGGGCTCTTTGCAATGTTGCCTGCAGTTTGCTGAAGCCATTCTTGGTATTTCAAAAAGCTGTGCAGTCGCAGGTGCAATTTCTAGTTTTGCTCTTTGACTCTGTTAGCCATCATCCAGAAACAAAGTATAACGTTTATCATTGACTGTATTAACTATGGACAAACTATCCTGTCATGTGACCCATAGATTTGCACAGAGAGCCTTTGATGATAAATTTTTTCCTCGAACAGCATGGCACCATGCTGCAAAGAGGCGGGGCAAAGCTGTCAAAGCCAACAGCAGAGTCAGTGACTAGCTGTCAGTCAAGCACATCAAATGACATCTGGGCATCTAATTGGTCAGCTTTATTACTTAATATAAACTTATCTGATGTGGTACAAAACAATTCATTCCCATACAGTTTTCTATGCAACCACAAATGAAAGAAAAAATCAAAACGATTTTTGTAAATACATTTAATTCTGTGGCAAAGTTGTCACTTTTAGCACCGAGGTCAGTAGAAATTTGCTCTGTTTTGGAGCCAGCAGCTAGTGGTCTGTAGAGGAACTGCAACAAAACCTACCTCCTGGATGGGCTTCAACCCAGATGAGAGATGGTTGCTGCTTGCTTGAGATACATAAATGGAGATAGCTAATAGAAGGAAACAATAGTCATTTTTCACCATTGCTGCAACTATTGACACTTTTTTTTACGTACTGCATTTCATGACACTGTACAACCTACTGGTCAATTACAGATTGGAAATATTGCAAGAAGTAGTGCAGGGTCTGGGTCTTTTTTGTAGAACACCACAGATTGTGCAGTTCTTCACTTACTGTACTCTTGCATGCTACATTTTGATAAAATCCATATGTTTAGAAATACATTTTAGTCAAAAGGAGAGAGCTCCAATAAACAGATTCACACACAAACCTTTTATTGCATGCACGTAGACTGTGTTTAGGAAGGCTAGGACGCCATCTGACTCGCAGCCCTCTGCTTCTCTCAGCTCCTGCCAGCAGTCAAATATTGGCTCATGTACAGGAGCTTACGCAATTCCTCTCTCTCTTTCTTTTACTTGTCTTTTTTGACAAAACCTGTTCAGTTCCTTTGCTTGCTCTTCCATGAAGTTCAGAGTGATAATTTATGTTAGATCGCTTCATCTAATAATTATCGTCTGGCTAACTCCACATAGCAAGCACTGTGATGAGTGCTGTAGTTGTACACTTTGACTGGCAGGTGGGAGGCGGGTCTTCATGAATCAGGTCGCAGACGGAATTCCATAGTCCGAGTGAAACAAAAGAGAATTCCTGTTTTGTTGGCGGAAAAGCAATATGTCTTGTTGAACTACTGCTAAAATAATTTTAGAAACTTTTTTAGAGAGTGTTTGAAGTCCTGTTGTGTTGTTTTAACAATCAATAGCTATTTTTTGCTGTTTCAAGAGCTGCCTCTAGGTGGAGCCAATGTGCTCTTGAAGCTCATTTTTTTTTCCTCATGTGCAATCAGAACTTTCTCTGGAGGCGGAGCAAGGGTAAATTTAAACTGTGTCCCAATCCAGCGGCCGCATCCTTCGAAGGCCGGGTAGACGGCAGCGGCTGTGAATTGGGCCGGTCTAGTCTTCAGATTTACCCCCGCCCTTACCTCGGCATATGTCCTGTTGCCTAGCAACCGTGACAGTGCTGAACCGAAGAGAGAATGGAGATCAAAATTTTGTGAATTTTTTTTTATTACTTTTATTACTTTTTTATTTTAGAACTACAACAGTGCCCTCGAAGAGGCGGGTGTTCTGTTTTCTCAACTTAATGAACGCTAATGAAAGCTTAATAAAAGCAGAAATAGTTGAAGAACTACGGGACCCACTGTACGAACTCATCTGCTGTCTTGATGATTTCTGACAAAATAAAATACAAAAAATGTCAACACAAATGACAAAAGCCTATCACCATAACCTCTTTAGGCTTTTCATTTTTGAGTACACAGCTCCGTCCTTGGCTACTATAGAATTTTCCGGTATACCCACAATGCATCTCGGGATAGGGCGGACCGAGAAGGATACACTGGACCCGTCCTTCAAATCGGGGAAAAGAAGGACGCATTTGTAGGCTGCATTTGAAGGAGCCTTCGAATTGGGACAGCCTTTGACGCGTCGCTGTGACATAATCGGCTTTCAAATGCGGCCTTCGAAGGATGCGGCCGCTGGATTGGGACTAGTGGTGGGCGGTTCCTGATTCACTCGGGTTAATGATTCGAATCTTCCTACTGAATCATGAGTCCCACGTCTCACTGATCCGGTTCATATGAGTCCTTTCGTCATCTAACGCTAACGTTAGCAGCTACTCAAAGTACAAATGACATGTGAGTGAGAGCGGACAGCTGCGTAGTGGAAACACAGTTGACTTGGTGATTTGACTCAAATGACTCAAATGAATCAGATCACATCACTGAGTGACTCGGATTAACCCGAGTCCATAAAGTCAACCAGATTTACAATGACTAATTGGGACACAGCTATCGACACTTTGGGGGTGGAGATGAGGCCCTTGCATGATTGGTCATATTCTAATTAGAACCACCCACCTTGGCCTCTCTGCAACTGTCTGCAACATCTGTCCAGGTAGAATCAGGAAGGTTCTGAAAACATTTATTTTTGCTCTCTACTGTGAAATTTCCGCACATAAATTTAAGCACACTGGACACAGTTTATGCAAGCAAAAAAAAAAAAAGGTGTGTGAATCTGTTTATTTTGGATTAAAATGTACTTCCATACAAATTAGTATTGTATGTGGTTTTGAAAATTAACATATTTCTCATAGATATTTAGACAATATCCTTTGTTTTCTTTCCAAACAAAATAAAAACAAGGAAGAGAAACGTATACATATGTTGGACTGCTGACATGCAATTCACTAACAGTGTAAAACTGTGAACCCTTTTTGGATTTCCAGCATTGTTTTGTGGCTCTTTGATACTAAATTCAAAACATTTTAAATGCATGAGCAAGCCCACAGTCCAATAAAAATAATAATTGCGCTGTAATGTTGCTACAAAATTGTGATAACTCCATGTAACACATTTCTGACTGTTTGCATGCTCGTTATTTGCAGTGTGGCTGCGGCAGACACTGCACCAGTGCACCTGGAGTTATTGCAGCACAGTGTGCCGGCGCTCGCTGTGGATTAAAGGCTGAGGAGCAAACCGGCTGCGGAGGCGAGATGAAGGTGCACGTAAGTCTCCCCAGTCAACCGCCGTGTGAGGAACCTGAGCGCCTGATAAGACTGTAGCCACCTAATCCCCCCAAACCTCCAACACCTCCCCCCATGCGTCTCTAAAAAAAGAAAAAAAAAAAGCTTAAAGTCAGTACTCACTAGGAGACAGATGAGAGGCCCTCCAAGGCCTCCGGCTCCACGCGTTAACCTGGCTGGGAGGGTTGATAAGCAGACCCTCTATTGGTATTATTTCCAGCAGATATCTTTATTGTTGAATCAGTTTTATGGTAACTGGTTGGTTTTCTTCATTTTCCTATTTGTCTTTCATAAATCTGAGCTCATTGTTTAAGGGGAAGGCACTGAGACAAAGCACCAAACAGTGATTTGAACAAAAATCACAGTAATGTCCTTAACATCACACTCAGACTGGGTTGCTGGACCCTGTAGACCTCAAAAGAGACAAGACAGCTTTCATTCGTCTGAAGGCTAAATCATTTCTGTTGAATGTTTAAACATGCTGTTTCTCAACTCAGAGTTTATCAAAAATAATAATAATTACAACATTTTGATTGAAGTAGCATACGCATTACCATGGAGGCTGTGCTACCTGGACTTTTAAAACAATAATTGCATTAATCATAAAAACATTTTATAAAGTCACAGCTGCGAGGACATGAAAAGACAGCGGCACAGTAATATTCCATCAAATATTTTTAAAAAAATGAAATAAAATAAAAATCAAAAGTGCAAAACATGAATGTGTTTGAGGAGTGCACTGATTGGGCCTCCTTATCTCAGATTGCAGGTGTCTGATTTCACAGCGGAAAAAAGAGGTGTCGCTGCTACGTGTTTGCAGTAATCAGAATTTAAATCTAACTCTTTAATCCAAAGATACGACATCAAACTAATGCTAAGTGTTTGGCAAAATAAGTCTAGTAAGTAAACACAGAAATATTGAAAGATTTCCTGCATTATGTTTATTTCTGAGATGCTGTCACTCTCACATAATTCAATTTTTAAATCTTTAACCTCATTTAACAGCTCCAAATAAAGTTTCAGGCCTTTTAACGCAGTCTGGTGCTATCTTTACTATTTTAGCAGGTTGATGATTTCATTGTGCTTATTATTTATTTGTTTATTTATATTTATATACTTTTAATTTATTTATTTGGTGCAGAAAAACAGTTTTGTGCTTGTTCACCAAAGACAAAAGCTAATATTAAGTTGCATTGTGGGAAAATATCTGAATATTTGCACAAACAACCTTTTGTCTCAAATGTGAAGATTTGTCACCCTCAACGTCCGTGATTTTGTTGTTTCCCATTTAAAATCTGTTTGTGAGTCTTTCATGTCACACAAAAGCTGCAACGATCCAGTGGGGGGCGTCCTCTTTAAATGACGCGGAATTATTGTAGCTGGAAAAACCGTAAAAGACTCGCGACAGTTAACTGTACGTGCTTTTATCAATTTGTACTGAGCCAAAAAGTCTTTTACAAATAATGTCTTATTAACAAAGACTTAAAAGATTTTCATGCAGTAGAAATACTGAGATCATAGACACAATCATCCCTTTTATTTGTTTATTCTTGTTTTTGTGTTATAATTGATATGAAGGAGATTAAAGTTTTTCTCCTGTTTCTACAAGTGTACACACACACACACACATGTCTATTTCCATGTTTTATCATTCTACTAGACTGCATTTCAGATAAAATTGGCTTTTTAAAAATAAAAAAAAGTGTCATCTTAAGCTCTGGGAAGGTTTCAGGCAAAACAAATATATTAAATGTTTATGGACAAAATAATCAAAGATTAGCTATCTTTTTTTTTAATCTCTTAATTATCATGATTGAACTATTAATTCATATGTTAGATTTACCAGTAATAGAAAGACATCTCAGCTGCAGTATTACTTTACTTTGTTTTTAATCTTACTGGTCATTATTCTAGCACAAATTAAGGACTTTTACTTCTTCAAAGCCTCTAATTTACTTTTCATGAGATCTTTAGCAAGTTGAAAATAAGAAATTGTTTGTATCATGTCAAATAACATAAAATAAAATTTCCTACACTGGTGCACAGCCTACGCGCAGCGTCACCTCCAGCCTCCAGATCATTTTAAGGTGAGAACAAATGACCCGTGTTTACGCGAGCAGTGACACGCGTCACAGAGAGATTCAAACCCGATAACAGGAATAAACCAGGTTAGTTTTCAGCAAACAACCAGCACCCAGTGACCTTGATGTGTGTGCGTGCTCACGCACGCTATTGCCTCTAACCTGAACCTCCATCCAGCCCATTTGCTGTTATCTGTGAACGCCCCACCCCCTCCCCCACAGAACACCTTCATTACCGCCAAGATAGTGGCATTGGCAACTTGTCACTTATATTGATTTCTCTTAAACTGCAATTTACATGGATATTTGTGGGCGTCCTGAGGGCAGGCTGCAGCCTGGCGGACCTGCACCCCCACCACCCTCACCCCGCCTCCACCCACTCACCACCCCCCTCCACCCCCCGGCCGGTAGGGAACGTTTCCTTCCAACAATGTATCCTCAAAGTGACTTTTCCTGGCTGACATCAGCAAACATGTTGAGCTAGATTTTCATCAGACGTATTATTTATTTCTTCTTTTATCAAAACTAAAACTAGTGGGAGCACGTTAGCATGTAAAAAGACACATTTAGGGATTAAAAACATGCATTTAAAAGTCAACAGCAGCAGCATTGCTTGCCTTTAAATACAAAAGCACAGCCTCCAATACTTCCTGTGTTCCTGAACGGGCCTCAACAGATCCAGTTTAGTTGCTGCAGGAGATCCTAAGCATGTCCGGCAGTACCATAGCGCCTCCTCCCAACACGCACCTGACCTTCTGCCGCAGAGGCCCGGCAGAACAAAACAATAACCTGCAGCCAGGAAAAACGCAAATGCTTTCTGAAAGCTTCGACACCGCTCTACTCTCACAAAAATGCCAAAATGTCATTATTCCTCCAGCTCTGCAGCCACAACGCATGCTCAAGAGGCTCCGCCTGACACGTAGCTGCTGAAGGTCACCTGAAAAACTCAAAACAAGACTTTCACAACAAAAATAAGAGTTGAAGAAGATTTGATTGCACATTATGAATCTGAGGAGAGTTCTTTAGCCAAAATCAGGCTAATTTAAATTCACAAAAAGACCAGACAACCCCCCACCCCCCCTTCATTTGTAACATTTCAGTCTTTTAGGCGGCAGAAAAAGCTGTAGAGCAATTTAGTCCTCCTGGGCTGACCTGTGACCCCCCTCTGCAGGCCTACAGGGCAGGAAGGAACAGAAAGCTCAGAGGGGGGAGAAGGGGTGTGAGCTGGTGGATGTCGCTGCTGATGTCACACCTCCCAAACAGCCGCGATTGGACCCTAATTAGAAATCTCAGGCAGCAAATAGATAGGCGTCCTGCATGATTGAGTCCAAAGTGGCTGATGCCAAAATTTCTGCAGAGGCGCTGCGAGACGGTCGCGAGAGCGGAGACGCTGCTGTGCACGCAGGAGGAGAGCTGCGCTTTCTGAGGTGATATACGAGACGAGACGAGCCCCCTCCCAGGTCTGAAGGGATAATAAGAATTAAAAAAAAAAAAAAAGAAGGAGAGAATAGGCGGCGAGAGTCTGCAATTTATTCAGAGACAGCGTCAAACACGAGGACGCAGTGTTGTCAGAGAGCTGCCGCCGGACCAGAGCCGTCGCGTCCAAGTTACTGGTGCGCTCCGCTGCGAGGTTGCGCTGATGGCATCCGTGCTTGGAAACACCAGCCGCGCGTCTGGAGCTCAGAGCGCTCAGGTCAGATGCAAGCTGAAGCGGAGGAGGAGGAGGCGATGCAAGAGAAAAGGTAAAAGAAAAAAGAAACAACTTTACAGCACTTCTTTCCTCTCCACTGCTTCTCTTGTCAGTCCGAAGCTGTGCGCACCGTGGCGGCAGCGGCGGAGCGCACGGCGGCGCCGCGCTCGACGCCGCGCGGCTGCCGTTCCTGCGAGGCGGCTGTGGTTTATCTGCGTCCGGAAACACTGAGCAGGAAAACAAACATTACCTTCTTGGTGGATGGAGACAAAATAAACCGCATCAGTGACGCATCCTGTCTTCTCTAAAGTTTAGTTGCTGCGTTTCTCTTCCTCATAAAGCCTTCATTGTTTCACGGACCGGCACCAAGGCGAAATTAAATGTAATCATTTCCATATCAAGAGCCTTAACCGTGCTGTTTTTGGTATAAGAGCTTGTTTTTATTTTTTAAATATATTTTTTAAAATACATTATTATTTGGTGCACTGATGTTTTCACTGGATTTTCTCCAAAAATAACAACTTCATCTTTAAAATGACATTTCAACCCCAATCATGAAGTCAGCTGTTTTAAATATTTTAGCTTAAAGCTTAAACCTCAAACACTCATTTGAAAGAAACCCTAATCTGACACCGTGAAGCAGATCATCTAATAATTCCTTTTTTCTTCTTTCTTTATCTGCTTCCTAATGTGCAAATATTTTCACTTTATTATTGTCCCGAAGTCCTCAGTTCTGCTGCTGCAGTGACCACCTGAAACAGGTGAAACAGTGGTGGTGCTTCGAGGGGAAAAACGAGCAGAAATGGCCAAAAACTGTCTGGCCTGCTTTACACATAGCTATATTTCAAGAAACAAGACAACAAGAGAGCATGCAGATTTGCAGAGACTGAAAACTAAATCAGAACACCGAGCGTGTCTCTGCAGAGGAGACCTCCATCTCCCAACATCTCTGCCAATTATATTACATCCACTACAGGCTGTATTTATTAGAAACAGAATTAAAAGTATGTAACTCACCACACTGGGTCTGATGAAACATTCCTATCGCTCCGCCTCATCCTTGTGAGATAATGCACTTTCTTTCTTCTCAGAATTGACTTCTGTTCTTCAGTCAGGGCCAGTATCAATCTGTGCTTGTTGAATAATTTTAGCTTCACTCATTTCCAGAGCGACATTCAGAAAAGATGATGAAATAAGGGATTTTTAAGCTTTAATAGTCTAAAGCCAAAGTGCTGCTAAAGATGATTTCTGAATGTGTTTTGGCTACTTAGAAGCTCTCATTGATTTATTTTTCTTCCTCTTTCACATCTTCTGCCACCTCTTTTAAAAGGAGCAACGTCTAAATAAAACAGCGCCAGAACCATTTGTTTGTATTTAGTTTTATGTTTCACAGATGATAAGTTGACTGTGTGCATTGTTGCTGCTGGAAGACGCTGATGTGCCACCCCATTACATTGTGGAATATGGATGAACGCTCGGAGCGTGTTGATGTATCCGACTCCAATTGAATGCATAACGAGCTTTCATAAACACTTTGCACTTGTCATCAAACTACAAACAGACAACCGCACCTCATTTCCATAACCTCTCGGTTTTTAATAGCCCAAGTAATTGAGACAACGGAGACAATACATAAAATATAGTGCTGAGGCAAATGTATTTACATAATGGAAACGATGGAATTGGTTCCACAACATTAAGCATTGCATATGAGTAGCGCACAAACATTAGCTGACGGGCCTTTGTGGGCGCGTGTGCAAGCTGGTAATTTATCAGCACTTCTGATTCAGTCTGATAACGCGGGACATCAGGGGCCAGTTCAGGGGCCGATTGTAATGAAGTGTACCTTTGGGGTCGCTGGTGGCTCCAGAGCTGCAAGAGGTCGACTTGTGTGCATATGTGTGTATTTATTTCTGTGTGTATTTCAAAAGAAGAGCATAATATTTGTTGATTTTTCTACTTTAAATGTGACCACAGATTACACTTGAACTGGACCAAGTTTTTTGTTGTTGTTGTTTTTTTCCCTTTAAAGCCAAAATATAATCATCTTGAGATTTCAGTGCACTAATTTTTTTTTTTTTCTTTATAAACCTCAAGATGAAAAATAAATAAATAAAGAGAGAGATCACACAGGGTCTTTGCGTGGCATTTGGGACTTAATCCTTGGAAAGACTGCAGATTATTTGCGGATGGACTAAAACCAGCGTGTGTAAGCAGAATCTTACCCGCAGCTTCGATTAATTTCTTTTTCACCAAAGTCCGTTTTTGTTTCTAAAGCAGTTGCTCGTATTTGGATGGGCCGAACAAATAATTCCACGGTGAAGATTACAAATCAGAGATTTATTTTCGGCCCGTCTCTGTTCTGGATTCCTAGAAATCACAGCCCTGACTGAATCCATCAGCTGTGCTCTTCGCTGCTCTCAGTCCTGCTTGCGCTGACTTTTGCTCTGTGTTTGTTTGCCGCTTTCAGGACAGATTCGCAGACAGACCATGTGTCTGCCTCTTAATTAATCACAGCTTTGTGATCTGAGATTAAATCCCTGCAGGGGTGTGGGTGCCGTGAATAAAATCCAGCACAGGAACATCTGGGTCGATGTGGCTCAGCCCAGTTTTTTGACTCTTTTGACAGAATCATATCTGCCCAGAGATAACGTCTGTTAAACTGTGGCATATGTGGCAGCACGTTATTTTTCTTCATTCAGTGAGCATTCTTTTACAGACCAAAATAACAGAGATTTATAGAGTGACGCTATTTTATTTTATGGCCACACTTATCACCATGTACTCCCGGTTCACTATATCAGGACATCATGAGGGGCGCCAAAGGGGAAATGTGAAAAACACTGAGTGTTAACATCATTTATGTAGCAATTACTGTTTACACCCTCGTTGGCAGTGAGGCTGCAGCAGAGGGGTCGAGTGTTGGATGCCGGGGAGGATGGACGGAGCATATCTGAGGGGGGTGGTGGGGATGGGAATCATCCAGCCACCCCTCTCTCATCAATCCTCTCTGACTGCGTGACAGGGGAGCAGAAACCACAGGTTTGGATTTGTTCTCGTCCTCTTAGCGCCGCTGGTGGTGACGTGGATGCGGAGTTGAGGGTAAAGGTCAGACTGGAGGAGTGTATTTACCTGATTTATGATCGAACACTGCTGAACAGAATCCAGCCTGTTATGGATTGTGACATATAGAGAAATAAACCAGGTGTTTTTGCTGGTTTTGAACGTGATGAATGGTCTGGTGGAGTGTGTTCAGTGGCCTGGAGGTTGTAGCTACAGCACGACAACGCTGCGCCAAAACTCCTTCCTAGTTGATTGAATTTTTGTTTCACTTGTACTGAATAAACTCCTTCACGGCCTGCAAATGTCACCTAGACTGGTTTGCATCTTGTAGCTGCAGGCAACATCTGTGATTCAGCTGCAGGTACATGCACACATCGAGTGCCGCGCCTGTTTCCTGTCTGCCTCCCAACTAGAAAAATCTCAGTCAAGAAAACATTTAAATACGTGCTGCTGCAACAGGTATTCTTCTGTTTTCTTAACTCATTTAATTTCACTCTTTCTGTTTTGGCTTTGAGCAGCTAAAAGAGTATTTAAAATATAATAATACGTCGTCTCCTCTAAATTATATCATGCAACTAGTGTGAAAGGTCACATGACCAGGGTCCTTTACTTCCTAGCTGCACCTCTGGAAGGAGATGCCTGCCTCTAACTTCAACAGAGGAAGTTAATAAAATGACCTGAAGTATTTTGTACATATATTTTTTGTCTACCACTAATATACAATTAGAAATATATCCCTGCATGAATCTTTTGATCGTCCAAGAGTAAATGTAGCACCGCTAGTTTAACATAGCCATAGAAGGTTTGTTCATTCTGTTTTCTGTACAGCTCAGATGAGTTTCACAGATGTAAAGCTCCAGTTTTAGCCCTGAAAAACTTCTGTCACATTTGTTTTTGTTTGTGCTGATAACCGCATTAGGAGCTGCGACAGGAACACCGCTGGCATTTATGAGGTTAATGAAGGTCGTCGCCGGCGGAAACGGAGCGACGCTCCGCTGTGTGCACATGCATTGCTTTGTGAATTTACAGGCACCTCCTGATTAAGGGTAGCGGCAGAGGGGGCTGGCGGTTTAGGACACAGCGTCCTCTAAGTGACTGAGCGTTTAGCTGAGGGGGAAAAAAAAAAGGTTATTACTACTGACTGTGGCCTCTTGAGGACCGCTGATAAAATGACCAAGGAAAAGGAATAGCCCAACTTTACTTCATTAGCATAATTAGTAATTATCTCCCATTAGCCCTTCTTGGCTTTTTGGAGCTCTGCAGTGAGAAATCTGTCCTTAAAGTCGAGGCTCAGAAAACAAAATTCATGTCAAAACGAATCACAATCATCAAAAGCAAAGATGCAGATTTTAAAAAATTCAGAAGGTGACACTTGGGTTAATTAGTTTGTTGTTTGATGACTCCCACAGCTGTAACGATAAGGGTATTACTCACTCTGCAAACAACTTGTTGCACTTGTTGCTATGGTGACGAAACACATGCAGTTTAATTGAGTTAGTCATGTGTTACACTTCATCAATCTGCCCACAACAGCTTTCAAAACAATAACTACTTCAGGGGAGACGTTCTGCGAATGGCACGGCGCTAATGTGCGCGTTGCTGCTCGGGAGTGTATCAGATGATGCCTCCGTACGGTGCTTTGTGTGCGCGCGTGTTTCCCCCAGTGTCGTAGTACACGCTGGCGTGCTGCCGTTTGCAGTGAGCTGTCAGTCCTCATAAACAGAGATGGAGCGCGGCAAGTCAGCAGCATTATCGCTTCCTGTCAGTGTTTGTGCGTCTGCAGTCCACTAAGACAACGCAACACGAGGGAGCTCGCCATGTGAAAGCGAGAACGAAGCTGCCTCGCAGCGACTGTCAAGCAGGGCGAAGTGGTGTCAAAGGAGCACAGAAACACAGCACGGAGGGGAAAAAAATCATTTTTGGGGCAGAAGGCTCGTCAGTTCATTAAGGAACAGAATTAGAAATTTAAAGCAGCAGTTCCAAAGTTTTATTCTTTAATATTTCAGCCCACTTTTAATTGTTGAGTAAACTTGCAGCTCCTTAAGTTTTAATCCAGTCATTATTTGCTTTATAAAATGTCAAAATGTCTGATACGCGAAATGTTGTTTAATTACCGTTTAACTACCGAGAAACAAACGAGGAACCACTACTTAATTTCTGATTAGTTACCCTCTTCGTTTTGATGATTTGACCGTTAATTAAGCATTATTTTCCTTACCCACATGGTACGACTGATTTTTACACTCTGATGTGATTAATTCAAGTCACATTTCACATCATGAAATCAGTAGATAATTAATTTTCAGCATCTTCCACAGTGTGAATGTTGAATTGTGGCTATGACAGAAATAAATCTGAATTTATTTCAGGCTCTAAACGCAGCGTCAGTAAAACTAGAGCTTAAGTAGTGGTCAGTTCATGGTTTGTTTTCTGATAATTAAGCAATAATTATGTGGCAATTAAGCAACATTTTGTGTTCCTTAGCAAAGAGGCTTTTTTTTACGCTCTAAAAATCATTCCATTTTAAATTCCTACATTTTGTTACTTGCATCTGTGGAGTGTTAGTCCTTTTTTATGGCTCTTCTGGTCTTTTATTTACAGTTAAGACAAGCAGAGAATGAGGAAGATGTGTAGCAAAGGGCTGCAGGCCAGGAATCGAACCCGCGACCGCTGCAGACGGACTGTGGCCTCGGTACACGGGCCGCTGAACCACCCAGCGGAATAATGTTTCAGTATCTGCTTCTGATCTGAGAGCAGCCGTGATTGTTGCATTAAATGTATGTACTCGGCACTGTTGAGTAAAAAAAAACAAAAAACAACAACAAACAACAGGTTAAATGTCTGAGGTAAATAAAAAAAAAAAAAAAGAAAGAAAATTTCCTCGCTTGTCTACTTTGAAGTGACACCAGAATCGTGATCATGGGTCCAAACTTCGAGCTTGGAAACAGAGTTGGTTTCAGATATTGTTTTTTTTGTGTGCACAAATAAATAAATAAATGAAAAAAATAAAAGCAAAGAATAAACTGCAGCAAGAAGTTAATCAAATAGCATTGAGGAGAGGAGATCCTCCCTGGCCTCCTGCTGAAATTGCACCGCTGATTTACTTCAAATGTCGGCTAAAATATCCTCCTCTTCTGTCTGGCGTTGCGGCTGCCGGCGTCAAACAGAAACAACGGCTCAACGTGGACTTGATTTTCACATTTCAGTAGCGGAGTCTGGTAACGATCAGAGGGCTGAGAACGGGTCTCTTTAAAATCGCATTAGTTTTTAGTGTAGCTGTTGATTCAAGGCAGATCATCTTTTCTTTTCCTCCAATGTAGCATCAAGGCGAGTTTTCATATCCAACGTGAAGCCCTGCCAATAGCCCGGAATCACCCCACACATCACGGTGGCAAAACATTTCTGCAGTTTATGATCCTAATTAGCCCTAACTGTGCCATCATCCCTGAGTCATTGTGCCTGGAGAGTGGCCAGATCATTTCTTCACCTCTCTTTCGACTTCTCATGTCGTCTTCTTTCATTTTCTGCTTTCATCCCTCCTCTCTTCTTCTCTCATTTCAGCGGCTTACACATTGTTATTATTGTCTCCTGGCTTGCCTGGGCGTATTCACAGCATGGTGGCTGCTGCCGGGAAAAAGGGACATATTTCATAAACTAAAAATAGCCAGAGAAGGTGTTTGAATTTTGGAAACCTTTTTTTCTTTTTCTTTTTTTTAACTCTTTCACAAACTCAGCAAGTCTGCAACAAAATGTGCCATTCGGGAGCATTTGTAAAATGCAAATGACAGGTTGTGTCATTATCTGACCTCCTGGCGGACTGTGTTCTCCTGACTCCGTCTGCACTTATGTCATGCTTCAGTTGCACCGCTGCCCCGTGTGCCGTGCTGACACAGCAGAGTTAACAGTGATACCCCGCTTCATATGGAATAATGAAATTGGATGAAGCGGCTTAAATGTTCGCCGTCCCTTCTCGCGCCATCAGACTGGGTGCCTATTTGAGATAACATTAATGAAAAGGACTTTAGCCAAGAATAGACACGTCTTTTTGCGGGCTGGGGTGGGGGATGGGGGTGGTGAGGGGTCTTCCTCGAGGGGGCTCTCTTCAGACATTGGGGGAAGTCCTGCACCACACATGAGCAAAATACGGTCCATCTCCAGGCCGTTAAAGTGAACTTTGTTGATGACTCCTGATGGGAGCGCAGACGGCTCAAACTGACTTTTGAGCATTCTCTGTTAAACTGAAAAAATGTTCTCCTCCAGTAACCAAAATTAAACCCGGAATAAATTCTACAAAAAAGAGAAGGTTTAAGTCACAATCTCACAGCTTTAGTTATGTTTTTATCACAACCGTCAGTTCAAAGCATAAACACTGGACGAACCATCTGGTCATGTGACACAGATTTCCACAGAGAGCCTTTGAACCCATTTCTCTTCGAACTGCATGGCGCCATGTTGCAAAGAGGAGGGACAAAGCTGTCAAAGCCAACGGCAGAGCCGACAGCTAGCTGTCAATCAAGTACGTCCAGGCATCTGACTGGTCAGCTTTATTGCTTCATATAAATTTATCTGATGTGGCACACAAAAATTCACCCTCATGCAGTTGTCATGGATGTAATATGTAACCACAGATGAAAAAAAACTGCTTGGTTCAAAGATGTTGGGTTTCATATACCAAAAGAGCTTCACTGTTGTCAAGATGTTTTTGACCCAAGCATGCTAACTGCGCTACAGTCTCATCAGCAGAGCTGGAGGCTAATCTACCACAGCTGACCAACATGCATAGCTTCTATCCAGCAGCACTCCTGGGATGACGTATCATTTGGCAATGTGATGTGCAGCAGTGTGATTACAAGCATTTCAAATAAAAGAATGCAGTTTTATTTGTTTTTCAAGTGTATTTGGTTACAAAATATATTTTTCTGTACTTAGAAAATTCCAGTCCTGACTCAGGATGTAGGTGCAGATATTATCCAGTACCTCAGACAGTGGCATTTTGAAACATCGCATGACAGGCAGATGGTGAATTGTATGACCCCCCCTCCTCCTTGTTGCTTCTCCAAGCTGACATGATGTAAAGATACACAGTAGTAGCAGGTCATTTTCTCTAAGCAACTTACCTTAAAACCTTGATACTCAGAGGGGGACACTCAATCATGATAATCACTGCTGTCCATCTTTTGTAGGTCGTTTATATGAATCTGACCCAAGAAGATTAATTGACTGCACCGTTAGTGCTGCAGTCAGAGATTAAGCATGAGTTAGCTCCTAGTTCCTCACCTGACTGCGTTTCGGTTCTTGATCATGTTAACTGCTGAAAATCCATCCAGTCTTTTTAGTGATTTCAGACATCAGGGAACAAAACCGAGCTCCTTGTTTCTGCCAGTAGTCACCAGTTACATTGTTTAAGTGGAACTCACCAGGTTTCAGGTTTCACTGGCTCAGGGTGGAAGTGGTAAATAAGTTCCTTATTTTTAGACTTTGAAAATGACTTACAATAGCAGCACTTAGGTTCAACATATGTTTACTGAGTTTTAAGTATCCAGATCGTGTTGTGATGAGTTGTAAGGTTATTCTGACCTAAACTGACCACCAGCAAATCATTTCAATAGTGGCTACCTGAGTGCAGCCAGTTTCAGTTTTATTTTTGTCCACAAGGTGGCAGTAATGCATTGCATTTGGGTCTTTTTGTTGATGCAACCACTTCCTGTATTTGCTTGGAATAGCTGCTTTTAACATGTAATGGGCTTTAAGTGGCATCAAAAAACACAAGTTCTGGCGTTGCTTCATTGGCTCCTGGTTTGCTTCAGGTTTGATTTTAAAATTCTTTTGTTTTTAAATGTCATCATGGTCCACAGTATCAATCGCTCATGGTCTCTCAAAAACAAAGAGGAAGAAGAGCGCTTCATCTGTCCATCAGACAGGCTGACTCACTTCCTGTTTTGTTTTTTTTTGTTTTTTTTCATAGATGAAACTGCCTTTCTGTTGCTAATATTTATTAATTGTGATTTTCATTTATTTTACTGACAGATTTCTGATGGCACCAGCCACCACTAGTTCAGAAGAGACTGTAGCATTTTTATTTAGTACAGGTATTTTCATCTGGCCCTGCTGGAAGGGTCAATAGCGCCAGTATGTAAATATATCTGATGGCAGTTGACTCATAGTCAATGGTGAATACACTTTTCATTTAATGGATTTTAGACCCGTGTGGCTGATGGAATTGCTTAATGGCAGATTAGTGCATTTATAACGATGAGCGGGCACATGTGAGCTTCCTGGCCGCCTCATCATTCTGCTCACATGTGAGCATTAAATAACAGTTTTTCCTCCCTCTTCACCCTACAGTAAATCTGTCTCTCATCCATTGATTCTGTCATTCTTTAAGGGGCTCCTTCTAGGAGAGACAGACAGGCTTATCTTGCAAATCCATGGAAAAAAAAAATAAAAAATAAAATCTTTGCTTGCATTAACTGTGCAGGTCGCTGCAAAGTTTACTGGCAATGGTCAAGTTGGAGTTTTATTTAACAGATCCGTGCAATATGTGAAGTCCTGTTTCCCAACTTTCTCAACAGTCGCACGATGTGGTGTTTATTTTTCCTCTCTGCTACTCTGATTTTGATTTGTACAGCTTGGAGTGGTGGAGCGTGATAGATGTGTTTGCATTTGCCTGAAAAACTAAGAGTTCCAATCGCTCATCCATTGCCTTTGATAGCTCAGAGTGTATTTGGCTCCCCCCAGATAAGGCCTGAGTATACATCCAGTCGGATTCAGTTGAATTGTTTGAACACACATGGTGCTTTGGCACGGGTCTGCTTGGATGGGCTTTGTCATAATGGAGAATTTCATCCCCCCCACCCTCCCTGTCAGCGGCAGAGCTGTTGGTGAGGGGTGAAGGGTGTGCAGTACCAGGGGCTACGAATGTTGCCTAGTGTAAAGGACAAGAAGAGGATATCTTGGGGTTGAAAGTGTCCCTGAGATTGTGGAACAGATGGCCCCATGTACTCAGCATTATATTTAGACATGAAGCATAATGTGGAAGTCGCTGAGAGCGCGACATTGTTGGAAAGACTCCGCTGCACATCAGCTTCTTGGATAGATTGTATATTTCTTTGTCATAATTCAGTATCTTTCTCACTTCATAATCATTATATGTATACCTGCCATGAAAATTTGCATTAATTTCACAAACAGAGCTTCAAATTAACAGCACCATGTAAGATTGTGCTCTTTAGCACCCTCTCTGGTTGAGAAGCGCAATTGTCTGTTGCAATTGTTGTAAATATTGTTGCTATGGAAGTCGATCACATGACCTCATCTCCCGGTTTCTAGTACGAAATCAACTATGAACCAGTAGGCAAAGAAAGAACTTTAGTAGTACAGCTTAATATCAACCAAATACAAACACAGGACGTAGACGGTGATTACGGGTGATTGATTTGATTTACTAATCCAGTAGCTGAAGGATTATGGCGCCATGACTAGCGGCTCTGCTTCTTTCAGCTCACACCAGTGAGTTAATGTCAGTCCAGCATTGAGTCTTCTATGGGATCTTGCTGATCTCTCTTTTTCTTGCCTCTTCTGATAAAACTCTCTTTTCTTTCTTCACTCTCTGCCATGATGATTGTAGTCATCATGTACATTAGATAGCTTCATCTTATAGTTAGCATCTGGCTAACTCCACATAGTAAACACTTTTACCATGGTTGCCATGTCGGATTATTATAAGCGAGTTTGAGTTTCTTGTCTTTCTGTGAATTTGCTTCCAGATATTGGTAGTCTGCTTGTCTGATTTAATTGTGGACATATTTCACGCTTCTGAAATTGTAGTCTGAGACAAGTTAATGATAAAAATGGGAAAAATGTGGAGAAGCAATTTGTCTGATTGTGGGTTTCTGTCCAGGAATCTGGCAACGCTTCAACTGGGTCACCAACTTTTACACAGTCCTAGTAGAGGGAACGGACACGCTGTGGCATAACTGCAATGTGTCTTTTACAAAGTTGAAATTAATTTTTTCAAGTTCCGTTGTGTTGCTTTAAAAATAAAGCTGTGAAATAATCAGATGAGTATGAATTTAAGAGGACTGACATAAAAATATGCTTTTGTGCTTGGACGTGTATTTTTTAGGTGTCTGAAATGACTACCAAGAAAACAGTTAAGATGTTCAGCGTACAGTGACATCACAGACCCAGATCAGACTACCGGACTACCTGTTTTTTTATTCTTCTTCACATGAGTCTGCTGCTGTATTTCCTTGTTAAGTAGGTAGCACAGATCTGCAACAGAAGAGGAGGACCCACATGGAGTTGGAGGTGTTAAAGCAGCTACTGTGAACAGAGCTTTAGTTCTGGATCTCTGTGCTATTTTCACTAAAACATGTCTCAGACCTGAGGATTTGTTGTGTTAGCTTTAGAAAAATGGGGCAGAATTCACATTAACTAATTTCTGGTACGTGAATATAAGAAGAGGATCAAAACACAGATGCTTAGAGCAGTTATCAGAATCAGAATCATTTTATTAATCACCGAGGGGAAATTCTTTTTGTTACAGAGCACAGTTCCAACTAAGGTAGGAACAATGAGAAGAGCAATAAAGATAATCAATAGGTCAAGAGGCTACAATACCCAATGGGCAAAAAACAAGATAATAAAATAAAATAAAGAACATCAAAATATCAATTGCCGTTTGTCCTAAGTTATATGACAACAATTTAACCGTTACATTAAACAACAAGATACATTAAATAACATTAAATACATTAAATAACAAGATACAATACGGTACCTTTTCACTGAAAGTGGCTCCTCAAGAGGAAAAAAAAAAAGTTTAAATCAGTAGCATCTTAAAGGAATGAGTCAGGTTTGAATACAGAGTAGGATTAAATAAAAGATCAAATGTGGACCTCCTCCCTCATTTTACCTGCAAATGCGAAGATGATGATGGTGAATTAGAGACTATCAGAAGCTGGATTAGGTGTTATCTTTTTTTTCATAGCTTCCCATCCTTCTGACATTTCTCGGGGTTATACACAACGTGGTGGTGTTTTTGTCAGAAAAAAAGAAATGAGAATAGAATGAAAAGTTGAGTCATTGCAGGCGATACGATAATAGATGCCTGAAGGATGAATGATTAAATCAGAATAGCGGCTGAATAGATTTATGTAGCTAATGAACTGCTTTTGTAGAAAGAAAAAGGCCTGAGCAATGGGGAAGTAAAATTAAGTTTGATCATGTATTGCAGCTTTGCTTAACCATCCTCACTTATGTAAGTCCTCCATGATGTGAGGCTTCCTGAAGAACGTATCTGAACAAGCAACGCTGTTCTGAAGTGGCGTTTTTTTCAGATACACATTTTAGTTTCTCCGTCCGATCAGTTATGGCATGTTAAAATAAAATCTGCACCCTGACACGTCATTGAAGCAAGTTAATGTCTCAAGTCTGACATGCATATTTGATTTTAAACATACACAGCACTGTACACACTGTACGATTTCAGGCATCCCAGACGAACAAAAACAAACATCACTAGTGTTAAAAATGTTCCATCGTAGCTCAGAAACAGTGGCGGTAGATCTGACAGTGAGACAGGAGTAAAGACGAATGACAGCTAACCAACCAATAGGAACGCGCCATGAAATAACGTAAACATCAGCGTCTACACAGCACAGTTGTCTAGCAACAACAGCAGCAGATACAACGGAGAAACGGGAGAAAAAAATGTGCAACTCAAAGAAAGGAGAAAGACACTTCTTTTTCTTGATTTTATTTTTTTCTTTTCCATGAGTCATCGGTGCATTAGCACGTTAGCAGCAACCCGCTAATGACGTGATGACGCTGCGTTTAGACCCTGAAATACACTCCGATTTATTTATTTTGTAGCCACGATTCAACGTATGTTCAATCACACAATGGAACATGCTGGAAATTAATTAATTATCTACTGAATTATCTACATATTGTGGGACTTGAAATAATCTTATAACACTGTAAAAATCGTACAGTTTGAATCCAATATAAAAGTGAGTTAATGTGTCATTTAATTGAGATTGACGCGCACAGCTTCCATATCAGGACCAACTAACATGACCGACCTGCAGTCCGACCCTCCAACCACCACATGTTTATACATTTTTGTACGTCTCCTCTCTCTGTCCTTCATCCTTTCTCTCCTGTCTCCCTTCTCTTGTCCTCCTTTACCCAGCTGGTCTTCAGCAGTAGGTCCCCCCGTGATCCAGGTCCTGCTCAAGGTTTCTTCCCAAGAGGGAGTTTTTTTCTTGCTGCTGTTTGTTCAGCTTCCATGTGCTTGGAGGTCATGATCAGGGTTTCTGTAAAATGTCTAGAGAAAATCCGTGTTGTGATTAGATGCTGCATAAATAAAATTGACTTGAATTATCAATAATGTCCACAAACTACGCTAGCTCCAGCTGTTGTACGTACGTAGGCAACACAGCATGTTTCCCCTACTGAAACAACAGCCGAGCTCTCAGCTGAGTCAAAGTTCTGCTGCTGTAAACCCAGTGTGGCCCGTTGGTTTGCTGCAGAGGCGGAGAGTGGCACCTTGGTTTAATGATAATAGCTCAGATGATTGCAGTGATAATCCTCCTGCTATTCCTGCTGACTGTGGAGAGCTGGCGCTTTGTTCTCCGCTCCCCCTATTAGCGTGATGGAAGTTCATTTTAATTTGAATGGACCATCAGCTGGATAAGGAGGTGTGTGTGTGTGTGTGTGTGTGTGTGTGTGTGTGTGTGTGTGTGCGTGTGTGTGTGTACGCTGACTTGTATGGAAGAGAAAAACTGCACACATAGGGTTGCGAATGTACAGTATATACACACTGAGCTGTCGAAAAAAGACGCACATATGGAGACGTGCCCTCAGGTCAATGTGACGACCTCTGCAGGTGCAACTGGTGCAACACAGTCTCTCCTCATAGGCAGCAGAGCTGAAGCTTTAAGGAGCTTAAGATGCAGAGGCTCCACACTTCAACTCTGAGCCGGGTCTGTGATGTCACAGGCCCTACAGCTGCATATCTGGTTTACTCGCCAAAGGCCTCCAGTGAAAATACAAAGTTGTTTTACGTTGGCGTTTTTGATTTGGTAGTCTTTCAGATGCCCAAACGTATGCTCCCAAGAAGAAGAAAATATATATTTGTTTTCACCTTATGGCTCCTTTAAAAATGGCAAACATCAGAGACTTTAAGTAACGTGTGCAGCCACTGGAGACGGGGAAAGGAAATGCTTCGATTTCGTAGGGGTTCAAGAGCTTCAAGCAGCAACAACAAAAGCATGTTGGTCTTCACACACTTGAAAAGACTGGATAGATGAAAAAGTCTGCACTCTTTAGCACTCTTCCTCAAAGATTTCAAGGAATAACAGTAGAGTTTAATCACTTACTAACATGGGCTATATATATCCATACCTATGTACATATATACACACTTTTAAACGTAAATGAAAAGCGTTTTAAGCATAATGCTACTTTTCATTTCCAAGGGGTGTTTAGGGATTCAAAAATGGACCTGAAATCACAGCACAGAATAGCTGCTTAATGACATGTTAATTAAACCACGTACTGTGTTAATAATGCCATTTAGCCCCATTGAGAGCGGCTCAGTGTCCAGCAGTGATGAGAAATACTGTGCATGACATGTAAACTTTGCAACTTAAAAAAAGTGAACTCTTGCATCAGTCATGCCAAAACAAGATCCTCCACTGAGTGTATGGTGGGGAGGGAAGGATGTTGGTTATGGCTCATAAATATGATAACTTTGCTCGCTAATTAGCATCCACATGAGTTTTGACTTGTTCATGTTTACCTCGGTCCGCTGCTGTGCTACATGTGCAGCTATGCTGTTAGTCTGCAGCCTCACCAAAACAGATTGCTGTTGTTACTTGACCTTGAGCTCGCTGCAGTTCCCCCATGGCAGGGTTTGGTTTGTACAGCGCTAGCCTGGTGTTGAATTGGCAGGCTGAATAAACAAGGCTCAACCCTGCCTCTCTGTCTGCGTAGTTTGTCATAGCTGGGACTTCAGGGCTATCTAAATAGCAGCAAGTGAGCGCGTTCATCATCACATTCATCCTGAGTAGTGTGAGAGATGGATGCCCTATCGGTCCATCAGGTCGTGAGTTATCACACACTAAGGGCTGCTGGTTCATGCAAAGGTCAAAGTGTCATTTGTCTTCAGGCAAGCATGCTTTTCTGGTGTGTTTGCACACACACGAATGCTCCCCAGTCTTAGGCACAAACACTTGTCTGAGGACGGTTTCTGTGTACATATATTGCTTAATTTTTGTGTCTTTTTCATTCTGTCTGGATTCATGTTCCACTGATTAATACACAACCTGAATCTGTTCAATCATCTTGAAATCATTCCATATGTTTACACTGTTAATTAACAGGAATTCCATGTTTTCTTCTTTCTTCTTGCTGTTGTGCAGACATGGCTGAGTAAAACTGAGTAAATCTGATCGAAGGTGTATGTTGATAGATTACATATACGTCACTTCTTCTGTCAGTGACGGTGAAGGATTGTAGTTTCTTTTTTGTCTTTTTATTTTTCTTGTGACTGATGAAAGCATAGCTAGATCAACTGTTTACTAGGTCAGTGGTCCAGCTTCGGTCATAGGATTTAATATGAATATCTGCTTGTGACTGTGCTAAGTATAGCAGCCAACATATAGCATTTTCAGAGTAGCAACAGCACTAAAGACTTTACTACAGCAACAGACACACATTACAGTATTAGCATTGCTGTATCAATGCTACGCTTGATCATGCGGCAACCATCCAACGTCTGGGTTGAAGCCATCCAGGAAGTATGTTTTGTTGCAGTTCCTTGACTGGCCACTAGGTGCTGGCTCTCAACCAGAGCAAATCCTCACTGACCTCCAAGTTAAAACCAAGTCAAGTCAGCTTTATTTGTAGAGCTCATTTAAAACAAATTGCTTCACAGAACGAAGATAAAACTTCGATAAAATACATATACAAGATAAAATTTGTTTAATGTTTTAAAAGTCAATTAAAAAAAGAGTTGAAAAAGCAGTTGGGATGGAACACTCAATTTGAACCAAAAGCCAAGAAGAAAAGATGTGTCTTCAGCAGACATTTAAAACAATCTAAATTCTTTGAATTGGAAGAATGTTCCATAATTTTGTCTCAGCAATGCCAAACGTTCGATTACCTCTTGTTTTTGATCTTGTTCTGGGCACCGCTAAAAGCTGTTGATTAGAAGAGTGAAACATCCTGGCTGGAGCACAGGCATGAAGCAGCTCAGTTAAATAAAATGGTCCCAGCCCATTCATAGATTTAAAAGTTACCAATAAAACTTTAAAATGCCAAACTTTGTAGCAGAAGTAGACCTACAGTCTGGCTCAAAAAATGTTTTTCCTCTCTATCGTTGGATTTGACAGCCATGACAACTATATGAAGGGTAACACATCAGGTAAAATTACATAAAACAGTAAATCTGAACAATCAAATAGCTGGATGTCGTATGATTGACAGCTCTGCCATTGGCTACAACAGATAGTCATTGTCATCTTTTTAGCTACTTAACATTATATTAACTGTTGGTCATATTTGAAAGAGAATATGTTTTGCTGTGATTCCACGTTGTATTACTTGTACTAACATACAGCTGTTGGTTGGACTGGAAGGTTTAGCTTAGCTCAGCCATGCTAACTGAGCATCAGATAAATGCTGCGGTCATTTCAAGTCACTACCAGCATGACATTTTAGACTGGTTTCAGGGGAAAGCCAGCTAGCTCTGCTGTGGAATCTATGAGCTACTAGCTACTAGCTACTATATGGGCTTTGGTCTTCGGTCGCAGAGCTCCATGACAGCGCTTGTTTTTCCAGAAGCACTTATTTCATTCTGGATGCTGTTGTGGTGGAGTGAAGTAATATTAATTATCAATTATTATTATTAATTATTATTATCTTGGGTTAGCAGCAGCTAAGCTTGCTCCAGCCATTGTTCACCATGTTACAAAATGGCTACATGCTGCATTGAGAAAAATGGGTTTTAAAATCAAAGCAGATGTTAAGTCAGTTATCTCAGCTTTCTGCACCACAATCTTTCTGTAACCATCCTGTATTTATAAAGAAAGAACGATCAGGTGCCTCCCCAGGCATATTAAATAATTATGAAGCTGAGAACGTCCTGTTCCTCTAGAGGGCACCAGTGTGTATCAAACTGCCTGTTACAACTAAATAACCTACTGATTTTACCAAGATATAGTGGACAACACACAGCACCTTGTGCTGTATGTGAAAGATATGTGTATGGTGTGTTAGCTCCAGAAAAATGTCCAGTATGCAGCTGACTAGATTCCATCACATCCTGGATCCCATAGTGCAGTGGGGCATTTCATTAGAAGTTGATTGCAGAGGTCATGTGACCAGCTTTTGATTGTAGTGTAGAAGTATTGCTTCAAAAGCGGTATACTGTAAAAGTGAAGGACTCCAGTTTCCATGTTGCATGCTGCCCAGCATATGTTTCCAGTTCAGTTATCAGTTTTGTAATATTTTACTGAAACAATGACACGTGTGTCGGTTTGTCTAAGGTAAGACTTATCAGTTGTTTTATTTACGTATTATTCCACCATCACGTACCATCTATAATATCATTACATGATAATGAAAATGATTAAACATTTAGTGGATACTGGAGAGCAGAGCTCAGGGACCAGTAGCAAAACCAGTATTTTTAAACAATCTTTCATAATATGGTGAATTCTGGTGAATTCTGGAACAAAAATCTGAACTTGAGCACAAATTTGAAAAACATGAGCAGAAGCAGATTAGCTTTTAACATCACCCACAGACCTCCTGGCTGTGAGTTGGAGTGGTGTTATGTAATGAGTCAGAGTGCATATGGATTGGAGCTTTTGTTAAAAGTGGAGACTGCATTATCATTAGTGTGTATGAACAGTAAAGAAGCAGGCGAGCCTGAACAATGAACAGACCCACTGTCTTTCATTTCCACTCATTAGACTCTTGTAATAAGACTGGTTTGCTCCCAGCAAGAATTTAGCGGAAGACACTTTTCACAGCCACTAACATCGACCGTTAAGATAAGACGAAATACCATGAAAGTTTAATGATTCTGTGGGAAAATGGGAGTGTTAGAGCTGCAGCCACTAATAACACACACAGAGAAAAATAGAATTATATGAATACAGCAGAATGGGACCGATTAAACAAGTCTAGACCAGCAGCATTAATGGCAAACTTGTTAGGACATAATTACTTAAAACACATTACAACACATTGTTGTTTTTTTTCTTATCAGAACAATGCTCTAAAAAAACTATAACTGCTGACACAACTACCAAAAAATGTGGCATATTATGAGAAAAAATTAAATAATATGAAGAACACCTGCTGGTATTTCAAAAATGAGTTCAGAAAAACAATCAGAGTTATCAGTTAACAAGGCTATATGATTAGACAAGATTACAACTGAATAACACCATCTCTTTATACATCGTTTCTCCTCACAAAACATCACATTCTTACAAATACATGACGAAAAACTTCCCATGATCCCTATTGTTG
>JBAMYA010000013.1:2996431-3032242 GCA_037176975.1 Arrhamphus sclerolepis
ACATTCTTACAAATACATGAAGAAAAACTTTAAATGAGACCTATTGTTATTATTATTAATGTTTTTTCCCCCTAAAGTTAACACAATATCCTAGCGTTTTAATAAAAAGGCTGACCTGTTTTGGTTCAAATATAAATAAATATAAATATGAATAGGAATACAGCAGCCAATTAAATTCTCCATCTTCTTCTACAGAGTGTACCTTTTTTAAAAAAAAATTGTTAAAAATTGCTTGACGCATCAGAAATGAGTATGGATTGAGTAATTTAATCTCATTTGTTTCATCTGTAATATGCAGTTCCAAGAAAAAAGATCGTCCTAAAGCACTAGTTAGAAAGCCCATCGTTATTATTATTATTATTATTATTATTATTATTGTTACAATTCTTCTTCTACAGCCTCTGGTTACAATCCCCTGCTAATCTGAGGGAGGTGCTTTGATTTTGATTTGGTCGTCGTACCAGAGACCCAAATGAATTATTTAAGGAACAGAATTTCTTGGAAGAAATTCCTCTTCAAAAAAAAAAAAAAAAACTCAAACTCTCGTGAGTAAAGTTTTCCCCAGCAGGAATCAGAACTCACTGACATTTAGCTGCATGTATCTGTGCAGTGAAGAGCTTCATATCCAGAAACGTAGAAGCTCCAATAGATCGTTTGAAAAGGCCGAGCAGCAACATGTGAGCATAAAATAAACACGACGCGACTCAGAACGGCAAAAATGCCTCTCACCATTATTTTAATGTATTTCTAACTAGTTTTACACTTTTGTATTTCAGCCGTGTTATAAATAAAGTGCGGTAGAGATGAAAAGATAAAAGGTCGTATGAAGCTGAATGAATTTTTAAATAGGCTTCATTGTGATCAGTTAGCCACAATGCACTCTGGGATACTTTGCCAGCTTGAGTCTGCATCAGTCTATACCGGATGCATCCTCAATAAAATCGGTGGGAACACATATAGGTATTTCTACTGTACTCGTCTGAACGTTTTTACCTCTATACTTTTCTTTATTTTATACTTCAGGACTTGGGAAACGCAGACCTTTGGGCAGACCTTATTCTGTTGCATATACTTTCACACTGCCCCCTGCTGGCTACAACCTACCAGGTTTCTACACTGACTGGACACAGGTGCAAACAATCAGGTTAGATGGGACCAAGGGAAGTCCAACAGAAGGCAACAAGGCAAAGAAGCTCTTTCAAAGTAAAACAGGAAGTACATGAAGAACGTGAGCAGAGGACAGTGGAGCCAAGGAACATGGAGTACATGCAGAAGAAAAATCCCAAAATTCACCAAAGAAACGCAACACTGAACTAAGATCGTGAGGTAAACATTTGGTAGAAAACAGGAGCAAACCCAGAGGTGAAATGCAATAATCAGACTTGTCTTCATGTCGTCTCCAACTCCGTATCAAACAGCTCCAGCTCCCACCACCTGCTTGGTGCACTCGCAGCCAAACTGCAGTGACTTCCACTTTTGTGCTTGCAGCAGGTGCCCAGACATGTCTCTCCTTGATCACAATGCAGATTTGCAGCGAGGTCACATCAAGCAATCCATTTTTCAATTTGGTTTCCTGCCTGAGCTAAATTAACAGATGTCGATTGATTTTTTTTTTTCTTTTTTTTCCCCTCCTGTGCAACTGTGAGCCTTGTTTACACCTGACAGCCTGGATTGTTATACCTGAGTGGCTGTTTGGGACAAACACACATTATAATTAGCATTTTTTAATCAGACTAACAATTGAAGCTCAGTAGGCAGTTATTTTGACATGTTTCACCTCTCATACTGCTTTGTTACAACTAATCAACAGATGGCTTTGAAAAAGACGAGGCGTTGCAGTGAGATGGTAGGCAGAGCTGCGTCATCGTCACATTCTCACATCCACATACAAAAGCACTCATTTCTAAATGCTGCTGCACTGCTTTGTCAGTGATCATCTATAAAACATGTAAATCACTCACACTTTAAAAGAAAAACAGCCCTCATACCCTAGAGACTCAGACTCAACTTGACACGATTGAAGATTCCCCCCTCCTCCCACCTCCCAGCGCTTTTCGCAGTCATCTCTGTTCACCAGCTGGTTATTAAAGCTAAAAATACGCTAATAAAACTGGTGTAGCCTGGCACCATCACACCCTAATGATGGGAGTCAAGTGGCGCGCAGCAGATATGCCCTCACATGCGCGCTGTCACAAGCCATTTAATTGAGGCAGAGAAAATGGGTGAGGGCATTGTTTGGCTCTAAGCACCCATCCTCCACACCCCACACCCCCACCCGACTTCACCACAACACACACCCACTATCTTCCCTACCATTTCTTATATATGTTATGTATATATGTGTGTGTGTGTGACTTTATTACTGTCATCTCTCTGGTTTTGATTGTTTCCTGTCCAGGCTTCGCGAGTTGTATATGAGATTATGACCATAAAGGCAGTGTTTGGAACGCTATCCTGATGTTAAAACTCTCAATGAAATGTTAAAGTTTTGGAAAAAAATATAATGTTAAATGTGAGGTAGTATAAAATATTCTTGGCCAAAATAGACAACAATGGAGTTCAAGTTTGAAAAAGAGATGCATTTTACAAAAACTAATTCACCATCAGGACTCTACATGCGTGGTTTGAAATGAAATGACAGCTGGAAACAAACATAAACGATCCCACATCAGAATATTGTTCAACCGACAGAAGATTGTTGAGATCTGCTCTTCGTTCAAATCAGCCAGAAATACCAAAATGCAGCAGGTGGATTTTTAAATCGAGTCTTTAAAGTTGTCAAACTTGATCTACCAAGAAGAAAAACAAAATACTTCTGCTGAATTGACCATTTTTCAAGCCCCGCCCATAGTCCCGCCTCTCTGTTTCTTAGTGGGACAAAATCATCGTCTCTCCCGTCCACTTCCATTGTAAAAATGGGTTTACAATGCTTTATTGCTAATTAATGCACCGGGTACATGTAGTGAGCTTGAAAGATGGGGGTTTCCTTGAAAACGGGATGCTTTGATTAGTTTAGCTAACAGCATGGCAGAGTAAGCAGCTGATGCTAGCAGCCTCCCACCAACAGAATTACCTTTAAAGACTACATGTGACCATTTTCCAGCAGGGGCTCTCAAATATCTTAGCAGGTGTCACTTTTATAAGTGCTCCAAGCACACCGTTTAACCATTTTAAGAAAAATAAAACGCTTTTGCAGTTGCTGCCTAGCCTACCTTGTTTTGGTGGTACAGCTCGGATTTCTGCCTGTTTTGGCATAAAAATACGCTGATCCCTCACTACACTGTGAGCACTGTGTTCTGAAATGTTCCTGTTTACTAAGACAAAGTTCAACAAAAAATAATCCAATGATTTAAATGGTGATATAAGCAAATAAAAACTACGCTCTTTCCACTGTTGTGAATGAGAGAGATGGATATTTTGTCCAATCAGATATTACGCCCCGGATGTGATTTTTCTGGTTGGCCAGTCAGGGACCAATCAGAAGGCTGATAAAGGGTTTATTACAGACAGGAGTTAGATCTGTTTTCCCTGTTCTACTTTACTGAACTCTGCATGATTATGTCTTTTTTCTCTGATCATTTCTTTCAGCGTAGGTTGAGAGAACTTTGGTTTGTTTTGGTGGCATAGTGCAACTTTTTAAACCTAAGCCATGCTGCTATGGTCTTTTTTTTTATTATTGTTTTAGAGAGAATAAACTTTCTCCTGGCAACCCTTCCAGAAAAGCCATGTGTTCAGTATTTTTGTACTAATTGTACTTTCACAAATGTGATAACTGAGGCCCGTAGTGTCTGAGATATTGTTCACTCCTGGGAAGACTCACAACGTCTAGTTGTGAATAAGCTTTGTCCCTGTTGAATGAGGGACTCAAAACTCACAAATTGTTTGGGCATGTCTTTATAACGCTTTCCAAATACATGGACAACAACAATTTCTTCTGTAAGATCATTGCTTGGTGAAGTGTTAACACAAACACAAGAACGCTCCAGATAAACTGCCAAAGGTCTGCTTTTATAGAGGAACTGAACAAGTCATCAGTACTACTGCTGTGAAATGATTTTGCCAAAATATAGTAAATAGTATGCTGCATGCGAATATTTGCATATTCTGTGGTACACAAGGAGAATCTGAATGATTTGATACTTGAAAACTGGAAAAACTGGAATACTGGAATACTGGACAATTTCTGTACCTCACATACAATATCTCATTATGTGATGAGTCGATACACCAGGGGCTGGTGGGATAATGTTTCTGAATTCTGGCATCATTTTTTTTTTTTTTTTTTTTACATTGGCATACGACATACTTATGACAGCCGTACCAGGATGCAGTACATCCTGCATACGTTTCAAAGCGTGCTTTATGGTTCTATGTAGAAGCTGTCAATCTCAGTGAGACTGTTCTCCGCGTACTGCAGCACTGTAGCTAGCAGTGCTGTAGCTAGCAGCGCTGTAGCTAGCAGTGCTGTAGCTAGCAGCACTGTAGCTAGCAGCGCTGTAGCTAGCAGCGCTGTAGCTAGCAGTGCAGTAGCTAGCAGTGCTGTAGCTAGCAGTGCTGTAGCTAGCAGTGCTGTAGCTAGCAGTGCTGAGCTTCCTTTCTGTAGTTCAGCAAAAGCAATGAAGCAGTTAAATCAACTCTTATGTGAGCTGGAGTTGAGAAATGTTTTACTAACATTAAAACAATCTGTCAACATTTTGTTTTTCACTGCTGCATCATGACACAGTAATATGTCACATTGATGTTCATCTGTGGTTGTATTTATTTAATGTTCAGACCTTGTAAGGGTCAAATGTTGTTTTGTTTTTTACTTTTTCTTTTCATTTTCTTTTTTCTTTTTAATATTTCCTAAAATGTTGATCTTCCCATTAAGAAGATGTGCAACAAAACCCATCGTGAGAAGTTCGCTGGTGCTACTGGCATGACAGACAGACACTATTTATTTCAATTATCAATTGCTTTTCATTAGACGCTTGTTTTTGTTTTTTTTTGGCCAGACCCCACAAGGATTTTTAAAGTTTGTACAGGAAAAACTTGACTGTGACTGTATTTATGAATTAACATTAATACTCCTGATCAGACTGTATCTTTACAAGTTCAACACATTAATTGTGACTATTTGTGAATTTGAATGTCTGTTTGTTACATTTGCCCTGCCTCCTGGTTATTGTGAAAGTAACAAACAATTCAATATTGTTTATTTGTATATTTCAGTGATGATTTAAAAAAAAAAAAAGAATGAAAGAAAGAAAATGGCATGATTTGAAACTGAGTACTTCAGGTCCTGTTGGACTTGTACATGACCTCATTTGCTTTTACTGCCTGTTGTAATGATTATAGAGTACTTTTATTCATTATCAAAGTGTGCTCTAAACTGCTCACTCCATCCCTGCTAAAATAAAAAAATAAAAAAAGTCTGTCCACATCCACCTCCACCACAGGGAGGTCAGATGTCAGTATGAGCTAAAGGACAAAGCTCTGGACTGGATTTAATGTTTCGTTCAAGGCCATCGGGGCTGTTGGACCGTGGGTATTTCCACTGTCTGCTAGACCA
The DNA here is from genome assembly GCA_037176975.1 of Arrhamphus sclerolepis. Taxonomy (NCBI): domain Eukaryota; kingdom Metazoa; phylum Chordata; class Actinopteri; order Beloniformes; family Hemiramphidae; genus Arrhamphus; species Arrhamphus sclerolepis. The sequence goes on from JBAMYA010000013.1 coordinate 3,001,983, forward strand.
GCCAGAAAACCCGTAAAAATGTCCCATAAACTCCAGCGTTTGTCTCAAGAATCCCACTTACCTTTTAGGTGCTCAGCCATCCGTGTGTCTGAGCGTGTAGCCTGAAGCAGCTCTGGGCACCTGGGCGGTGAGGTGTCCATGTTGAGGCCTCCTGAAATAAAAAGATGGAGGAGGAAGTGGAGTTGGGTGACACATGAAGGTGGGACTGGATGGCGGTGGAGGAAAGTGTGTGTGTGTTTGTGTTCATTTGTTGTAAGGCTAAATGGAGCACGTGTGTGTGTGCTGCCAAGGCCGGTGTTCCTAACTCAGAGGTCAGTGAGCAGGTGTCACACCTGAGGAGCCTGCAGGCAAACGCAGCAACCGTCATGTGTCGCATGAAAAAACAGAGATAATAAAAGAGGATGGGATGGTTGAGCAGAAGGAGAGCAGAGGGGTTAAGCACCGGGGGGACTGCTTTAGAGAGCGGCGCTTTGATGGATGAACAGGGGGTTCAAGAGACAGAAACTGTAAAAGCACTAATTGAGAACACAGAATTCCATTTTTAACGTCCACGAGGACGGTTGCAGTCCTCATGCTACTCAGGGCCCATCGAGTGCAATTACACAGAACAATAGAGACAGCATGGGCGCTAGCTGGCTGCGCTAACCACCGCTTCTTCACCACACCAGAGGAGGCAGAACGATTGGATCAGATGAAGATGCAAAGCCTCCTTTGTTCTTCCCCGTTGTCTTTCGCACGGGAGGCGATGCTGCGAGCAGGAAATGAGGAGGAGAAGGCTGGATTACGTCTGGCTGATTTGAAGCCAATTGCAGGTTTCAGCAAAGCAGCAGATGAGTGAGGGGGGGGGGGGAGGGGGTGTGCCAGAGAGATGTCAGTGATCATTAGAGGGCTGGGAGGCAGAACTAAAGTGTGTCCTTGCTGGGTCTCAGCTGGAACATGACAGACACCATCTCCCCCATACACCAGGCTTGATGGTGGGTGTTCCTGCCCCCCGCCCCCCCACCTGCCCCCCACCACCGAAAGTCTGCTACTGCTATTGTGACACTCTTTCAAACATCCGTAACTGCTGCAGACGTTTAAACTAAAAAGTACTCGGCTCAGTGCTCGTCCCTCTGTTATATTTTATGTTATATTTTATGTTATATTTTATGTTATATTTTATGTACGGCGTGTGTTGTACAGGTCCCTGTGGCGCCGCTTCACCAGCGCTGTTTTAGAGGAAAATACCAGAAACGTATCATAAGCATGCTGGTTGAGCAAGGCCTTTTGTTTAGCTGGAAGTGTGCTTTCAAGCCATGTTTAATTTTGCTTAAACTAAAAATATTTCTGAAAGGGAAACTCGCATCACATGTTGCTGAAATAAATATCAGCAGCCGGGAATGCCATTTGCAAGAAAAAAAAAATCATTTTAATGGAAAAAAGAATGTCGCTGCCTTCTTTCCAGTTCTGTCAATCATCTCATGTCTCTCTAGATTTACTGTGTGACCTGATAAACAGGATCCCAGATTGCCGGGTTTTACTCTTTTGCTAGAACCAAGCACAGAGAAGGTCTTTGACAAGCACGTATATTGGCCAACCCCAGCGACTTTCATTTACGGTTTTTCCTCCGTTTGTTTCCAGAAACCGTTTTCGAGTATGTAAGGACATGAGTTTGTGAGATTTCTCTGCCTTCCTTGAGCCAGTTTGTAAAAGCCACAGGAGGAAAACCGGAGGCCGTGTTGATGTAGATGTTATAGACTTCAGTGTGTCAGGGCTTCTTGACTCCAGCAGGTAGGTGGAGGCGGCTGACAAAAACGGTCCAGACAAAACCAGCAGATCTAAAAGGATCAGAGTTCAGTCTGGTCACACACCAGCACCACAATCACTGCAAATTAGCTCCATGTGTCTTTCAGGATCGATTTGAAGGTTCTTTTAATGGTTTTTAAAAGTCTTAATGGTCTGCGTCTTCTTATCTCACTGATTTACACGTTGAACCGTCACGGACTCAAAATGCCCCACAATCGTGGACCAGCCTGCTGGAGAACCAGAGGCCTCAGAGAATCACCCACTTTTTTCATTTGGATTGAAACTAAGGTGGCTTTTAAAAAAATAAAATAAAAAAATCTGTTTAGACTTTCTTAGATTTGCTATTTATTTATTTTTACCAGTTTTTTTTTTTACCACATTTTATTGTTTTTATTGCCCTGTTTATTTATTTACTCATTTTTATCAATTTCTATTATTTATTTATTTTACTTCATATCTCAACATTTAATATTTTACTTAGTTTTATTTTCTTATTTTAGTTTAAGTGCCACTATTCTTCTGTTAGTCATCTTAGCTATCTTTTAGTTTTTAACTTTTTTTTCTTTTTTTTTTACCTCAAAGTATTTTTTGCTGCTTTTTATAAAAATATATATGTAAAATTGCTTTGTCAATGAAGTTTGATTTGTTTTGATTTTTTGCATTTCAAACCGAAGCGATCCATAATTCATTACAAAGACAAACTCATACAACAGAACACTAAAAACAATAAAATCAGGACAAAAATCCATTAAGACAAGGGAAAAAATAAGTCAAAACCAATATGCAAGAAAAACATGAATAAAAGAGATTAAAAAAAAAACTAAAATAAAAATAGAAAAACAAAGTTCAGAAGGAAAATGGAACAACATAGGTCATTTAGAGTGCAGGGAAAGGTGCAGCAGAAAATTAAATTAAATTAAACCCACAAGGGAAAAAAGCAGAGAAGCAATCGGAACATACGACTGGATTAGGAGGATCTGGTGGGAAACAAATATAACTCAGGCGGTGGTTCAAGGTGTCACATTCTCAAGAATAGACGCGTTTGGATGAAGAAATGATTCAGCTGTTTATCCTTCAGGAAAATGTGATATTTTTTTATTTTATTTTTTACTAGAACCTTCTGTTTTCTTCTGTGTTACTTGCAGTATTTTCCAATTGTTGTGTTTTTGCTGCAGGTTTTTTTTATTTTATTTTTAACAGCAGTGGGTCGTCTCAGCAGTCGTACATGTCAGACTGGATACATGAACTGTAAATACTGGACAAACTATCCAGTCATGTGACCCATAGATTTGTACAACAAGTCCATTTTTCCTCGAACCACAAGGCGCCATGTTGCAGTGAGGCGAGACAAAGCTGTCAAAGCGAACAGCTGTCAGTCAAGCACATCAAATTAAGTCAGGGCATCTGATTGGTCAGCTTTATTGCTTAATATAAACCTTCCATACAGTTTTCATGGATGTAACATGTAACCAAAGGCTGTAAATATGTTTAATTCTGCTGTGAAGTTGGTACTTTAAACATGGAGGTCAATGGCGATGTGCTCTGTTTTGGAGCCAGCACCTAGTGGTCAGTGGAGGAACTGCAACAAATTGTGCTTCCTGGATGAGCTTCAGCCTGGAAGTGGGATGGTTGCTGACTGGTCGGGTCCTGCTTGACATAGTTTCTTTGATGACTAGTGAGAGTCTGGCTGGTAACAGCGCTGTTACACAGCCAGTGTTTACTATGATTCATGTCACGTGAAAAAACTCCTCATGGAGTTACGTTATCTGCCCACGATTAGCCTCCTTCTTTCAGGCACTGAAGGAATCCCTGTGTGTAATTTCCAGCAGAACGCAACCATGTCCTCTGCTGTCCAACTAACGTGTTCCTGGATCTCAGTAAACGCTTGCTGTTCATGTCAGGTGTGCGCTCCTCTTCCTAAAGAGAAGGTGCGTCTCGTTTTCGTAACAAAACGCTGTCACTAGCAGATGCCACTTCTTTCTCTTTTTTTTTTTTCTTTTCATAATTCAGCAAAGGAGGTTTGGAAGCCTTGTAGCATGTCATCCGCTTGCAGCTCGCAGCGGCATTCCCCAGACGCTGACAGAGAAATCAAACACAAAAATGGAGCACCAGAGTGAGCAAGCGGTGATACACAACAGATGTTCGTGGGAATGTTGACTTTTTGTTTGGCCCTTATCTTTGTCGCTGCCGTTCTCCGGTAACGTGAGTGACAGAATAAGAGAGAATATATGCAGAGGGAGGAGGAGGGGGTGAGTGCGGGGAAACGATGGGGTGGAGAAGGGAAAGCTTTGCAATTGGAAGAACTAAGTGGAAGAAGCGTTGGCAGGCGGGGTGTTCGACAGCAGGAAAGTGGGACGACCGCGCAGCTGTGTTTTAGCGTCGAGGGACCCCCGAGATTGGTGTCAATGTATTTTATTGTCTAGAAGGAAAGCCGGAGACAGACACTAGAGGTGTTGTGTGGAAAAAAAAAGATGGATCCGGAGGAGCTGCTTTCATATTTTCATTAAAATAAATAAATAAATAATGAGAAAAGGACAAGTGCAGGATGACCTGGTGGCTGTACGGAGACTGAAACATTTCTGTGTAATACCAGAGTCAGACTGTACGATTTTTACAGTCACAAGATGAAGTCACATTGTGCAACGTGAAATCGGTAGATCATTTATTTACGGCATGTCACACGGAGCAGTCAAATATACGCTGAGTCGTGGCCACGACAGAAATGAATCTGAGTGTATTTCGGACTCTAAATGCAGCATCATCGCATCATTTCATGGTGCGTTCCTATTGGTTGGTTAGCTGACAGAGACGGTAGAGGCAGCGACAGTCCGTCACATTCCTCCAGATTTCTGACACTGCTGACTCTGTCTCAGCTGTCTTCGGCTCTGTCTTTCATCTTTGCTCCTGTCTCACTGTCAGATCTACCAGCACCGTTTCTGAGCTACGATGGAACTTTTTTACCTCCATTACCCAACTTTCTTCTTTTTTGTACAGTGTGAACCCAGCATAAGGCATCTGTAAGATCAGCTTGACAGCTTTGCTTTTCCTGTTCGTAATAAACAGCCTTTTGGAGTTATATAACACCAGCTGGGATCCTTAAGAATTTACGATCAGCTATTATTTGATCCTTACAGGGTGATAAAGAGGGCGATAAATTCCTGTAGCCCACAGCCCTGCAGGGTCAGGCTCTTTCCACGTTGGCCGTTTCATGTTTATTTTTCTTTGAATTATCCCTGAAGGTGAAGTGTCAGAGAGGTTCGGAGGTAAAAGCAGCAAAGCTCCCACCTCAGATTAATGCAGAGGCACCAAGAGTCGCAGACAGAGGGAGGAAATGCAGCACCGTGGTGGACGTGACTGCGTGCAGCACTTGTGGCATCGTGGCATCGTCACTTATGACAGGATGAATGATGGCAGGCCTGATTCATGCCACCAGTCGCTGTGTGCATGGATGTTCGGGACAGCAGAAGTGAAGACAGATAAACTAGACCCAAGAGGGGAAGAAGAGGGAGCCTCTTCAGATCTCATCTTAAATCACTGTTCCGGTTTGGGATTGACCGCAAGCTGCTTTTACAACCCAGCCAGAAGAGTTGCTGAAGCTCAGCAAGGATAAAAAGCTCTTTAACAGTGAATAAAGAGCAAAAGTAAACAGAAAAATAAAACAACAGATGAATTTGGACACAACCATCTTCCTCTAATATTTATTTCTTTTTCTTTTTTCGCCCTTGGTTTCTAGCGCTCTGCTGGTAAACGGCGCGTGAACAAGCGGGCTGCAGTTTTGAATGCAGCTTTATTTTCCGCCGTTTATTTAAGCCCAAAATGGGTCCTGATGGAGTCATCAGCCCCCACTCACCAGCTAATGGTTTAATTATGTCCATCTGGAGGAGGCAGGGAGGAGGAGCTCGCCTCGCTCTCCATCGCTCCTCTGATAATTTGTCCCACAGACCGGGGTGTTGATGACATCGAGATGTGACGAAGCATCCTGGATCAGGCTTCTCGTCCCCCCTTCAAACCTCCTCCACTTCATAGACCCCACAAACTGGTCCTGTGGTCCCAGACCCCACAGAAGCCAAGTTTCATAGAATCAAGTCAGCATGCCGATAATCTCTTATTTGAATAGAGATTAACAAAAAAAAAAAAAAAATCCTCTGTGATTTAGCTTTGGAGACTTAATGTGATTATTGCTATCTTTTACAAAATAACGATATAATCTCCAACATTTCCATGTTAATGAATGAGCCGCTGCCACTCTCTGGCCAGCGAATAAAATACCAAATAATCCAGTTTAACATGACTGGGGAGAAAAAGTCAGCTTGGCAGTCAATCATGTTTAAATATTTGGAATTCAGGAAAATAATTCCTGGGAGATGTTGTGGACAGAGCTGCATGAGGTAAAACTGTGCTGTGGTTCTTTTGACCGATAGTGTCCAAAAATGACAAGAATAAAAGTACAGAGTGCTGAGATCTTCCACCATCTCACCAGCCTTTAACAGTTCCTCCAGGATCACGGAGGATAATTCAGCCAAAGTCTGCTGGGAGAAACTAGAGAAAGAGAAGGACAAGTCCCACAGTTCTGGAGGAGGAACGACTGATGCTGTTACAGTCTTCGAAAGTATGAAATCAAACCGCTGTCATCTGGTATAGACCCTGCAAAACAATTTCCAAATGTTTTGCATGAAAGTAGATGTAATTAGTAGATATAATTTATAGAAGACACATCTTCTTGGTCATGTGCTCCAAGAAAGAAAGGCCACATTTAGGTTTTAGAAATTGCAGCTGAAGGTGAATGAGTGAGTCTCATCAAATTGTTGCTGCAAGAGAATTTAGACTTTTTTTTTAGTTTTATCTTCTTACTGTTGTAACAAATTTATCCTTTTAAATGATATCTTTAAATAACGTGCATTATATGCACTTTATTTTTACAGTTTTGAGATTTTCAAGTCAATTATATGTAAAAATGCAGACAGCATTTTATCTTTAGTAAAAGAAATGCTGCTATTTTTGCCTTAATTTTTATTTTCATTTTCCTGTTGCAAAAATACACATAAATCTTTACAAACTGAACTGACATTAATGCTAAAAGTCTCATCAAGTATATTTGATCACAAAAATCACCAAAAAAAACCTCCTGGAGGGACTCTCGGTCACATTTCATGGCTCATTTATACGTAACGGTGCTGTGTTGTCTTAGAAGTTGGTTTAACAGAGCAGATTTGTCAGTTTGCAGTGTGAACATCATTACTTTAGTCTGGGTTTTGTTACCAGCAGCATAAACTGTTCCCTGACAGAGAATTAGTGGTTGAGATAACAGATCAACAAAGAGAGTTGGACCTCTGCTCTGCCTGGAGGTGAGAATTCAGAACACTTTACAAGGTGCTTTAAATACAAAGGTAATAATGTGTGTCTGGCTCTGTTTTTGGCAGGTTTTCATGATGGCTGCAGATCCCGGGTCATGATGTCATGTTGAGATGGCTCATTTGAAGCGGCTGCCATCATTTCAGCAGTGCAGAAAAGGCTCAGTCATTTTGCACGGTGATTTTTAACATCTGAATTGATATCCATTTCGCACAGATGACCTAGTTGCCTTTTTACCCCTGAGAGCACGCAGTTCTGAATGTGAAAGTGGCAAATGATGCATGGACATAATATGATGTTGGGGCATGAAAGTAAACTCCTGCCGGCTGGGGCTTGTGTCTCTATATCAGACTCTCTGAATGAAATGAAGGTGGATGGTTATCTGTTGTTCTCTTCAGTTTTGTTGACTCTGCTGAAGTAAGCTGCAGCAAAGCCCAAAGAGGCTTCTGCATAAACATGTAAGATTCATCGCGAGCAGATCGGTTTTGACTAATAGATTAGAGCGAGGGCGTTGTTCAGTCGTCCTCACCTTGACTGGCAGCTCAAAGAGCTCGTCTTCTGTCTGACATCGTTGCCGATCAAAGGAGGGAAAACCCTGTCAAGCTCCAGTCTGAGCCTTTGAAAGTTCAGATCACTTCCTCTCTCATCCCAGCTCTGGAGGAAGACTTTGATTTCAGGTGTAATAGAGAGCAAACAGTTTTGCAGATGTCTTAACGAAGAAAGTCTCGCTAATTTAGCAACAGAGTCAAACGCCGTGGCCTGGAAACGGAGCCTCTTATCCATTCAGATACTGTCATGTTGTTATGAGCCACCATGGACTACATGAAGCTGCAGTGTAGAGAAAGACCCTTTAAATGAGGATGTTAAACTCTATTTCATCCTGGGCCACATCATCACCATGGTTACGGTTAAAGGGCCTGTTACTTTTTATTGTCTCAACCAGCTATGTTGTCAGGTTTTGTCACAAAATTTGCAACTTTGATAAAAATTTCTTTTAGCTTTTTTTTTTTTGTCATAAGAAAAGTTACATCACAAGTTTGGACAAAAATGAGCAACTTTTGTTGCAAAGTGGAAACATTTGCTAAATCCTTCCCTTCCTTTTGACGTAAACAGCTGCTCTCGCCTCAGTTCGTCCACTTTTTGATTTTGGTTCTGAGACGAACGAGCAGTCACCTTCAAACTGGCGGGTCTCCAGTTTAACACGTGTACTTTAAACTGTCCACTAATCCCAGGACTGCTGCTTTCTCCTCTCCTGTGAAGTCATAAGAGATGTGAAAACAGTTATTTGGTAGATGGGGAGATGGCGGTACTGGAAGAACAGCATCAGCCTCGAACCAGTCACAGACGGAGCTGACCTGTGGTCAGGTGGGACAGCAGACGCTGTCAGCGTCGCTGTGAGGGATGTGCAGCCTGAAAACGTGGAAATCAGGAATTAGGAGAGCGTCTTTATCTGTCAGCTAAGATGAAGAGAAGTCTGGAGCCTCGCTGAGGCTGACACATTTATCTGTACATCTTTGTACTCATTATCATTTATGACGTTTGACAGTTTGACATCAACAGGTTCGTCTGGTAAGTCTTCAGCACGTCTGGAGCAGAATGAATGAGCTCTTGAATCTTCTGGTCCTGCGTCTGCAGAGGGAAGCAACTTAAACTCTGCAAACAGAGGAGGTGTGCAGTCGGCTAGAATGGCCTGAATAGCCTTTCTGGTGACTCTGGTTCTATGTAGCAGAGAGTTCATCTAACCGTAGCCCTGCAGTCTTACTGCAAAACCTCTCAATGTTGTCAATCCAGAGAACCAAACCAGCTAATAGTTTTCCACTCAAATCCATTGCTTGTGTCCTTCAAATCTGCCAAATAAGTTGAGCATTCTCTCTGAAAAACAACACCCAAGTCAATATTTTCAGGCATTTCGTCACGCAAGGTAAAAGACAAACGCTTTCTTTCCTCAGTAATCTTCTCTTTCCTCATTTTGATGAAACTTTAACACATTGATGTCAGTGACTTTTGAGCCGCAGACTAATGTTGAATTGCTGACCTGATGATAAACCCGTTTCATGGTTTTGCAGGAATAAGAAACACAAAAGAAAAATAGAAGAACTCGTCACTGAAGCCCAAATTCTGCTTTTGCCTTCACTCATAGAAATATTTCAGCTGAATTTGAAGAATCATTTATTGATTATAAATACATAAATCTGTCAGTATGTATTTAAAACACACTGGTTTTATTGGTATTATTACATATGTACCATTCGTAATTGTTTCATTTATATTTGAGTGTCAGATCAAAATCAGGATCAGAAAACTTTATTGATCTCAAGGGGAAATTACTTTTTGTTGCAACATCTCCAGCTCAGTGTGCAGGTTAAGAGCAAAGTATTCAACAAATATAAAAGAAAGAAATATAATATACAAAAAATAAAATATATGTGTAAAATATAAAAAAATATATGTACAGGTGCAAACATGGACAGTCGTTATTGCACAATAAATATGGCACTGAATGGCAAGATATCTATCACATTAAGTTTATTAGCCTTTTTATGATAAATCTATGCAATTCAAATGGATTAAAACTGCATTGGAAATGCATAAATCTTATAATCTGGCCTAAATATGTTCTTCAGTGTTCTTGATGGAATCCCCAAAATGACAAAGGGAGCAAGTTTATTAATAATAGTTTAGGTCATAGCTCTGTAATATTTAAATTCTGCCCTTCTTTACAGGTCAGTGAATTAAGAATGACCATATCACACTACTTTATATTATTTTCAGCCTCCACTCAGCTGAGCAATGGCAGCAGAGTTTTGTTTTCCTTATCTGAGCTGTTTCAGACGCTGCATCACCGTCTAACGGCGGCTTCTGTGTGTTTGGGAGATGTTTGCTGAGCATGGAAAAACATGTTTCAAATTTGCACAGCCGTCAGTGATAATGCACAACGTTACCTCCTCCTGTCAGTGAAAATGAAGAAATATCCAGGTCATAGCTGACAGTCTGCCACCAGGGGAAGTGTCTGTGTCTGACGCTGACCTGTGTTTGTTCTGGGCTAACACCAGACTCCATGTCTCCGTTAGCTGAAGACGGGTTGTTGTTTTGTTTTGGTTTTTTGTTGCCTTTGAACCACAAATAATTGGGCCTAGCTTTTCTGTGGTGGAGACTCTATAAATAAAGACTTAAATAAATCTGTTTCCTTGTACAAAACCAGGATAGCAACAAGCTGTAGTCAGGATAAATTCAGCTACGCACCCTGACTGGAATACTAAAATCACCTCTTCCAACTGCTGCACCCCTGATGAAGGGAAAAGCCTGGTTGGGTAAGGATGTCCCAAATTATGAGGAGATTATGGGAGGAATTAAAGACGAGCATGTTGGCGACCAGTAAAAATGTAAAAGTAAAAACTTAATCCCACCATTTTTTCCCCTACAAACCGAGATTTAAAATGTATGCTTCATCGAAATACTATCAGATGCACCAAAACGTGAAATAAGGTGGAGATAAACAGGAGAGCTGCGTACATCTGCTCAGATGCAGGTCTGTGATGTCACAGTGGCCTTTCACATCTGCATGTGTGGTTTTTAGACTCGCGCGCCCAAATTAAAGGACGGGGTTGTGCTGTGCTGGAGATTTTGAGATGACAGTCATTTCAGGCACTCAAACATTTGCTCTCCAGCACAGACTATTCTTCTTTTTATCATCACATGTTCCCTTTAAAATACCTTGTGCAGTACTGATGGAAGTGGGAGTTTGAGTGTTGCTTAACAACAGACAATAGGAGTGGTCTGCCATTAAATGCCACATGAAAATAGGAAATAAAATGTCAGCTGTTGAAAACATTTTATTAATTTATTTTTTAAATCATGATGTTTTCTTCTCTAAAGGCTGAGTTATACGTCTGCCTGTAGAGACAACTGGACACACATCGACTATGTACGTCCCCTACACCGTCTCTGGCATTTAGACGTCTTGCTCTTGTCTACATCACACTGTAATTTCACCACCAACCACCAGGTGGCAGGGTTGGTTCTTTTTCTGTCCTTGTGTTTACTTTCTTTAGCTTAGACATCGCAGCCAAGCAAATAAAGAATATTTTTAGTATTTTTTACGCGACTTGGAGCTGATAAATGTTTAGTATCAGTTGTTTTTATAAACATTGCAGCAAACTATCGTTCTACCTGACTTAAAAACGATGGAGAAGAAGGAGCATCGGGAGCTTTGACAATAAAGAAGAGCAAATCTACCAGTCGCATATTTTGCTGTCCGTGTCACTGCAACAGGTAGTTACATTTAGAGAGAGGTGCATGTTAGCTACACCATAGGCTATGGCTTAGGTTTGAGGCAGAAGCATAAATTAACCTTTATGCCAGATTCACACCGTACGATTCACTCAAGTCACATTACACAACGTGAAATCTGTAGATAATTAATATCCAACATGTTCCTGTGTGATTGAAGCAACATTGAATCGTGGCTGCGACAGAAATGAATCTGAACGTATTTCAGGAAGGTTGATGCTAACATGCTAATGCACAATGACTCTAAAGTTATGAAAAGAAAAGAAATAAAATCAAGGAAAAGAAGTGTCTTTTGTATTTGTACCAGGTGCTGTTGTTGCTAGGCTACCGTGCTGTGCAGATGCTGATGTTTACGTTATTTCATGGTGCGTTCCTATTGGTTGGTTGGCTGACAGAGATGGTAGGGGCAGCGACAGGCCGTCACACTCTGAGACGATTCCTGCTGACATCTGTCTCAGTCGTCTTTGGTCTCCAGAAGGTTCTGTCTTTCATCTTTGCTTCTGTCTACCAGCACCGTTTCTGAGCTACGATGGAACATTTTTACCACCATTGACCATCATTCATCTGAGACTGCTGAAATCATGCAGTATTAACCCGACATAACAGTCACTACCATCCATCCATCAGCTATACCTGCTTATTCCTGTGCAGGGTCATGGGGGTCTGCTGGAGCCTGTCCCAGCTGTCTTCAGGTGAAATGGGGTACACATTGGGCCGTATTAACTGGACTCAACAGGACTCACTAGCAACAGTAGATGATGTAGAACATCAAAAGAACGAAAAAACAAACAAACAAAACAACATCTCTGCTTTGAACCAGGCAGCACAGACCTCAGATTTCTGGGGACTTCCTTCTTGTCTGTCCGTGCTGGTGTCGATTATCTTCATGGAGAGCTGAGGCTCCTCATCAGAACACAGATGCGCCCTGATTAAGGGTGAGCACAGCAATGACAGAACTGCATTAGTGTGATGTATGTGTTGTTAGCCAGCAAGCAGCTAATTCCAAATTTAACACCTGATTCACACAATGCAGTCACACCTGAGTGCAAGCCAAGATTTACTACCCTTGTCAGACCACTGATGGCTTTTATAAATAATTTTTTGGACTCCCCAATTCATTCTCTTTCTGTGTCAGTGGTAATGAATTAGGATTCTGTAAAGATTCAGCTCAAAAGCAAAATTATAGTCATTTTATAGTGGGCTGGTGTCAGAGAGTCACTTCACTGCAGGAAAGCCCCTTCCTCATTCCCCAGAGACTGTTTAAAAGGACAAACCCCTCTTTAGTCCTGCGATATGGAATTAATTGGACCTGGTTATTCGCCCACGCATGGTTTCTACATGACACCAAACTAGAACTGCAGGAGAGGCAGTTGGCAGTGAGTTTCTTTTGTTACACTTTAGTTATAAATCTAATACTCCCAAACCTGTAGTGATTCTAGGGAGTACATGTTTAAGGTTTTGTGGTAGATGTAAAGTGCCACTTTTTTTTCTTGTTCAGTTCTTCGTTCCACTTTAACCTCCACTTTTGTACGTTCATACATCTGTCCGTTCCAAATGTTGTTTTTCGTTACTACTCCTCATACCTCCGTGCATTATTTGTATTTGTATGGTTGTTTATCAGCACATCCACCAGGACCACTTAACGACAGTCAACACATAAATGGGAACTTCTTCACCGTGTGGTCTGCAGTTGTAACATCCTGGAAATGTATGTAATTTTGCACAACTGTTCTGTTGCTTCCGTTTGTCCATAATCTTAAGCATCGACGGTGAAGATCGTCAGTGATGTTATCGTGGAAGTACAGCTGAAGGATGCACGACTTTTTCACAAGTTGACATTTTCCTGTGGTCTTCCGGGAATGTCTGAGGAACCCTTGATCGAGTGTGAGAGGAGCCTTTTCAACCATCTTTACAGCTCTGCTCATAGCAGATAGTTTTTAGGGGATGGAGTCAGACACTCCTCTTTACAAACTGGTGTTGCAGCTTTGTGCTGCCTCCTTCCAAAGTTCAGCAAGTACACTGTGACTAAAAGTTGGGTGGAGATGAAGATGGGAAAGATGGATAATTCTGCTCAGATCTGGGTGTGTGAAGTCTCTGCATTCTGCAAGTGAGGACTATTCAGACCTAGACGGATCCAAATAACTGATAAGGTTGTGTTATGTTGCGGTTTTTCCAGCTGGTCTTGCCTTAAAAGACTCAGATCATTTATTGAGGGAAGGTACAGTGTAAGGTGCCACCGGTTTATTTGAAGATGTAGTTTAAAATCAAATGAAAGTAATTATCAATAGATATTACTGAATTAAAAAGAAAGGTAAATCAGACAGAGCAGGCTGGTCTGAATGTGCAGCGATGTGCCTCCCGGTTGCCTGCCTTAGTGCACACACGGACACTCACTCTGGGCTGAAAGTTGGCGCATTTGTCTGTGCCTGTTTTTGTGACTGAATTGGTTAGCATGCATGTGGGTCTAAAGAAAAAGTCTCTGTGGGTGTGTGAGCATGTGTGGATTTGCCTGAGGACAGCAGTCATGCTCCATTAATTAGCACAGCAACCTCCTGACTTTCAAGTGGAAGCGGCAAAATTAACCCTACTTCACTGAAAGACCCCAGAAAAAGCTCGTGCTCCAGCCCTGATTACCACTCTCACTGCTTTTCTGTGCACGGGTATGTTTCTATGCACAAACTCTGAACATATGTCTGTAGCGCTGCACATATGTTGAAGCATTATGTGATGAGATACCATCACTCAGCTGGTGATCTCCTGCTGGGCGTCTGGAAACCCTGGAGAAAGGCTCCAGCTGATCTGCTTTTGTCAGAAACACCATTGCAACAAAAGCGCAAGTGAATTTCTCCTCCTGGAGTGGAGGTGTGCTGTGACTTATAACATCAGCCATTTTCTAGGGAACATATTAAAGCAACACCAGATTGTGCTCCTTTGCACCTTCTCTGACTGAGCAGCAGATTGTCTGTTATTGCTGCTGTAAATATTGTTGGTATCGAAGGCGGCCACATGACCTCATCTCCTGGCTGCTATTACGAAATAAACTCTGAACCAGTGAGCAAACAAAGAAGTGTAGTAACACACTCATATGAACCAAACTCAAACACACAAGGACAATATAAGATTCACTAATCCAGTAGCTGCAAGGCCAGGACACCGTTTGACTTTCAGGCTTCGCTGTTCTGAAGTCACGTCGGTCCAGTACTGACTCGTATACGTGATCCTGCGCCGTCGTTCTCGATGCCTCTTCTGACAAAACTGTCTTCTCTTTCTAAGTGGTTCTATCATGACGTAAATAGGAGGGTCCCTCCTATGATCCAGGTCCTGCTCAAACCCCCCCCCCCCTTGTGCTCAGGGGTCATGCTTCGGTTTTTGAGAAACCTTTGTTGTAATAGACACAATATATAAAAATCTGATTGAATCACCTTATAGTTTACGTTTGTCATGAGTGCAGTTATAGACTTGGACCGGCATGTTCCATTGTGTTGCTTTAAGCAAAGATAGATACATAGTTTAAATTCAGATACTGTAGGAAGATTTACAAAGACCTCCTTGGCTAAAGTTCTCCGTATTACCTCACAGATCTCGGCCCAAACGCATACACTTGTATATGTGGGCTCGCTCAGACCCTCAGAGCCGTCAGTGGTGTTTTGAAGTGCAGCTCTGTTCTCTTTCTCTTTTTTTTTCAGCATTTCAGCACCTAAGAGTTTGGTGAGACCTCGATTATCGCTGCCTGATTCAGTGCAGTCACTGATAGTCAGTACGTGGACTACTCTGGCACTACGTAGATGTATCACCCACCACACAAAAACCACACACAGAGGAGTGCATGCACACTCCTGGCAGTGTACCATGAGGAAGGGAAGAGAGAGAGTCCCAACGGCAGAGAAGGTAGAAATACAAAAATGAAAAAAGGCTCATGATTTTAAAAAACAAAAAACCTTCTGTCAGAGTGCTGTGATTGGGTTTATTGTTCATCCTCCAAAGTAAAGGATTCTCAGTGGCTCATTGCTGGTTTTCAACTTAGTCATGCATCAAAAGGAGTGGGGATTTTTAAATATTTATAGTCACATCATGTAACTTTTAAAAGTGAAAATAAATTCCTCCTCTTACAGGAGTAAAGTTGATGTCATTAGACAGAAAATCCACCTTTTTCCTCCACAGGATATGTATATTTTTTCTGCTAAAGCTGTATTTGGTTTGTCCAGAGATGCATGAATTTCATATGGTATTTCCAAGAAATAATGATCACTAATTCTCAACTTGCTAATGTGTAATCAGTAATGTTCAGCGTGCAACAACCGGTTGTGACTGGTGCTGCCACCTAGAGAACGCGTGCATACTGGTAAAACCCTGTCCTCTTTCCTGCTGGCAGAGTTGTGCTTTGATGTGTTGCGTTCGCATCTAAATACATGCAGCATACACAAAATCACTTCATAGACTGCTCAGGAGAAGTTAGAAGAGTCACTTCCTCCACATACTGAGAAAAACGTTTCTGGCTTTGTGAGAGCACTTTTACACTGAAAATTCACAGCCAGCAGCAAACAGGCATTTTACATCTGTGTGTAACAGATTTTCATTTTTATCTTGAAAGAAGTGTGTGCGTTGGCTAGCTTCATGAGGGATGGTATTTGGCCGCTGTCTGCTGTCATCACTGTGGCCCTTCAGTGAGTGCTGCTGACAGTTGAGCTGGCCTGGATGCTGTCACATGTCCTTGTCAGTCCTCGCAGAGTTGGTGGACGCACCTTGCCATTGTCAGCTTCTATCATCTCTTCAAACAGACACTCTACAGACCACGCACGATATAGAATATACATGAACACAGAGGGAAAACCTGGTGCTTCTGCTCTGGCTTCATGCCAGTGGTGCCAGCCCTGTCTCGCTGCAGACTCACAGTCGCAGACCTCCGGAGGGACCTTGTGACCTTCCATGTCTGCCCCATCCTGCCCCTGTCCATGCTAAGTGTCAGATCTCCTGTGTCATCTTGCCTTGAGCAGCAGCTCCCCACGGCTGTCCCAGAACCAGCGAGGTGGGCCAGCGAGAAAGCCCTGCCAGCGCTCCCAGCACTGCTGCCACACATTTACCATGCTCCCCTCAGAAAGCAGCGCCAGCAGCCTTCACATAAATCACATTTTCAAACAGCTAAGAAGAGGACGCCCTGGGAGAGAGGAAGTCTGTGCCTGGAACAGTGATGGAACCAACCAGAGGGTATGCTTCTACGTGAACTCATCTCAAGATGTCTGGCATTCAGAGTTAGCAGCACAGATCAGGTTTGGCTCAGGTGGAGACTCAGATGTTTCCTCGTCTCATCAACAGCAGCAGCGTCACATGATGATGACGGAGAAGTCAATAGATCTGATGCCTTAGGCTTTAAATCCTTTGCTATGCTATACTAACAACCAACGCTGCTAATGGAAGTGAGATATGAAAAGAAAGATCAAGGACAACACCTGTTCTATTTATTCTTTTTACAGCATTTATTAATTTAGAGAATTATAGGGAGCGCTGACGTCCCAAAAGACAGCTGAATCACCTCTAGTCATGATAGTTGGAGGGTCCTTTATGGCGAGCTGACTCACCGTCATGCCCTGAAGGAGAACTTAATGCAGTTGAAGCGTAGTTAATGAAATTTACCTGACCTGTGCTTTTCAGGTGGCAGATCTGCTCCTGGTTCTGGTTGATTCCACCTTCCTCCACATTACTCTGCAACTGTTTCTCTCAAGCTTTTAAAAAGGAAACTCAACCAGAATAAGTCCTAAATGTTTTCTTTTACTTTCTGTAGGCAGGTGACAGTGACGACAAGCCAGGAGGAGGCGGTGCGTGTTTGTTTTGCATAACTTTGAGGCGTTGCAGTGTCTGTCTGAGCGTTACAACCTTTGTCCTTCATGCTGTCACTGAAGCTGTAATGGACTTGTCATGGTTGGGCTGTTATTAGAGGTGGCGAGCGACTGCCCTACTTCTGTGCATCACTGCACATTGGACGTTGGAGGAAAGAAATACAAGCTTTGTGATTGCTATTTGAATGCTTTCTGCCAGTTTTGGTCAGGAGTTATCAATATGTTGTGATTTCAAAGGCTTCTTTCAGAGCGTGGTGCTTTTAGCAGATCTGACGTCTGTTTGACTCTAATACACAAATGTGAGTGAATCCTATCAATATTTATCACTATAACAGAAAGATCAAGCAAAGACTGGGGAGCCAGAGAAGTATTTAAACCAGGGGTGTAAACTCTGTTTCATGCCGGTCAACATCATCACCATGGTTACCATCAAAGGGGTCGGTTGTCCTTTATTTTCTTTATTTTCTCAACCAGCTATGTTGTCAGATTTATCTGCTAGTTCCTGAACTCAGTCATGAAATAAAAATTAAAAATCTCACAAAATTTGCCTCTCATCATAAAATTGAGACTTTTTTACTAAAATCACAGGAATTTTAAAAGTTGACCCTTTTTTTGTTTAAAAAAAAAAGAAAAATTTTGAAAGATTGAGCTTTTTTTTTTCTCCAACAACCAGGACTTTTTATCAAACAATCTCAAATGTCACAAAATTGTGACTTAGAATTATTTTTTGTTGTTGCTTTTGAAACATTTTCACATAAAATTACATCAGTTGCTGCAAATTTTGTATAATTTCAACTTATGTTGTTTATTTAAAAAACAACAACAAAAGAAGTGAGTTTAACAAAAATCATGGGTTTTGACAAAAATTTTCAACTTTTGTCGTCAAATCTTGACTTTTCGTCTCAACGACCTCCTTGCTGCTCTTCTCGGTTCTTCCATTTTGTGATGTCACTACATTGACATTTCCTCAGAAACCTTTTATATATAAGATTGTCGTTGCTCGTGTGGACCAGATAAAAGGATAAAGGGCCTCGAGTTTGACTGACGTGTGATCCGAACAAAGATTTAGGAATCTGGCTCCTAACGTCTTCATCTCCTTGTATCTTGTCAGCCATCAGCCACTGCTTCACTTAATCATCAGCGATTTATGTTAAATGTGAGTTTTGATTATTTGATAACAATGATATGAGATGCAGGGAGATAGCAAGATGAGATGTTTGGGGGGGAGGGAGAGGGATCACAATAATTAGCAGAGAGGGAGAGAGAAGCGCAGTGCGGGAGAGATAATCATAGCGCCTTAATGTCTGCTGAATGCTATTAATCAGCAACATTACCCAGAGTGCCCTGGCTTTTCTTCAGTTATCTGACAGAGCGGGGTGATGATGAGCCCCCCCTCCTGATCCTCAGCCATGTCAGCATGATGTATGTGTGCGTGAAGAGTGTCCTTTTCATTTTTATAAAACCCATCTTTCTTTTTCTTTTTCTTTTTTTTAAGGCATTAATTTGCATGGTAGTGATCAGGTGCTGCTGTCCCTGTTTATCTGCTGTCCAGCGCCGTGTCTCTAGTCGGCTAGAGGCTAACTCGAGGTCAGGTCTCCTCCTTGTGACCAGGAGGACATCTGAAGTGAAATAATGAGAGGAAACATGTTTTAGCATGTAGCCCCTGTCATGTCTTGTTCATCTCCCAGAGTTCTCTTCAGCAGCCTCGGAGCTCTCAAAAGTAAGAGGCAAAGTGAAAATAGAGAATGAAAAGCTCCAAACGCAACCTGCTTCCCAGCTGCACTGACTTCCAGTCTTTGGAGGCTGCTGTCATCCGGAAAGTTGACATCCTCTTCAAAATGGATCTGTGCTACTGTCGTTGTTTGTCAGCGCTAAACTGCAGAGGAGAGGTAAAAGCTCAGTCTTTACTCTCCAGGGAAGGAAATAAAAACCTGCCAGTCAAGGCTGCCGCTTTATGAGCTCAAAATTGTTTGGGATATCAGACTCAACTGGATGTCATGTTTTCTGCGTTTGACCACATGTCAGGAAAAAAAAAAGAAAGGAAGTAGAAGTCTACTGGTGCTGATTGTCCACTGGTGTTTCTTGTCTACTGGTGCTCTTCAACCTGGCTGCTTTATGTGTGAAATACGGAGCAAATCAAAGATTACTTAGATGAAACAGCGAAGAACACTGAGTCCACCAAGTTAACTTTTTATTCTAATAAAACGATGTCAAGAGCACCGTCTGAGACAAAAGCAGCACAGCTTGAGATACCAGGAAGTTAAAAGCAGAAAAATGATGTGCTGTAATGGCAGATAAAAGGTTACAAAGAAGAGGAACGCAGACGGAGAGCAAAGATACTGTATACACAATATACTTTAAAAAAAAAACAACAAACTATCCTACAGCTCAATAATATATAATACCACTGGTGCAGCCGCGAGAATGTGAAACCATTATGGAAATGATGCAAAGCAACACAGATTAATAAAAAATAAAGGAAGCAGTGGGAACTGCACCTTGAGACACGGAAGGTTTTTGTTGAAACTATTGAAATACTTTTAAAATACTCTATGAGATGTTTGTAGATGGTTTTCTACAGGTAGGTTGGAGGAACACTGACATTCCCCTCCAGTATGACACCAGTACTGACCAGTTCTGCATGCTGTTGACTGTCTTTTAGTAGAACAGAACCCCACAGAATGAGGAATGGAATGTAACGGAGGAAAGAAAAAGAAACGAAACTGTGAGTGACGACTCCATGTGGCTGCCAATGGAAAATAATTAAAAAATGCATCGATCTCTGCGTGAAATTATATATATTTTGGTGTGATGATATAATTACTAATCCCATCATAATACGATCTCTATGTCTGAAAATAAGATTTCTAGGGGTCTGTGACATCACAGGTGACATCTCCACCCAGCAACAGTCTTAACTGTGGTGGTGAGGTGGAGGTGGTGTTGAGAGGCTCCTTAAAACTGGCTGCTGTGGCTGGAAGACATAAACCGCTGAAAACTTCTTTCACGGGTTCTCGAGCCGCAGATTCTGGAAACTTTTACGTCTTTTCTGTCTCCCTTCCTTCCTTGGAAGGAAGTGCAGCTCACACACTAAAATTCCATGTTTATGCCGATGATACCGTAACGTGCTGCCTCTGCAGCTACTTGGGCCCTGCATCAGCTCCAGCAAGCTTTTGATATTGTCCAGCGCACTTTAAGTGATATTTTATGAGTGATGTGATGTGTGCATGTCTCCCCATAACGTGTGCATGGACTGGACCCAGTCTGGCATGGAGCACCGAGGGTCACTACCTACTCTGTACGCTCGGGTCAGACGAGGCTCTGTCCTCCCGTAGACGCTTATTTACAAAGTTATTCTTGGTGTTCCTCCAACCTACCTGCAGATTTACACTGATGGAAGAAGCTCTGGACGTTCAGGTCTGCTGCTCCCTGGAATCAGCTCCAAACTCTCATGAACCTCCAGGATCTGGTCTCGTTACATGATTTAAACATAGTTTAGGTCTTCTCCACGCATCCACGTTTGGCTGTAGATGTTATGGCTGATCACCACCAGCCATGATCATAACGACCTTTGAAACCTTTAAAGGTCTTTAAAGTTTAGACCTTTTATATGTTGTTGTTGTTTTTGTGATATCTAAGCACATATTTTATGTTAATGTTGTTATTATACAATATTAACATAAAATATATACCTCAATTTTTTCACTGTTTTCTTTTTTTTTTTTTGAAATTTCTGCAGCTTAATGTCTCATTGTACTCTGAAATGAAATCATAGAACAAATAAACAACTGAACTTAAAAAAAAGAAAACATGGAATCAATTTTATAATCTGACTTTTGCCTCAAAGTATTTTTCTTGATTTTCTTTTTAATTGAAGAAAAAAACTTGGAAGTTTTTTAGTTTTTTCCAAACTTTTTTTGTTTTGTTTTTTGAACTCATAACAGCTGCTTGTTGTGACCAAGAGATGTAAAAGAGATTTTCAATCTCTAGAGTTTGCAAGGGAGAGAAATGTCTCAAACCAAGAGCATAGAAGTTGACGTTAGTATCTCTTTTACTCATTTTTATTTTGCCCCGTCTTTCTGTTCTGCCCACAGTCTTTTCCCTGTTGTCGGGAATTCCTTCGTAGCACCTCCACCTCTACACATCATTTATCACTATAAACATTGCTTTATTGATGCCAGCAAATATGTTTATTGTTTTCATTCACTCAGAGGCCATTTATTTAATGTGTTTTCTCTCCTTCCGCATTACTGTTCGCTGTGAGCAGTAAGTGCATTGTGTGGAAATCAAACGCGTATTTAATGATAATGGACTGATGTGCGAGTGAATGGAGGGAGATTGGAAGAGAGCGAGAGCGAGCAAATCAGATCCCGGCATCTCCAAGGTACAAACATAATAGGAAGTCAAAAAGAATGCCTTTGCGCCTCAGCTG
Source organism: Arrhamphus sclerolepis (assembly GCA_037176975.1). Taxonomy (NCBI): domain Eukaryota; kingdom Metazoa; phylum Chordata; class Actinopteri; order Beloniformes; family Hemiramphidae; genus Arrhamphus; species Arrhamphus sclerolepis. Next base: position 3,023,676 of record JBAMYA010000013.1, read on the forward strand.
CTGTGAATTACCCTTTTGTCAGTCAGGGCCTGGCCATCGCTGCTATTGTTCTGCTTTTTAGAGAAGGAATTGGATTATTTTTCCTGTTTTTTTTTAGTTTTTTTCTTGTCTTGTCGGAAGCTGACGTCCCTTGCTCACCAGTGGTCAGACTTAATTAGGACATTCCTGAGTGATTTATGCACAAAAAGACAGCAGCCAATTCATTTTGAATATAAGAGGACAATGGCAACCAAAAGTTGCTAATGGCATGGCGGCAAACGTACGCCATCAAACTGCTGGTAGCGACCTGGCGAAAAGAGCTCCAGATGTAGATGGATGACAACCTGCAGCTGATTGGTTTTCTGATATCATTTAACCACTCCAGTGAAGTTTAGACGTGTTTCCTCTTGAGTGTGGGCAGTAACACACCTGTACTCGTTCGCTAAAATGCCATATTACCCTTTACATAACCACACTGCGAATACTCTATCATGCTAACCAAGGTAAGCTTTTATGACATTTTCCTTACACATACACATATCCACGGCTGTCTGCACACAAAGGGAAAAGGTCAGCCTTGTAATGGCTTTGCCTCCTGTGGTAATCGCTTTTTTTGATTAGTTGTACAAACTTAATGAAAAGATGATGGGCCCACAGGTGGGGTAAACTGGTGGTGGTCCAGTTTGATAAGTGACGTGCCAATAAGCTCAGTCTTCACTCTGAGCTCAGGGAAAGTGGGGAGTCCATTTCTCCATTACGCTGCCAGACAAGTCTCAGTGTGACTGGACAGTTCAGAAAGTGAAAATATTAACTCACTGAAAATATGCTCTAAACAGGAGGTCGAGGTTTTTTTTTGCTTTTTTTTGTTAAACTGGATGGATGAGACTTGAAATTAACCATCCTGTGACACTAAGATTCACTTTGCTTAAATGCAAATGCTGTAATGTAACATGTTAAGTACAAATACATTATTACTTAAGTAGAACGTTCACACATTTGTACTTTACTACTTATTTTCCACTACATTTCCCAGATAAAATACATACTTTTACTACAACACACCTCGGCACCTTTTGCACTCATGCCTACAAAATTCATCCATCCACCGTTTAAACCTCTTATTCCTGTGACGGGTCATGGAGATCTGCTGGAGCAGATGACAGACAGAGGTCAACTCTGGGCAGGTCACCAGTCTGTCGCACGCAGACAACCTCAAACTACAGTCAATTTACTAATTAACCAAACATACATGTCTTTGGACTGTGGGAGGAAGGTACGTTCAGATATCTTGGCTATCGCAGCCTTATTTACATTTGCTCAGCCTTTTTGGAGCTCATTAATTAGACCCAAACATCTTGAGGAGCCAATCAGATCAGTCTATCCTTGTGGAGCGTCTCTGGGTGAGTTTAACGTGATGATGACAGAGCTGAGACACTGTAGTCTGGATGGTAAACAGCGGTTTGAATCAGCTTTGGCATCAACAGTTAATTATAGACTTCTGCGACGATCTCTGAGGGATCATGGGGGATGAGGTCCATCTCTTTTACAGATGTTAGAGACATCTGGTAAACTTGTTCTAAAGATAAAGGAGGCTATTCAAGAAGTAATTTGAACATGATTGTGTATATCTGTCTAACGTTAGCAGCTGTGTCACACTTTCTGTTTTTCTAAGATATTGGTTGAGTGTTTGAGCAGAACAGTTATGCTCAAATTTGTCTGGAAAAATGGCAACAATTGTTGAACTCCATTTGGTTTGTCGCTCTGAATGACATTAGTCATTGCTCTGATTGGTTGTAGCACCAACCAACTGCGTTTAGAGGCAGTTTGAAACCAAGAACTGGCGCCCCCTGCTGGATTGGAAGACCTATGGCTCACAGTACGTCTGTGCGGGTCTGATGTATAGGGCTAGCAGGACGTTGGAGTACCTGGACAAAACCCACGTTAGCGTTAGCGTAGCGGCTTTTCACACAGAAAAGCCCCGTCTGGGATTCGAACCAGGCAGCAGTGAGAAAACATTTACCAGAAATGTTTTCGTACACGATGAAAAGCATTCAGAATCTTTTCGTTCAACCTGAAAAAAGACGCTGGGTAGTTTCATAGTTTGCAGTTTAGATCCAGCAAAAAGCTCAATTTTAGATCAAATTACTTAAAAACAAAAGACTTGCTACAGTAACAAGTTAAAGATTAATAGTCATTTAGAAAAGATCCAGGAACATTCAAAGTGAAAAAAAAAATCCATTTCAAGAATATAATAAAACATTATAATTTCTTTTGGATAAGTCATTTTCACCCTGAACAAAAAATAAACTCTTAAATTAAAGTGTATATTACTTAGTGCTAAAAGAGTATGCTTATGTGAAAAAGTGAAAGAAAAAAATTAAATCAGGGTATTGTTGCTTGTTTTAACACAAAATTAAAAAAAAAAAATGTATTCATCATAAAATAAAGAGCATACACTTATATTCAAAAGCAGATGAATAATCTCATATGTCCACATCCAAGATTTCAAATCTCCGCAAGAACACAACAATTCGCAGTTTTACTTTTAATACCAGGGAGAAAGTGTGGTAAATGTCAGACACTTTACAATTTTAGCTCATGTTATGATATAATATGATATAACAACGAGATTTCAGAAATTTGCACAAGTGTGCCCTTCAGGGAGGAGTGACAGAGGCTTCCAGAGTCAATGTTGTTTCCACACTCGCTGGCGTGCGTCCCGTCCTAATCCTTCCCCCTGGAACCCAGGCAGTGTTAAACTAGCTGAAATGAGTGCCATGCAGAGAGTAAATGGAGGGAGACGACTGTCCACAATGGCGGTGGAAAGTGGCTGTGCTTGTAAACGGGAGGATTAGAGGGAAAGGAATCCTCCTCTCTTTACGAAGGCGTGCACACATAGACAAAGCACAATGTTTACACTCTTTCTCTGCACATATAGTCCTCCAAATTCAGGTTCACTGTGACCAACCAAGCGTGTAGGGAATGAAGACGAGAGATGAAGCCCTCATTCTGTATAGAATAAAGTGTACTTTGGCTTCTTAATGTTATCAGCATGGCTCTGGATTGACATTTAGGTTTGTGCAGGCACTAATGGTCCTTGGAGAATAAATTCTATGATGACCCTTGAGTCATCCTGTAGGGTCTCTGTGGGATTGACATTTTAGCATATTCAGTAAAAATGGAGGCTGCCGCCATCACAGTTCGCCATGGTACCCAGAAGTTGAACGATAATGAGTTTGATGAGCAGCAACTCCGTCCAAAACAATTAACCAACACCGATGCAGCTATTCAAAGACCTTATAAATGTCTTCGTCTTGGTTGAAATGGGGCCGTCTGGAGCTGAATGGTGGAAAGTCTTATTTATTACTGTTTATTACTGTTAGATCGTGAACGTGAGCATCAGTAGGATCAACAGAAAGCAGAAAGCATCTGTGGCTGTCCAGGTTCAGCACAGTAGCTCAGTGTTTTACTCCTACAGCTTTAATTTTGTCTCATACTTTTTTTATGTATTATTTTTTCTTTTTTTTGTCAGCAGTAGTTTGTTTGTTTGTTTTCCCACATCCAAATTCAATAGATGCTGATTTTGTCAAAGAGGTGGAATTTGAGAAATATTTTTTTAAAAAGACTTCATCCTCCAACCCTTACTGGCCACATCTATCACTCAGGCCTGAGGTGTGATGACACATAAACAAATAAAAGTGCATTTCATTGTGATAATATTTGACAGAAAAGTCGTGGGCAGGATTGCACCTTGTGGGGGTGAAGGTGGGAGACTGAACGAGGAGGGTGGTGTTTACTTGATGGAGCCATTTTGTCTCATCAACATGCCCCCCAGACATACTCTGGTAATGTCTGTGCTCCAAGGTGTCCGCTTCGATTGTGTCTTTTTGTGCCTTTTCCCCAGTTTTTCACGACCTGGATAACAAACAGTCATGGAGCAGCAATCTGAAATGGAGCATATGTGTGTCCGAATCAAAAACGCAGCTGCTGTGTGTTTGACAACATTTGAGGAACCCAGCTGATTAAATTCCACATCCGAAGATTTCCCTCCGAATGCTCAGAGTTACAAATTATAGCAGATCAAAATGTCAAACACATGCTCATTAATAACAAGTCTATGGTGTAAATATGGGAGCTAATCAGACAAAAGCTCATCTTATGAGGTAATCAGGGGAGGTTTGCGTGGAAATGTGTGAGTGTGTGTTAAAGGGCTCTCAGGTAATTATAGCAGACAGCTGTCATGGCATCCTGGATCAGTCCCACGTCAACAAGCTGCAAACGCACCCTGACGTGCACGCTCACACACAAAAAAAAAGTCCCTCGTCATGTTTCTCTCGCTGGTGCCCAGATTTGATCCATTTTGTTCAGCGTCTCAGACAAATCCAAGCTAACTGTGAGTTCATTCACAGTTGCTTGTGCAACAAGCCACAAAAGGAGCGAACGAGGTTATGAGGAAATAATGATTTCCAAGCTCACTGTGAAGGTGCGCACCATGCTGGTGCTGTTATGCAGAGCAGCCTCTGGGTTCTCCTGGAAATGGGCATACTGGTGAGCCTGAGGGAATAGCACCAGCTCTGCATCTACATTCACTCTTGCTTCCACACCTGATGTTTCCGTTGATGCTCCCTGATGTGTCAGACCTTCCCCTGTCTTCCCTCTCTCCTTCCCCTCTGCTGTCTGTCCGTCTGCCTCTCTAGTCATTTCTGTGCTCGCCAGGCATGGTGTGGTATCATGCTTGCATGCATCATAGACCTGCTAACAAATTACATAGAGTAGCCACTCTGCTTCCCCTCTCACTCAGCTGTCAAGTGGAGCCACTGAAGCATTCTCCCCTCTCCCCTTTTCCACTTCTATCTGCCCATCCGTCCTACCTCCATCTTGTCATCCATCGCTCCTTTTCCTGCTACACTTCTTTTCCCTTCCCACCCTAATGCTCCCCATCCCCCCGTTTGCTGTACCTTAACACAGATAAAGGCAGCAAAAGTGATCCCTCTCCCCTTACGCTCATGTATCCATCCCTCTCCCATTAGCCCATCAGTCCCAGTTCCCAGATAGGCTCATTAATGTAATCTTCATCTCCTCATCTTAAAAGCAAAAATCCAGGGACTGGGAGGGTTGATATGGAGTGAATGCACATGCACAGAGACAAAGACAGCTAACACCACCATGTGTTTGCTTCTGTTTGTATGACGTGCTCTCTGACCTCTTTGAAGAGCAAAAGTGAAAAGGGGTGATCAGCTGATGTGATGTGATTTATGTCTGGTTTGTTGAAACCATGTAAATCAAGCCTGTTAATTTATCCTTTAAATAGTGCCACATTTGTATGGAAGAGCTGAGTATGTGAGTTGCAACCATGAAAGATTTGTCAAATCTTCTCTGCCAACATCAAACCTGTCAAAACTCTCGTCTCAAGCCTCTGGTACCCCCAGATGCTGACAATCAGTACCTGACTGTTGAAAATGTGGAGGAAGGGAATCTTCAGCAGTGAGTTCAGATTCTGCCTGCAGTACTTGGATCGTAGGATCCCAGTGTGGAGAAGCTCTGGAGAACACTGGTGATTTCTGCACTGATAGAGTAACATCTTTAGGTGGAGGCAGTATGATGATGTGGGGAAGCAACTCCCTCACTGGAGGAGCCAGGCTTGTCGTCACTGGAGGAAGTCTCAACGCAGAGAGACATCAAGATGAAATTCTGCAGCCAGTGGTAATTCCATATCTCTACAGTCTGGGACCAAACTCCATCCTCCAAGATGACAACGTTCACCCCCACAGAGCAGGTTTATCAGAGACTAAATCCAGAGTCTGGAGTTCAGAGGATGGACTGACCTGCCAGCAGTCCTGAGCTCAACCCCACTGAACACATCTGGGATCAGTCTGGACGTGATGTTGGTGTCAAATATTGGCTGACAACAAATGCTGGTTCAGTAATGGGACGTTCCCACAGCAGTGTGGACCAGACTGGTGACCAGCATGAGGAGGAGGAGCCAGACTGTTGAAGCTGTGTATGGTTCTACCACACACTACTGAAACTCCCATTTATTTAATGAATACATTTAAATTACTGGTACGTCTTATATCAGTGGTCCCCAACAGGAGGCCCGCGGGCCACGTCCAGCCAGCGGGCCGCCTGTTTGTAGCCCCCTGACTGTGTACCCTCACTATTTGTTTTGGTTTGGTAAGCGCGCTTAAATGTTGACAGTCGTCTCCATGACAACTACTGCGCGTGGAGCGGCACTTTTTTTTTTTTTCTCCCCCACTCGTAGCCATTCGCTTCTTGATACTCCCTCAGCGGTCGGGGCCTATTATCTGAAGATGGCATGTTCCAAGTTTGGAGCTAAAAGAAAGGTTGACAGTGAAAATCATCAATAGACGGAGCAGTTTGCCTTCATTCTCCCTCCAACCAGCACAAGACCAATGTGCTTAATCTGTCAGGAGACCATTGCTGTAATGAAGATCTCTAATTTGAAACGCCATTACGAGACAAAGCATGTGCATTTTGAAAAGACACTTCCTCAAAATTCAGAGGTAAGAACAACAAAAATAAATGCATTGAAACTGTCATATCAAGCTGAAAGCAGAATTCTTGTAACTTCTATGACACCAACAAAAAGCAACAGAATGCTCATTAAGAATGCTCATTTTTGTGTGTATATTTAAAAGGGAAACTTTTGTTTAACCTCCCTCTGGATATACTTGTTTTACATTTTTTGCACAGGTCTGGCTTTATTGAAGTACTTAAGTGAAAATGCAAATTGCATTGATTTTACTATATAGTTATGTTGTTTTGAATGAAAAGGGTATTGTTTTTAATGTACGTAACAGTATATACGGCTTTACTGACTTTAATAAATGGCCCTTTGCCTCATTGAAAATTCGTATTTGAGTAACCCTGTCTTATATCATCTAATTCACCAAACACAAAAGATCAGCACAGAAAAAAAGCTGTTAGTCTTTGTCAAATCTTTCATGGGTGCAGCCCACATACTCACCTCTGCTGGTCATCCCACAAACACATGGTCCTGACAAACGTGGCTCCATTTAAAAGGTAAATAAAAACACTGTCCAACTGTTGTTAGAATGAAGAAATAATCCACCAAATAAACATTTCTTTACTTTTTGTGTTTATTATTTTCACACTGCCTTTGAGAAGTGGTTAAAAAAAGAGAAGAAAAAGTGAAAGCCATAATAGAAGTTCAGGCCATGGTGTCTTCTCTCCACATTACTGGCATGTCAACGAGAATGGGAATGTTGGACTTCAAGCTTTGTGACTTGAGAACTAGAACTAAGTTTTGTATTTATTTATTTACTTATTTACTGAAGTTGAAGTGCTTATTAGGCCATTAACTAACATCTAAAAATCCTTTACTATTGCCACTTTCTCAGAAATTGTCCCTGGATGCCTCTCTGGGGAGGTGATTCAGGCATGTTCAACCAGTCAGAAGCTCGAAGGCAGACAGGACGGGTGGATGGATGGATGCATGGATGGATATATGGATGGATGGATAGATGGATGGGTGGGTGGATGGTTGGATGGATGGTGGATGGTTGGATGGATGGGTGGGTGGATGGATGCATGGATGGGTGGGTGGATGGGTGGATGGATGGATGGATGGATGATGGATGGTTGGATGGATGCATGGATGGGTGGGTGAATGGATGGATAGATGGTGGATGGATGGAGGCATGGATGGATGGGTGGGTGGATGGATATATGGATGGATGGATGCTACTTTTTCAGTCCCAAACGTTTTTCTATTGATAAAACAAAGATAAACATCATGTTTTTGGCTGTTCAGGGTAGATATTGGATTCCAGATTCAAATGTCCGTAAACCACGGACACGTCGCTGCATTTCTTGTTGGATGTTCTCTGCAGCCAGCGGTTTATGAAAATATCATTTACTGATCTCATGGGGAAAAAGTAATTCAGTAATCCCTTCAGGTATTAGCCAAATGTGCTGTTTAAAGCCTCTTTTGAAGTGCGTTTTATCTTTCCTCAGCCAGGTGTTTCAGTGCTGACCAGATCTGAGGTGTTTATTATCCAGAGGGTCTGTTCCTCAACAAACATGGGTTTCTCTAAAGCCTGCAGATTTCATTTGTTTCCAGATCTGTCTTACTTGGCTGAGAAACATCAAGCAGAAGCATACTAACATCATCATGGATGAAATAAAAGAGAAATTTTACACTTGTCAGTTTGACTTTGCAAATGATTATCCACAATTACTGGCTAAAATAGGATACGGTGCAGCTCATCTCGAGCTCATCTGATAACCTTTGTGGACAGTGAGCCTGAGTGGTGGATGTTTAACCTGACAGTCAGACATGAGCGCTAAACACGTCAAGCTCAGCCAGTCAGTCTTCATGGCAGCAGGAGAGCGAGACACAGATGTGATTAATCGGCTAACGGCAGAGCCTTGACCTCTGAAGGTCGCCAGGTTGCTTCCTGTTTGACTTCCCACACAGCACACTTACTCATGATAACCACACACACACACACACACACACACACACACACACACACACACCTCCACACATCCATGAACTAAAGCAGCCTCTTTATTTCTGGGGTTTACTGACCTAGATACAGTCC
>JBAMYA010000013.1:3039772-3051357 GCA_037176975.1 Arrhamphus sclerolepis
GAGGGAAGGATGGAGCGTGAGATTGACAGGCGGATCGGTGCAGCGGCCGGAGTAATGCGGTCGTTGTATCGGTCTGTCGTGGTGAAGAAGGAGCTGAGCCGAAAGGAGAAGCTCTCGATTTACTGGTCAATCTTCGTTCCTACCCTCACCTATGGTCATGAACTTTGGGTCTTGACCGAAAGAACAAAATCCCGGACACAAGCAGCGGAGATGAGCTTCCTCCGCAGGGTTTCAGGATGCTCCCTTAGAGATAGGATGAGGAGCTCGGAGTTGAGCCGCATCCACATCAAGAGGAGGCAGCTGAGGCTTGGGCATCTGTATCGGATGCGCCCTGGACGCCTCCCTCCGGAGGTGTCCCAGGCATTTACCGCCAGGAGGAGACCCAGAGGAAGACCTAGGACGTGCTGGAGTGACTATGTCGCTCGGCTGGCCTGGGATCACCTTGGAGGTGTCTGGGGAGAGGGAAGTCTGGATGTCCCCTCTCAAGCTGCTGCCCCCGCGACCCGGTTCCAGATGAAGCGGAAGACGATGGATGGATAGATTTTACATCCATGACAACTGTATGGGGTTGAAATTTTTGTACCACATCAGATAAATTTATATAAAACAATAAAGCTGACCAGTCAGATGACAGGATGTCATTTGACATGTTTGACTGACAGCTAGCCATTGGCTCTGCTGTTAGCTTTCACAGCTTTGGCGGTTCCTCGCATGATTCAAGGAAAAATGGGCTCTCTGAACAAATCTATGGGTCACATGACTGGATGGTTTGTCCAGTATTTACAGTCAGTGGTGAGGATGTGTGCACACAACAGAAGTGCTAGTTCCACTAGGTTAACAAAAGCAGGGTTTACCATTAATCTTGATACTATTTTTTTGTTTTTGTTACTACAATCCTTGCAGGTTATTATTATCTATCAAAATTAGAAAGGAGCCTGATTGTTTTTGTGATAAAGGACAAATTTTATCTTTTTTTTCAATTACCTAAATCCCTATTTATGCTACTGCGTAGCAGCTATGCATGTCAGCTAAGTGTGTTCCCTACAACGTCTCTGGCATTTATTGTTCTGTGTTATTGTTTGCATTATTCTGTTATTTCACCACCAACCACTAGGCTGGCAGTGTGAGTCCTTTTCTGCAGCACTGTAGCCAGCGCTGGCGTGCTTCCTTTTTCTTTACTTCCTGTAGCTCAGACATAGCAATGGAGCAAGTAAAGTATATTTTATATGAGGTGATGCTGATGAATATGAAGCATCGTCCATTTACAGACATTTCATCAAACTATTGTTCTAACTGACTGGAAAACCATCAAGAGGAAATAGCAGCTGGAAATGTGAAGACAAAAAAAACAACTGCGGTCCACATCAATGCAACACACAGTTAGATTTGCAGAAAGGTGCACGTCAGCCTCCGCCATAGGCTTCACACTTACAATCACCGAGACTTGGGGTTGTATCAGTGCCTGTAGAAAATGTAAATTAGACTTTTCTGTTATGGGAACATTGATGCAAAAAATAAGTGAAGTTTTACAGGTGAAATATGCTACTTTCAAGACATATTTCAAAGGCAACATGAAGCAATACTTGTTTGGCATAATTTTTGACAATAGAAGGAAACATATATTTGTGAGCTGTAACGGGCTACCAGGCCTTTGCAGCGGTTTTAGAACGATGTAAAAGTTCTGACTCAGTGCTGAAAAGGACAGTTTCTGATGTGGCGTGTCACCCCACAAAATCTAGGCAGTTAATATTCCCTCTCACAATCACTGTATTTGGCACCATGTCCCACCGGGACAACGGCAGCAAATATACAGCACTATTATCCTTTTGACATTTCTACAGTCTTTAGTGACTCATTGGAGGAAAAGACATGACATGTCTGACTTCATTGGGCAACAAGACCGTCTAGGAAGAAGAAGAGATATGTGATTGGGAAGGAACCCTTTCATACCACTTATCCAGGTTGTACAGGGACACAGAGTTCAGTGCACATTAGTTGACTGCTCCCCCAGGATTCACAGATCATTTCTCTTCCCTGACATGGTACATGCAGCACTGCCCTGGGGTGCCTGACAATGCGTGACATTGCCACTGTGTCTGTGTGTGTTGCAGAGGGGTCTAAACCTCCAACCATCACCACCTCCTGCAGTCTGCAAACCCTCAGGGCTCCTTTTAAGTCAGCTACCTCTCTTTGTTAACACTCTGTATGATGCAGTACCCACAAACTACATTATTGTAAGGTTGCCTTGTACTGCTGAAGGAGAGCCATGTACCCGGGAGTTTATTCTTTTACAACACAGATATGTAGTTTATACATCAATGCCAAACAATCAGATATGAGTTGTGAGTTCTTGTAGAAAGATGTAATTAAAAAAAATAGTGAAATCATTTCCTTTTCACCTGATCTATCTTCAGTTTTGCCGTCTTTGTATTCTTTTCCAGTTTTCGAATGCTACTGAGTGAAAAATCACATTTTTCTTAACAATAAACCTGTTATTTGAAAATGAACCTTTTTCTTCCTCTTTCTCTAATTTTTAGCCAAAACAGCTGCTTACCTTATGATTGGTAGAATGCACGTATAGAATAATAAACCATTAATTCTTTTAGATGTGATTTCACAATCAGATCTCAATGGTCCTTACCGCAGATCGGTTGAATTTCAGTGAAATGTGCCACAAAAGTACTTATTACAAGGAAGGAAAGCCTTAATTATGAGCTCAATTTGTGTTCCCACCCCAGGTAGAGGTGGCTTTTTGGAAAAATCTAAATTACAGGCATCAAGTGTTATTTCAGAAAGGTATTGTATTTGTGTGCTTCATGGTGTGTAGCAAGTTGGTTGTGATGGCAACACTTTTTTAAGAAGAATTTAAGGATTCCAAGAAACTGTAGGTAACGTTGCACCCACCTAACGCTACCAGCTAATTGTCCTTTTTCATTGAGTGTGTAATTAAAATGATGGCTAATGTCAATGCTGTGCCTTCCTGTTTATATGAATACAATGGGTAAAAAAAAACAAACAAAAAAAATGCCTACATACATGCACTCCAGTCATGACTGGTTCTCCATGGAGAACCTTCAAAATGTACTTTGCAGCTAAAACACACATACATTGGTTGGTATCTTTGGGTGCGTCTCCACTAGCGGGGGTTCTGGGTAGTTCTTCAGGGTCAGATCGTTGAAGCATGTCTTCATTACCAGGAATGGAAAAGGATTTCAGGAATCTCTACGGGACTCTGATAAACTTCTGGATGGCGTTGACTCTCTGATTGGCTATGCTGTGGGCAGGAGATGATGTCATTCAGCCGCCTACTGTCCGCTTCACATATGAGTCTTCTTTTCTCATTCAGCACCATTATACAGTATACAAACAGCTAATAGATGCTACAATCAACTGTCATTTTAGCTCTTTTTTTTCCCCTTCTTTTAGTCCTTTGTTTTGGCCGATTTTGTCTTTTCTATTTTGGCAGTTGACAAAGAGCAAAAGAGGTGCACTACTGCCACCATGTGGTTTGGAGTGGTAGTTTACATACAAAAGGCCCTGTCACTATAAGTGGACAAACAACGACTGAAGGGACTGAGGAGGAGGCCGACTCTGTTAAAACTCCAGCCTACTAGTTTTACCCAGAAACCCCGCTGGTGAAAAAGCATCTTTCACGACAAAATGGATTTGTTGATGGCTGCGAAAGATTTCACGAGAATCCAGTTGCCTTCGGTTTCTGATCAGTTATAAACAGTTTGTGGTTACTACAGTATGTGTTTATGAGTCTAGAAGTTTATTTCTGCTATTTTAGTGGTCCAAATATAATGCGCCTGAAGTCACACATTAAAAGCCAACATGATTGACCAAAGAATGATTTTTGATACTTAGCTACAGATATTGATTACTATGTTATCAGAGCTGGTGGTGAAATGTTGTTTGTGTAATAATCATTTTCAGGAACTAAGTTTACCTGTGAGGATCCTTGTTTTAAAATATTACCTGGAAAAGTGGTCCTATTTAAGCAGAACAGTATTTGCATGTCCATATTCCCTTCAGACGTTTTACGCTTGGATGTTGTCGGTAGAGCTTCTCCTGCTTCATTAGCATGCTGGTCTGTGTGCCAGACTGAAGGAGTGGAGGTACCTCTGGGGTCAAGAGCCCCACAAGTGTTAAAATTAACTGCTCACTAATGTTCCTGGAGAGAAACGGGGAGACGGAGGGGAAGGAAAGCAGGTGAGCTCGCCTTATCGTGCTACAGAAACCCACAATCATCCTCAGAGGCAGATTAGTGAGCGGACCGGTGAGCCTGCGAATACCCTTCACTGCCTGAGCAGGTGGCCTCCCATACCAAGTACAGCACATTAATCCAGTCTGTTAACAAATAAGCAGCCTGGCTAATAGAGCTCTGCCAGAAGCTTTATGTTTTCACCGTCATAGCGCTGGGAAGGTCGTTTGATTTGCTTCCGTTTTTGGACAGAAAGAAGGGAGGGGGGAAGGAAGAGGGGAGAGATGGTAGGATCAAATGAGGCAAGACGACAGGGAATGAAGGAGGGAGATAAGACGGGTGGGGGGTGTCGGGCGGGGGTTTGGGGGGGGTGAAAGAAGGGCAGCAAAGGAGAGCTGAAAGGACAAAAGCAGGAAAAGAGCCTGGCTCAGAGATTGAGAGCATCTTAAATGGCAGGTATGGAACCGTCAGCAATATCACGTCCCACCTGCTGTTTCCCATGAATCTTTGCCTGGACAGGCGTCAGTCAGAGCCCAAACCACTTCTTAGCCTTTACTAGTGCAACATAAAATCCAGTACTAATGTTTGTGGTTCATTTTACTCTGAAAGTTGCTGGTTATGAGGATTTTAGACAGTTAATGTAACAAACTTTTAAAATCAGGTCAAGTTTGTATATGTTTCCTTTGCCATGACAAAAAAACAAAACAAATAAAACCCAAAAACGTTCTGTATCTACCGTTAAAGGTGACACACAATGAAATGAAATCAATTCTTTGTGCTCAGTGTTTCTCTGCCACAGCACACCTGATTGATTCCAGTGAATGGCTCGTTAACAGATTTAGCAGACCTTGATGACAGTCTGATGCTGAACATTCGTTTGAGTCAGGTGTGTTGCAGCTGGAAAACATCTGGGACATGCAGGGACAGTGATGTTCAGGGACTCAGACTGGACATCCCTGATCTACACCCACAACTCCTTAAACGTGGGAAGCACAAACCTGTGGGACAGGACTGAAAAGAGGCAGTCCTGAAGGGAGGAGTGGAACTTAGCCGAGTGGCAAAACCAAAACTGACAAAATACGTCTTCTGTGATTCAAAGAAACACAGAGAGAGTTGGTTTGGTCTGGTGGGTGGAGCCTGAGCAGAGCGGGGTTTCTGATAGGTGGCAGCTTGATGGGAAAATAGGTTTTTCTTATGCTCATGTACTTCTGATGATATAGGACTCTTCCATGCAGGTCTTTTGGATTGTTTTTTTTTTTTAATAAATAAATTAAATTAGTGTTTATTAAGAAACTTCTCGCCCAACTTTCAGTCCTTCCTTACCCTTCAGTGACAGCATGTCCCCCTGCAGTGGACTCTGGTCCATGGAGTTGCTCAGCATGTGTGTGTTGGAGATTTCTACGTGGACGTCTCCAGTTCCTCCAGGTGCTTCACCCCTCTGCTTGCTTCACGTCCGGCAGCCGTCGTGCTCCCCTGGACCTGCTGACATGGATTCAGTCGTAATGATTACCTCCAGGGATCTTGCCTTCGTTTGTCTCAGTGACGGGCACCTTTGCGGATAATCAATAACCAGCCATCCGTCGCCTCCCAGGTGACCACTTTCATTTGAAATTTCCCAGATTTTCTTGGATGAGCGCTTCCAACTCTCCGCTCAAGGCTACTTTACTTCTTCCTTGAAGTTGTGTTTTATTCCTTCTTCTTTTTCCTTTCTTCTTTTTTTTTGCAAATCTTATGCAGAAAGTAACTATCTCAATGAGCATCTGAATTTTGTAATTAAAATAAGAGAATGTGTTTTATTTCTTGCATTCAGATGCAATATCCCAATTCTAATCACTTTAGCTCAATAATAATATTGTTTGAATCTGTTTCACAGCTTCTAAAGACAGTTAAAGAACATTTGATTACTGTAAACCTCTTTAACAAACAGACTTACAGCAATTATTTCACAACAGGAGTGAACAATGAATTACTGGAAAGTATTTCAAGTCCACTGCAAGAAACTTTGTCTCAGTTTTCAGTTGAAGGGAACAAAATGACACGTGCACTCCCATAATCCTTTGTAGTAATAGTCTGTCCGAGCCTTTTTTTTTTTTTTTTTCTTTAGCAATTAGTTGTGGGCTAGTCATTGATTAGTAATTTCTTCCAGGGTTAAAGCAGGGCGGTTAGCAGGCACTTCCCCAATCCCCTCGTCTTCATCAAGCCTTATTTCCCACTAATGAAGTTTATTAGATTACAACTCCACCTCACACGTTTAACAAAAGATTAAATTGGCAGAGCTCTGCAGGGAATATGTTTTTACAGTATAAATGTAATGAGTGAAAGTTAAGGAAATGTGAAGCGCTGAGCAGAAAGAAAATCATTGGACATGCTGAACTAGGCTGGGGGGGCACAATGCTGTCAGATAGCTCCTAAATGAAAGTGACGTGACAGCGCTAATGAGACTGCTTCACATTATGTGTGACTCCTGCCTGGGGGACACATTACAGCGGACTTAATGAGAGGAGGTATTGTACACAGGTGCTTTTGTAGTTGAGTGATAAGACGTCGGGCCTTGCTGCTGAGGAACGAGCTACCGCAGCAAGCAAGTGGTTTGTTAAAGAGGCCGACGGCCGGAGCTGCGAGGAAATACAGCAGATAAATGTTTTTGCTGCCACTGAGATGTCAGGTCACGCGCAGGTCAGTGTGAGGATAGGCCCTGATTTACGCACAGTTGTGGGACAGTTATGGGTTATGGGTGTCTGTCAGCGGCTTGCATGGCCTCAGGATACGGTCTTCTGGACATCTTGAAGTTGATCTGCTTTGATATGAAGAGGCAGAAGCTGCTGAAATCCACAACTGTGACATGTTTATTGGGCATAGTGGGCAATGCCTGGCGGGCCTTTGGCCTATTTTGGGTCGGCACAATCCTAATTTACAGAATGCAGCACGGCGAGTGGCCATTGATTGTTTTTTTAGACTGACACGTGGGCTGGCCAATGAAATCATTAAGCCCTTCCACACTCCCACCCCCTCTTTTAATTCATTTGCGTGGGACTTTGAGAAGCTGGCAGTTGGAGGTCTGGTTAATACTGAGGGTCGAACTCCATAAACACGAATAAACAGCCGCCAAAGCGCAAAGGAGGTGCGGAGAAGCTGAGGGAAAAAAGAGAAACAGTCAGAGATGTTTGCTGCAAGATCTGATGCAGCAGCGGTGCCGTCCACTCCGAGTGCAGGAAATCCCAACATCGTCGCACCAAACATTGATGTGGACCTGCAGGAGACCAGTTGTGTCTAATGCCTTATGACATTACTGCTTCATATATTTGCTTCTTTTATGGTTCGTTTCTGTCCTTTGAGTAATCCTTCAAGTTGCATTCATGTCTTACGTAGTCTTGACGGTTACGTGCTTCCAGAAACAGACATCATGATCATACAAGGCTTTTCCTGTGCTGAAGAGTTTTATTTATGTCCATATGTGGATCTGGATTTGTCACCTTCAGGACCACTTACAGGAAGGACAAAGAACATCTGTGGCTACTTCCACATGCGCCAGCTTTACTTTTTAAAATTTTATGTTCAAATGGAACCAATCCACTACCACATTAGCAATTCAGCTCCAGTTTGGAAAAGCTCTCTCACCTTAATAGACACGGACAAATGTGTATCACACAAGTGAAAGCTGACGGTGTAAATGAGCTTGGCTTTTTCTTCAGTGCATGCAGGCAGCTGCAGCTTTATTCTAACAGCTGACGTGATGGACAGCAGAGTCAGCAGCATCTGCTGTTCCGTCTCCTTGTGGTTATTAAGTTTCATCAAGTTTCATGAGTTTTCTGAATCCCCACGTGTCCTACCAGGAAAAGATGCACGAGGATGCAGAGGAGCAGATCCTGAGGCAAATCTGTGCAACAATGTGATGATTCTTCAAGGATTTAGGTTTCGTACCTGCAACTGGTGATGCCTTCCCACAAAAAAAAATAAATATTGTTGCAGTGACTGATATATTATCTGGTGTATTCTCAGAACAAAACAAGGAGAAAAGACCACTTCAGAAATATTAAGACCACTAAACTGAAAACTGGTCACTAAACACCAGAGAAGCCTTTCCTCTGCAGTCACTCTTTTTGACCAGCTTGAGACTGGTTCTGGACTGGTGCTGGAGCCAGTTCAGAGCTGGTTCTACTTTGGAGCCTTCTTAATTATTTATTTATTTTTATTTATTTATTTTTTAATATTCAAGTGTGAAACTCCCGCTGTGAGAGACGCTCCTCCAGCTTCAGAGTTCAATAACACTGCACTTCCCAGTGCTGACTTTTATTTCTGAACACATACTGTAAGTTAACGTTAGCACACAATTTACTGACGCAAACAAGCTTTCTCTTGCATGAAACTGATCACAACACAATTAAGCAACAAGCTCCTTAACGTCAAGTTAGCATATTATATCGTTGCAGACTGACCCCTGGCTGGCGTGAGCCCGTTGATATGCAGTCATATCAACGAAAAACTGAAAGAGGGTTTTTAGTGGGTCAAACATTTTGAGTTTTTCACAGGTCAAACTGATGATGAATGTGGACCCCAAGTGTACTGGGAGCTCCTGCTGCTGTGGGTCCTGTGGAGCATGTTTACTTACTACAGATGCCACCAGACCAGGTGAAGTCGTCACACTGTTTTTGAAGGGCCCACTGCTGCCTAGCAGGGGGACCTGCCCCCCCGCAGGCGGGTTAAAGAGTGACAAGTCCGCAGACATGTTCAAGTAGGTGGCAGAGTTACGGTGGACATCAGGAATCAGGCTTTTTCAGCAAGTGTTGCGTTGCATCAAGATGAGAAAATATTACCAATATTTTAATGTTGTGACTGACTGGCGTACGTCGTTTCCCTTTAAAGGGCTAACTGTGAATGTTTCTGGCATCACAAAGTCGTTATGAATTCTGTTTCACGGCTTCTAGCAGCTGCCGTCCCACTGAACTGTCTTTACAGGAAGTGAGGGTAAATTTGTGAATGACACCAGACAAGAGGCTGTTAGCTGTGGTTAATGCAGCTACCGCGGACCGGTCAGGCCTCAGTCACCATGTGGGTGACTGATGGGTCTCTGGCATCTATTGACTGGAAAAGCGGGGGAAGGGGGGGTCACTGGGAGGTGTGTGTCAGGGAAGGGAGGGTACAATCGCCTCTTCAACTCTCCACAAGACACAAGTCACACCTCATTAGTAGGTGGTGGAAAAGAGTGAGGTAGTTATGTCTGCCGTGAAAGCAAAATCTCCCAGACATAAACACACACACACACACACACACACACACACTTCTATCCCAATTACCCCTGTCCTGTCCCCTGAGCTGACGGTTTGAGTTACGCTGACAGGCAACCCAGTTGAAAGTGAGGGGAGAAAGTCAAAAGAAAGCAGAGGTGAGGGGAAAATGTGATGTAAGGGGTGGGTGTGTGCTGGGGGAGGAGAACAGAGGAGAGAAAAGGGGGAACGGCATCACACGCTACGAGGTGGAATGAATCACGTCTCCCTGTCACCTGCCACACACTGTAAATGGATGGACCTGCAATCTTGCCATCAGCGACTTATCTCTCTAGCCTGAAAAAAAGTGAGCAAAAAGAAGAGAAGGGAGGAAAAGAAAAAAGGCTGAGAGGAGTTTCATCTGCTGCAGACTCGCTGTAATTTGTTACATTTTCTAAAGACAAATATGACAGGAGGGAATTACTCTGCCACTATGCAGGTAGCCATTTGCAAATGTCATAAAGTGCAGGTATAAATCTCCCTCACAGGTTCACTTCATCTCCGACTTCTGGGCCGTCCAAGTGTTTGTAGCTCTCAGTGAGTGTTGTAGAGCCGTGATGGAGGCGGCTGGTCCGCTCTGCTGAATGATGTTTTCTTTTGATGCTGAAAAGGTTGAAATCTTTGGAGGCTGCAAGATGAGTTTGCCAGTTCCCCTGAAATCACTTCAAAGATGGTCTAACTACAGCAAAGAAATAGTGCTCAGTCAGGAAAAGGTGTATTTAAGAAAAAAAAAAAGATGTTGTAAGGAAAAAAAACAGCAGTTTACATTTGAAAAGTAAAGTTTTCGGCAGAATTATTTGAATAAAGTGATGCTGGAAGGAGCATTTGACAAAACAACTTTAGCTTTGTGTTGCTGCTTGGATCCTGAAAAGTTTGTCTCTTATTTCCATAGTAATTTCTGTTTCAAGCTCTCAGCAATAATGCAAGACTATTATATTATGATTATCATAAAGAACAAAAGCCAAAAAGGCTTCCGTAGACAGCTGGGTAGTGCAGTAGTGCATTGTGGGTTGTGATGAAGCAGACAGACAAACATGACAAAAGAAAAGAAAACTAGTAGTTGCAGACAAACAGCTTCTCGCTTCATTTACAGCCTGTAGTAAACTAAAAAAACAAAAAAGGCCAACTCTGGTTCAAAATACACAGTTGTTCTGTCACCATGCTTATAATATCAGTTACCATGGATAAATAACATACATAATAACAGCCAAGCAACCGCAACAAACTGCAGCCTCTTATCCTGTCCTGTTGGACTGATGGCTGTTTGATGCTGAGTTAACTGCATATTTGGCAGACTGCCTTGTTGGTCCACAGAAAGTTGTCTTTTTATTAAGAGCCAAAGAAAGCTGAAGCATTACACCAGGCTGCCAGTGGGGTAGAATGCTTGAGTCCAGGTGGAGGCTGAATTATATTCTTTTTCAAATGTTTAATATTGTAATAAAAACATTATAACAAGCTGACAAATGTATTATGTACTCCAGCTGTTTGAAAAATGAAGAAAATGTCTGTATGCCTAAAGGGAAACTCACCTGATGAATGAATATAGTGGGACCAGTTCCAGTAGAAATGTGTCAGGTTTATATTTTTTATTTATTTTTCTTTTTTCTAAAGCATTAGCCCGAATCTTGTTGATTTCATGGAAACATAGCTTTGAGAATAGTTGCTCAAACTCTTCCATGTTTACCAAAATGAAACCCAGTTTGTGTAATTGTAGAGGAATATCAGTTAAATTGAAGAAGTATGGGCGTTACATGCTGAAAGTAATGTCAAAGGAAACAGCTTTCTTCATAAACCTTATTACAACATATTATTTGACTTGTGTTTTTGGAGAATGCCTAGACAGAATTTTGTGCTACCACTTGAACAGAATGTCTTTGGGGTAGGAGGAAACCAGAATATCAGGGGTAAACCTATACAGGCACAGATAGAACAAGAAAACTCCAAACAGAAAGACCAGCTGAACCAAGATCTTAACCTTCTAGCTGTGAAGTGTCAGAGCTAACCACTGATCTATTGTGCTGCCGTCATAGTAGGATGGAGCATCACCATGGTAGGATCCAACATCACCATGGTAGGACCCAACATCACCATGGTAAGACCCAACATCACCATGGTAG
>JBAMYA010000013.1:3065433-3093854 GCA_037176975.1 Arrhamphus sclerolepis
TCTTAAAGCACAGTTAGTTTGATTTGCTATCTCTGGAAAAGTGCAGCTCTAATAAATACTATTAATGATGGACCTACTGTGTTTAAATGGTTGCGGCTCTCCAGGAAGTTCTACAGAGGCAGAAAATTAAACATGCAGTCATTGTTAATATGAAATGATGAACTGGATTGCCATTCTTGAAAGAAATTACGAATGCTATTATGAAGATACAACTGGTTGATTATTGCTCAGGGGTCTGAGGGCATGTTGTGGTAGTGCATCTTTCACCTGTTGGGGAAACTTAAGACAACAGAGGACAGGTTTTTGGAATATCATAATATAGCATGTTCACAGTGGTCAGTGGGTAACAAGGGTTGGTTAGGGACACCCACCCCCAAACAGGATCTCAAAAAGACTATTTTTATGTAAATTATTTTGCCTATTTTTTTCAAGACAACTTAAACTTTCAAAAAACAATAATTTTTGCAAGTTATAGATGCATTAAACTGTGTGAAATAACAAATAGAAAAGAAAAAAAAAACTTCCTCCACTATGTACAGTACTAATAACACTATTCATAAAACAATTTTTAATATGCATTTGATAATGACAGCTGATTCAGTTAAACACTGTTTGAATTCCTCAAGTATTTTCTGTATTTCTTTCATTTTAAACTGACCTTTTTGAACTCATGCTAAAGGCTTACACAGATTAACTTTGCAAAAACAGATGGAAAATGGAAAGGGGGAAAAAAATGGCAAAACTACAGTCAAAACCTCCAGAAAAAAAGCAACAAACAAAACGATTACTTAGAACCATGAAAATACTATAAGCAGATAAGACACTTCTAAACACTCAATATTTGCTCTCTCTCTCTCATCCACTGTCTCTCCCGCTGATCCTGTTTTTCACCCTGCTGAATCCCACCGTAATACTGTAAACTGAATAATGAAAGGGTTGAAGAGTTACGGTAATTCTAAGGATGCATGTCATTTTCTGTTGCCAGTGACAACATCTGTTTTTAATCGATATTTAGAGTCAGAAATTGATGTAGTATATAGTGAAAATAGGTATCGCGATATAACACCATATTGATATTTTATCACACTCCTATTCACATGTGGGTGAAAACAAATGGAAGTGCATTTGGCCATGGGTCCAGTGTCTTCAAAGCATTCAGTTAGATTCTGTTTGAGGGTGCCATTTTTTCTTTCTATTTCCCCTTCATTTGCTGGATGATGAGCACAATGTTTCCTTATAGTTAATCCTAGAAACTTACCTAGTTCTTAAAGGTTGAGTTAGCAAAATGTGGACTATTAGCATTTCTGATTTCAGAGGATATTCCCCATCTTGGGATGATTGCTGTCAATAAAGCCTTGTGCTACTTGAATGTTTTGATAAGGGAAAAAAAAATCAGTCCATTTTGGCCACACATCCACCATAACAAAACAATACATATGACTCATCGGTGTATTGAGTTCAATCAAATCCACCACAGCATGCTCAAAAGGTTTTTCAGGTGGTGGATTTGCAACCTGCTGTTGTGTGGGTGTCTCAACTGGAATGTTAGTTACGCAAATCATACATGAACGGCAAAATTTGTCAGGAAAGCAGGAAAATACCTTTGTGAACCAGTAGTCAATTTGTATGTGCAACATCTCTTTTAACATATGGTTTAACCCATGTTTCAATTTAGCATAGTGAGTGAAAAAAATGTTTTGGAAAGCAAGGTTTAGCATTTGGGCAAATTTATACACAATTGTGGTTTAAGAATGCTTGATTATGTTTCCATAAGGTTTCCTTACCTGTGGTTGAAAAAGCCTGCATCTCTGCCAGGGAGGTATGTGTCAGCAGGAAATGAAGGAAATGAGTGAGTATGCCGCATTGGGGTGTGTCAAGCAGCAGCCCTAGCAAGCTGTATCTGCTTTGGCGTTGCCCAGAGAAGTGGGTCAGAGGCACCTGTGTGAGCAGAACAGTGACACACACTTGGCCCTGGGGCCCCAACACCACACTCACAGATGTGCATCAGGGGCCCACACTGAGCAATAATCCATTGGCTGCTTGTGTCTACAATGCTCCCTCCGGGGGACAGAGCGACGGGGCTCTGAAATCGGGGTTTGGACCACCACCCTGGTCTGCCATTCCAGAGGCACTGTCCCCGACTGCCACGCAATGTTGCAGAGATGTGTCAACCAAGACAGCCCCACAACATCCAGAGACTAGAGGTACTCAGGGCGGATCTCATCCACCCCTGGAGCCTTACCACTGGGCAGCTTCCGAACTACCTCAGTGACTTCTGCTTGGTTGATGAATGAGTTGACCTCTGAGTCCTCAGCATCTGCTTCCGCCAGGGAAGGCGTGTCAATGGGATTGAGGAGATCCTCGCCTGCAAGCCCCAACCCCAGACTTGGCTCCAGGGTCAGACAGTGGCTCCCTGCTAACGCCAATCCGGGCGACGTACTCAACTTTGCTGTTTCCTTTCTCATAGGAGGTTCTCCTTGAACCGCCACCTTATTGTGGTGGAGGGGTTTGAGTGTACAAATGATCCTAGGAGCTATGTTGTCCGGGGCTTAATGCCCCTGGTAGGGTCTCCCAAGGCAAACAGGTCCAAGGTGACGGATCAGACTAAGAGCGGTTCATAGACCTCCCGTGGTGACCCTACCCAATTATGTAGCCATCAGAGGTGCGGTTTACAGTACCAGGGGTGTGGAATAGGGTACCAGCACCATGAAATAGGGTACCAGGAGTGCGGTTTAGGGTACCAGGACCACAAAATAAGAGTACCAGGGGTGTGGAGAAAACAACGTCAACCCCAGCATATCTACCTAGTAAAGGTGCACCATTTTCAGCCACGCTCAGTGGAGTGGCCAGAGACACCTGCCAATTCTCTTCCTGTAGAGTCTCCATGTGTAAGTAGAACTAGAACTAGGAACCAGGATGAAAGAAGAATCAGGGGAACCAGAAAGCATAAGAACCAGAAACGATCAGAAAAGACCCAAACCCTGACAGTAATGAATTTTTGGAGTCATTGTAACATGATCTCAATTTTCCATCAAGCAAGCATCATATCTGTGCTTGCCCATTGCTGCCCAAAGGAATTGGAGAATTTTGTGAAGAGTAGGCATTGCACTGGTTTCCTTCTAAGAGAGGAGGGTATATGATACACCATGAGTGTTTGAAGGCCAAAACTCAACTGTACATGTTGTGTGTGCAATGACTTTGTAGCTTGTTTGGTGAAAAACAGCATAGGAGACTGGAGACAGATCAGGTGTGTCTGTGGGTTTAGTGTCGTGTGCAGTTGCACACCTACAAACTTCATGGCCTAAATCTTTCCACTCATGTCCTACTGTGATGGAGAGGTAGATTTGTGATGATGAATGTGAAACTGAATAGCTTTTCCTTGCTGTGGTGTGAGCCTGGTTTGCAAAAATACAGTCACAAGAATAGGGTTAGCCTGTCAGTGCTTCGTTTGTTCCAATCTCTCTCATATGCTGCATCAGAGCCTTCTGATAAATCATGTAGATCCATGAATGTGGTTTCTGTGAGTGAGAGCGTGTGTGCACATCAGCAATGATGCTTTGTGACACAGATTCATTCACAATTCTCAACTCATACACATAAAAAAGAATTCCATAGCTTTGTTTAAGCACTGAAAAACTTAAATCAAACATTTGGAGAACTTTAACACCCTCCGGAGTTGAGACAAGAGATAAACCCAGCTGAAAACATTAAATCTCGACCCCAGGAGAAGGTTAAAGGGACAACAGGATGATAACAGAAAAGAGTGCTTAAGAGACAGTCCATTTCCATCTGCACAGGTTAAAGGAGTGGTATAACATTCCCTTATAGGCTGGCCACTATCTTCAACAGATAATGTAAATCTCCTGCTGAGTTTTGGAGGATTTTCTACAGACTCTACTGCTTTTAGACAAGTACAGGAAGTAGGAAGTCTACCAAAAATACAATATATTTCCCATGCACAGTCTGAACATGTGTAAGGAAATCTTCAAACTCCACCGTCACTGTCCAAAATCTGCAGTCAGTCAGCCATTGGGGCAGGACCCTGGCTCTGAGTGGATTTGTAAACCTTCCCATGATACACTGTAGCAATCCCCCTGAGTGGATAATTCCTGGTAAGGCAGTCATTGGTGCATTGTCCCTTTTTTAAATGCAACTCAAGTGTCTAGGTCAACACGTGCCCTGGTATGTCCTCTGCCCCCTACCATCATTCGTAACCATCTGCAGCATGGTGAGAGTGGCCTTGTGGAGGTCATAAACTTGGTTGGGGGTCTTGGCATTTTTCTTGTTGGCCCACAGTGTAAGATGAGGGAGGTAGTATTTCTTGGACCACACTGTATAATTGGGGAGGGGGTAGGGAGGCTGTTGTAGCTAATGAATGGAAGCTGTAGCAGGGCTTGCAGTGGTATACACAGAGGTGGACAGGCGTTGAGGTTGGGTTCCTGCTTCAGAGCAGTCAGCAATATAGAGAAAAGAGAGGCCACGAATGAAGGGTTATTAAGTGCACAGCACAACAATGACAACAATGACTTAACTTGTTGATACTGGAGACTAAGATTACTTTGGTTTCACTGGGGTGGCCAGTCGCAACCCCTTTCATCCCAGATGATCACTTGAGGGATCCCATTTCTGATGCCACGTTGTAATGGAAATTTTTAAGGAAAGATTTGGTGAGATCTTGTTGTGAGATTTGGTGAACATATGAATGGAAACATTTTAGTTTCAATGTGCCTGGCTAGCAAGACTTTCTATCAATGTACAAGTTGAACTAATGTCTGTGTTGAGTTTGTGTATACACACTATCAGCAGAGCACATGATGTGCAGACAAGTTGAAATAAAAGTTTCCTCTAGCTGAATGGGTCTGAGCTGAATGGGTCTGAGATCTCAAAAACTGTTCAATAAAAACAATCAAATGTTAGATTATAAGTGAATTGAATTATCATGCCAAAGTTATGTTGTTGTGTTTTTAAGCTAGGGCAGCAGTGCATTCCAAAAACAAAAACGTTCAGACAGTGAAACTTTTGCAACTTTGTAATGCTATATTTCTTCTCAAATCCCTTAAAAGCTTTTAGTGTTGAGGATGCCAAACACTGATGTCTTTGTTACATATTATGTTTTCATCCACTCACATTTTTAATTTTAAAATTCTCCACACATTCTCTTCTGGGAACAGATCTGGACTATAGGAAACCAGTAAAGTACCTCTGTCTTCATCTCTCTCAGAAATACTTTTGTAATGTGTTCAGACTTTGGTTTTGCATTATCGCTGAAGAGTGAATTATGAATTCTGCTCTTTGCTCTTTGCTCAGGGCACTGATACACCGCCATATCAACACAGAAGCAGGCTTTAGGACTTGTTGCTGATAAGAGTCTTGACGGCCTTTTTCATATTAGGTCTGTAGTGTACAACGGACTTTTTGTCTAAAAAAAAAGTCTGGAAATTCAACAATTCAACCCCATTTTTCTCACATATTTCTCACATTGACAAACTGAGGACACTTTTGCTTCTCAGATATGTCCTGCTTTTGTACCCAGTCATAATTACAGTCTC
Organism: Arrhamphus sclerolepis; assembly: GCA_037176975.1. Lineage (NCBI taxonomy): Eukaryota > Metazoa > Chordata > Actinopteri > Beloniformes > Hemiramphidae > Arrhamphus > Arrhamphus sclerolepis. The sequence continues at coordinate 3,070,983 of JBAMYA010000013.1, forward strand.
TTTTGTTAAGACTTTTTCAGGAATGTGTCACAGGCCTGAAATGCAGAAATTAAATGCATATTTAAAAAGAATATGAAGTCAATGAGACACACACATACACACACACACACACTTCTCATTATTTGTGGTTGTAACATGAGTCCAGTTGCTTCTGAAAGCCCGTCAAATTCTTTCCCACTTGTTTAAAAGTATTTATACTCTCCTCCCCCACCCCTCATCCCCAGTAACTTTTGTACAATGAAAATAAAAATGTTCCCACTACTTTCTTATCTTTCTTTTCCATATAATTATTGGGTAAGGCCTCCCATTGATCTAAAACCAATGTAAATACTTTGTAATTGCTTGTAGAAGTCCATAACATTCCTTCATTTTCAAATAATTAAATCAGAACTTCTGCAGATTTTCATGAAGTTGTTCTTAATTCAGATCTGGAAACTGCAATACATTCACTGTTAGAGGTGAATTCAAACTGTTTCTTCAAACATGAAAAACTTTGAACTATAAAGTTCCAACATACTTTAAACCTCAGTTCCATACTGTCCTTGTAGAACACTGCCAACCTTTCTAGGCCTCCAGACTCTTGGAAAAGCAAGTAAACCTCTGTTTAGGGAGCAGAGCCTTTAACTATCAAGCTCATATGTTATGGAATCAACTTCATGCTTCCCTCCCAACAGTTAAGGTTGAAGAGATTCCTTTTCAAGAAAGGTTTTAACTCTGTAGTCATCCCTTCAGCCTAGTTTATACTTTTCCAACTCCGTCGCTCCCCTCTCCTCTCATTGCAGACAACAGCAGTAGAATGACACTTGTTCTGTAATTCAAGGGATTTGATGACATAAAACCCTTGATGACTCTGAACGTCTTAAATTTTTATGAGAATAAAAATAAAGTGATGTTTTTTTCGTGGCCTTCAGATCTGGGTTACCTGGCCCAGTACATAAAACCAAACATCAAAGACCTTGCTTTTAAGGCTGCAGCTGGATTCTTCTTTGAAACAGGAATTCTTGGGTTTGTTAGCAGTCTGGTAGATACTGGAATACGTGCACGTATTTGAGCACGATCACATTTCCTCCATCTTAGCCTCATTACACTGGCTGCCTGTAGACCCCTACCCCAGCTGTTTTAAGACTTAAAAACACCTCTTCTCCTTTTAGATTTATGTACACAAAATTATATTATTTCCCTATTCATTATTTTTATTTGAGGTCAGGTGTCCCAGTGTGGCCCCTAAACATTTCTGGGATCTCTTCTTTCATTGTGACTGCACGTCATCAAACGGTAAAAACATTTGAACTGTTCCAGCTTCCTAAGCTGGACCCTGGACCCTGGACCCTGGTCCCTGCTAACTGAACCCTTTATGGATATAAAGATCGTACCTGCAGAAGAGCTTTGTAGCAGTCCACCTGTGGTCAGCTGTTGCTCCGACCTACACTAGCGCCTCTAGTGTTCAAGTGGATGTTGCATCTCACGTACAGGTTGCGTATTCTTTGGAGGACGTGCACAGCTGACGTGCCAAACGAATGGAGGACACACGTGTCCGGAGTGATGCGTTTGTCTAAAACTGGCTGCGCTGAACAGAGCTGGAGAAAAACCATCAACCGAGGCTGGAAGAGAAATGACTTTTCACTGCAGGAAAACAGCGATCATCCTTTCACCTGAGAGGAGGAACATTTCCATCATGGCTGGTAGAGCTGTCATGCTTCAGGTTAAACGCTGGTGCCGTGTTTCAACATTATTTCCAGCATAAATAGATAAACCAACCCAAGGTTGCAATCAAATTCCAAATGTAGGCAAAGGTGTGAAGAATTTAGTGTGTTATTTCATAAATTGAAGGGAAAAAAAGTATTTTCTCATTTAATAGTTTTCAGACTTTGTTGTGGCGACGTCGTCTGAAGGTTGCATGTTGGAAAGGACTTTAATTAAGATTTTTGTGCCCGGGGCTCAGAATAATCCGTTTGCGAGCCGTAGTGCTCGAGGAACGTGAGAGCCAGATACAGATCACTGGCTACCCGGGTCACCTTACGTGATGCTTGAAAATACTTTTTTTTTTTTTTTTGCCACGGCGACCCTTTCGACTGAGCAATGAAATTTTTTCAAGACAGGCGGAGCCATGAAAACTAATTTGCGACATGTCACGGTGTCGCCGTTTTTCAGGTTAAAGTTACCTTTTATTGGAAAGAACGTGGAGATTGATGCAAATGTGTTATTTTGTTCTAAAAGCACCGTTCACATATTTATTGATCCAACTTGCTGAAATATTTGCTCTTGCTGTGATCAGAACACACTTTACCTCACTTCCTGGCAGCCTCCAGGTGCACGTTGGCCGAACAGGTGACGGTTGCTGCTGTTTCCAGGGTAGACAAACAGATATAACATCACTTCTGCAACTGCAGGTTTATATAGCCAGTGATTGACAGCTGGATTACAGTATTGATTGAATGGTTTGTGTCTTTGTTTTCCTGTACCTGTCTCTCCCTCTCTGGTGTCTTCCTCCTGCTCCACAGCTCCAGCCTCTTTGATTTTAATGTTATTACATGAGGAGGAGAGGGGTTATTGCCTGGTGTGAGGGGCATTGACTTGAAGGGGCCACCTTTGGAGCAATTCATTTGTCTCTCGATATCTTGCTTCTGCAGGTTCATGTTAGTCATTTGGCCTCGTGAATATGCGTGAAGGTGGTCTTGTTTATCCTGATTCCTCCTTGGAGCATTGTATTAATACTCACAAGTCCTTGAAAATGAACATCAGTTTTTATTGTAGTATATTTTTGTCTTTTTGACTGATTTAAATACAGCGAGGAATGTTTGTAGGCTTAAATAAAGGTATGAGATTGAATAAGTCAGGATGATGTGAAATAATTGGTATATAAAATACCACCACACCGCCTTAACTGTATTTTACAGCATGGCTCAGTGCAACGTTGTTTAAATCTTTTACAAATACAGATATGATGGGATGAGAAAATAGGATGTCTCTGCGTGGAGGGAGGGGAGCGGCTCAAGCCTAGAAGAGACTGCTATTAGCTGTTAATTCTGAAACAAATTATGCAATTAGCTCTGGCATCAGGATGTAGGCCATGAGAGAGGACAGCATAACCTTCATTTGATCTGTTCTGCAGAGAGCCAGCGGGAACGAGAAACTGGGACCGATTTAATAGGAGAAATACTAACACTATCCATAAGTGCCACTTTAGCTCCCCTTTGAGGGCTTTTCTCTCCTATTTGTGAAGGGATTTCAATAATGTGTGACTGCTTTTTCCTTTTCTTTCTTTCTCTTTCTTTTTTTTTTTTTTTGTTTGAGAAATACTCGTGTCCTTAAAACAAAGAGGTAATATTTCTGAGCATGTGAGATAATATTGTCTGGAGAGCTGTGCGATTTGTTGCCCTGGCTCGACTGTGAAACAAAGGGAAGGTGTTGATTTCAAGGTGTGAATGCGCATGTGTGTGTGTGCACATTTATAAGTGGCAACATCAATAAAGGGCTCAACCTAATTGTGGTGCTGCGTATCAGTTGGCCTGGTTCTCGCTGAGGACTGGTCAGCAGCTTCAATCGAATTTGTCCACACTGGGGAAGACGTTAGCTCTAAGTGGACCTCAGTGGGACTCCCTTCACATTTACAGATTGGTTAAAACAATTGGTTAATTGGTTAAGTTATTGTTATCTGGGGCGGTCCTAGCCTGTTTGGTGCCCTGAGCGAACACCCCCTCTGTCACACTCACACCCATCGCACTCAGCGTTATAAAATAACATAATTTATTGTAAAAACTGTTGTCTGAACCATATTGTTTTATTTTGTGAGCTGGCTTTTAGATGCCCCTCCAGGCAGCTAGGCTACTTAGCTACTGAGCAGAGTTTACCAGATAAAGATACTTCCCAATCCTACATATGTGGGTGATCTTTGGAGTAGAATTTAACCTCCCAAAGTACACTACAAGTGCTACAATACACTACAATAATTACACATAAACAAGAGTCTAATTATTTTTCTCCATCAAAAGTGTACAAAAATGCTTCGATATTACTGAGTATTTGAAGAAAATGTATTTGAATAGAACACCTCGCAAGAACTTTAAAGTTTTCAAATTCTGCATTTGAAATAAAAGCGCCAAATGAAACTGTAGAAAAAATATCAACATTATTGATATCACAAACTATTTTGATTCTGATCTCAGTGATTAAGTTTACATGGAAAATGATATTCCAGTTAAGTTGTTTACATTACAAAAAGTCTTTTCTTTATACCGTTTATATGTTAAAGAGCATTATTAAAACTAAAATTATTAAGACGGTAGCTTGGAGGACGGCGTAGATTTGGCGTTACACGGAGTTTCAAAATGAGGCAGAGTGATGAGACATTTTGAACACTGAATAATCAGGAGTTAAACAGGTTTGTGAGTAGTCTAAAGACAGAAAGACATGACATTCACTGGTTTGCAGGACAGACATGAACTGAAGGAACCACCAGGACCAGCTCTGTCTGGCTGCCAGCACCCTGCATGACATGGTGGACATGTACAGGAAGTGTAGTCTGATTAATAGGACCTGACGTCTACGTCCCTGCTCGCGGGAACGTGCACAGCTAAAACAAAAGCAAGCTAACGCCTCCTGGATTACAGTTTTCATGTCTGCCAGATTTCCTTTAGCTGCATTTCCAAACACCAGCATCTAACACCCAACTCGGATTCATCGTCATATCAATGCCCAGTACCAACCTGAGTGTTTTGTTCTTTACTTAGCAAAACCTTTGAAAACAACTTCTTCTTTTTAGTGCCATTTATTTTAAATTTTGCACTTGCTGTATGTGGAGACTATGTGATGCAGAAAAATGCCTTATTCTCCTGAAGGTGTTCACATTCCTCAATAACTCAACTCCACATATCTAACGATTATCACTTAATTCAATTATGACGTTATTAAGGATTATTGTTTACGGTAGTTTCTTTTTCAGCATCAGTACTGGCCTCTGATGCTGATGCTCAGTTGCATCCAGCTTTACGCCATTCGTCTTTAGCGATAGATAGATTCTGTTTTTAGATAGAGTCTTCTATCCATTCTTATAAAAGGTAGCAATGTAAAATCCCGTGTCTAGTTACATGAGAAATGTTGTTTAAATGTCATTTTAAATTTAATTCAATTTAAATGTGAGTTCTAACTCTGTGTTCAAAAAAAAGCTCTTTGTTTTACCATGTGATGAATCTGAATATTTCAAAAGTGTTTCACCATGGTTACCAACCAATTACTGAATCAAGAGAGATGCTTATATTGACTGTTATTACCAGATGAAGTAGTGTGTAAAATAGTAATTTTACTGCATATGAAGTACAAGTTGTAGTAATGCTAAAATATGACCAGTACTGTTTTCAGATGTCATGTTGCAGAAACTGAATTCCCTCAGTTGACCCGTCGAGCTCTACAAGTTTTCAGCCTCATTAATGAAATCAATTAGAGGTACATTTTCCTCTACTGATTGTTTTAAGCATAAATGGTCCCCATTCACGTCCGTTTCTCCTCCAACAGCTGAATGTATAACAGGCTTTGTGCAATGATTTTGGATTGTTGTGCAGGAAAGTAAACAGCAGTGCTATCGCCAAAAGGTTAGCCATATGTTAAATCAGGAGCATGGGGGGGGGAGTTAACCCCCCCTCCCCTGCTGCTATCTGACAGCTCACACACAGAACAGTGCACACATGCACATGCATGCTCACATCTTACTGCTGCTGCAAACATTCATTCCCCAGTCTGCATGCATTAAAATACATTGAAAGAATACATGACCATGTGTACCTTCAGGCCTTCCAGACAGTTATTAGGATTTATTTGGAAGCTGAAGTGCTGTGGAGGCTAACTGGGCGTATGTGACACTCAAAGATGGCAGCCACACATGTGGGCGAGACATCTGGGAAGCTGAGCAGACCAGTGATCAAAATCAAGCTACTGTGTAAACAAATAAGGCAGCGATGCAGCGTTTTAGCCGGCCAGCTGTCAGGAGTAGTTTCCTTTATTCAATTTATTCATTTTTAAAACAATACAATAATCAGAAAGCTGTTTTCTAAAGTCCATTTTATACTGGAGGGCGGGTGAGGGAAGTGATTTCTGTGCAACGACAAAATAAAATTCACTCAGGCTTCACACAAAAAAAATGAATGACAGCATAATTACTGCGATGCTGCATTTTTGTGTAATCATGCTGTTATTATGGAATTGTCTTTCATGTTCAGTGTTTTCACAGATGATTATCTAATTGGTATACAGTTTCACACAGTGGAAGGCTTTAACATGCCCATTATGCACCACTGCTTAATTAAAGTTGCTTCTCAGGAAATCCTGTCACAAAAATCCATCTCACCATTCCTGCAACCATAAATAGATTATAGACTCAGTTACATTGTCCTGTTTGAGCTCCCTCAGCTAAAAAAGTCTTGTAGGTGGGAGTGAGAGATTTCTTGTTATCAAGTTGTAACAGAGATGTTTCTTTGTTGGGCTGAAAACCAACCATTAGCCTTGTGATGAATATCAAAGTTCCGGAAGTCTTATCAGCAATCTCAAGGGATGGACGCTATATATTTTTTGACAATGTACATTTTATTGTGTCCTGTGTACAAATGATTGAGATTAATTTAGATTTATTTTATTGGTATCCACCGAAATTCTTCCAACCTTTGTAGGTAAAATGAAACCAGAGCTAGAATGGTTCTTACACTGCCTTTTAAGTTGACTTAAGTGGTTCCAGTGCCCAATTTAGAACTTAATGAGTGAGAAACTCTTTACTTGAGGAAAAAAACAAACAAACTTTGAGGATGATTAGTCCCTGTTTACACCTGGTATTAACATTTGTCCAGGGTTATCCCATCAGAAGTACCTGTGTAAAGCACCCAGGGCAGTCATTTAGGGGGTATTCACACCTGCCTTGTTTAGTTTGTTCAAAACTAACTCAAATTCATTTCCTCCCTTGGTTCGGACCTTTTGGGCAGGTGTGAATACAAGCAATCGAACACTAGTGTGTAGCAAATAAGTGAACCGAGACCCAGCTGGTGGTGGTCTCGGAGCGGTTCAAAACAAACTTGGTACAGTTTGTTTCAGATGTGAAAGCAGACCGACCTTGATCCAGCCCAGTTGCAAAAAAGCATATCTTTCTGGATTTGACGACCTGCTGTCGTTGTCACCGTATTGATAGCGCTACACTACACACACAGATTTGTAGCCTTCTATACATACATGTCCATCAGTGTAGCCAACGTTAGAAAGGAGCCAGGGGTTAACATGGAGCTCCGAGGAGACGCGCTGCCTGTTGGATATCTGGGCAGATGTTTCCGTCTTTGCAAAATTCCAAGCATTATATTTTAAAACTGATATTGCTTTCCTCATGTGATAGCGAGCAAGATTAAAAAAATAAACATTTTATTTGGTCTGGACCAAAGCACGTGAACTAATGGACCTTCCTGGTGTGAATACCTCCTTAAACAGCATTTGGAGTTGGTCTGGACCACATGTGACCACATTCTCAAGTTCCATCCATCCATCAACTTCCATTTATCTGGATCCGGGTTGTGGGGGCATCATCCTCAGCAGACAGGCCCAGATGTCCCACCTCCTCCAGCTCTTCCGGGGAACTACCAAGGTGTTTCCAAACCAGCTGAGAGACATCATCTCTCCAGCGTGTCCTGGGTCTGCCTCAGGGTCTTCTCCTGTTGGACATGCCTGAAACACATCCATTGGGAGGCGTCCAGGAGGCATCCCAACCAGACTGGCTCCTCTCGATGTGGAGGAACAGTGACTCTACTCTGAGTCTCTCCCAGATGACTAAACTTCTCACCTTATCTCAAAGGGAGAGTCCAGTCACCCTGCGGAGAAAACTAATTTCAACTGCTTCCATCCAACCATCCATCATCTATACCCACTTTGTCCTGTGTAGGGTCACAGGGTTCTGCCGGAGCCCATCCCAGCTCACTTTGGACGAAAGGCAGGGGTCCACCCTGGACAGGTCGCCAGTCCATCGCAGAATTTCAACCGCTTGTATCTGCGATCTCATTCTTTCGGTCACTACCCACAGTTCATGACCACAGGTGAGGGTGGGAACAAAGATCAACCAAAAGAAAGTCTCGCTTTTTGGCTCAACTCCCTCTTCGCCGCAACAGACCGGGGCCTGCATTACTGCAGATGCTGCACCAATCCTCCCGTTCCATTCTCCTTTCACTCGTGAGCAAGACCCCAATATGTTTAAACTCCTCCACTTGAGGCAGAACCTCATCCCCAACCTGGAGAGAACTTTCTACCCTTTTCCAACTGAGAACCATGGTCTCAGATTTGGAGGCGCTGACTCTCGTCCCCACCACTTCACTCTTGGCTGCAAACCGCTCCGGCGAGGGCTGTAGGTCCCCACCTGATGATACCAACAGGACCACATCATCTGCAAGAAGCAGAGATGGAATCCCAACACCACAGAAAAGGAACCCTCCGCTGCTTGGCTGCGCCTCGAAATTCTCAACTCACCTCAACCTTTATTTATAGAGCAGATTTTAAAACAACTGAGGTTGACTGTACAGATTAAAAACAACCTATATAATGGCACAATTACAAAAATAAGATAAATGCCAAAACACAATATATTAAAATAAATTAAAAATGAGAAAATGTTTTAAAATAAAATTTTGCCAAAATTCACTTAAACTTGATTAAAAGATAGAGAGAGAAAAAATGTGCCCAAACCCCCCCTCTGGGAGTTGAACCCAGGACCTTCTAGCTGTGAGGCGATCACACTACCTGCTGGTATTAATAAAAACATGGATTACAGTCTCCAGATCCTTTTGTGGCAGGTATCCTTTTACTTTTGATAAAATCCACAAATGAACAGCTTTTTATGACCGAGCTGCCTTGGCGATCAAATTTCAGCCTGCCATCAAATATCCCACCAAGATTCTTTACAGACCTGCCTTTCGCCCAAAGTGAGCTGGAATAGGCTCCAGCAGGCCCCCGTGAGCCTACACAGGACAAAGCGGGTATAGATAATGGATGGATGGATGGATGGATGGATTCTTTACAGAAGACTCTTGTTTTCATTCAGATTCAGGAAGTTTGAGGTAATCCAGGATTTAACGTCAGCTAGACAATCAAGCAACGGATGTATAGATTCACTGGATTTAGATGTCAAAGGCAAATAGATCTGGTCATCATCAGCATAGCAATGAAAAAAAAAAGGTTTCTTGAAAATTGACCCTAGTGGCAACATATATAGCCAGAAAAGAACTGCTCCAAGGATGGAGCCCTGGGGGACCCCAGAGGTGAGAGGGGCTGAGGACGAGGTGACTTCACCTAACTGCACAGAAGAACTCCGATTAGCAACGAGGACTGGAACAAAGTCCACAAGAGTTATGAACAGAATCGGTAACAAAGGGCGGCCCTGGCGAAGTCCAACTCTCACTGGAAACGAATCTGACTTACAACCGGCAAGGCGGCTCAGACTCTCTCTCCACTTGTACAGGGAACAACGGAGCCCATACCCCACAATCTTGGAGCACCCCCCACCAGGACATCTCAAGTTTGAAAAAGTTATCAGCAAATACAACAGGAGTCATTTAGCTGGACAAAGATGTGCTCATGTACTTCTGTTATTACATGCTGGTGTCATTGTGGGAACAATTAAAAACCAAAGAACAACTCACCCCATTAAGACTTTTTAAGTTCTTCTCTATTTCATTTCCATGACAGTAATAGACTTCTGCCTCCTGCAGGTAAAAACAAAACAACAAAACAAAACAACACACTTGATCTTTACAAAAAGAAGTCATATACATGCTTATTTTTTACATTTAGAAGCTATATTTGCCATTTTGATATCACCAGTTGCTGTTTCCAGACTTCTAATTCCTGCTTTCACAAGTTTTCATAAATACCAGTTGGCATTGCATCAAATGTTCAGAGCCAGGGATGGCTCTTAAGAGTGTTTATGCATACCAGAGATATAGAGACATAATTAAACACATTCATTTAAACTGTCTCACTAAAATGAGATCCTCTACAGAAATTCTGAAAACATTAGAAGAAGGGTAGAATGATGAATTAAACAGACTTTTGAAGTGGTTCTCTGTTGATGATAAAAATAAATAAGTGAGCTGAGACCGGAGCAGGTCTGGTGGGACAGCGTCTTTTCCCTCCGTCTTCTGTGTGTTTGAGTTTGGTTGATATCAGGATGTATCACTAAAGTTCTTTGTTTGCTCACTGGTTCATAGTTTATTTCGTAATAGAAACCAGGAGAATGTTTACTGCATTGGTAATAGACAATTGCGCTTTTCAACCAGAAAGGGTGCCAAAGAGCACAATCTTGTGTGGTGTTGGTTTAATAAGTAAAATAATTAGATATTTCTCTACTTATTTTTAAGCAGTTGTGGGTGCTTGTGTTCAGTTATCTGTGACTGACAGCAGTGAGCGGCATCGTTTACGGTTTACCTCAGTGGTGTATGCTCCCATTGCCAACACCGACACCATCCTCTGCAAAACGTGCATCTGGCACCTCCACATTCACCACTTAGCTAAATTCCATTACTTCCACCCTAGCGCCTCTAACGGGCTGCTCAGAGTACTTTAGTGGCTGAGAAAAAAGAGGAGAAAAAACACATGGTAAGAGACAAAGAGGTGGAGAAGCTAACATGGTGTTAACAATTGCTCAGTGAGTTCCTCTGCTTCCCATTACACACACTTTGCACCTTTTAACCTTGTTAGCGGGCCACGGCAGCGCGCTGCCCCTGAATGCTTGTTCCATAATTATGGTGGGCTCAGGTGCTAGATTTATGGAGATTTGCGGTCCTTTGATTAAAATTGAAATTTAATTCGGGTAATCTGAGAGAGGTGAGGGAAGAGAAGTATTGGATGTGAAAGGGGGGAGGGGGAGGACGGTTTGGGTGGTTGGCAAGCCACATATCAGTGGGAGATACTTCACACAGGCTGTTCAAACATGGACTTAAAACAGGCTTATCTCACAAAAGGTTAATGAGGAGCGGCTGACTGCGCCTGTTACAAACGCACAGCCGAGGTCTCATCTTCGTCTGCGCGCCGGCGTGTCAGTCACAGAAATGCTTGCGAGCGTGCACGTACACACACAGACATGCAGGATAAGCTGCAGGCATCACAAGCCCAAAGCCTCACTGACAGAATTCTCGTTTCCAATAACATCCTCAGACGACTTAATTACTTTTCCCTTTGATGCGATTCACACAAATAAGCGGACTCTAGATGGAATCTCTCTTTTATCTGTCTGCTTCTCTGTCTTTCTGTTTCTCCCTCCCAGTTGATAGCTGATTATTTAGTCATGGCTCTTCGGATGGCTGGCTGTGACTTTGAAGAGCATTTTTGTGGAGTTGTAATACAGAGTTCACAGTTCACAAGTTGCTCAGCAGCACTTTTTCTCATGCTGCGCAGAGCACAAATAATGTCGAGGGAGCTTTGTTTTCCGGGTCCTGGAAGGTGGTGGCTGTGCAGCCTCTGCTCCTGGAAACGGTGTTAAAGACAAAGTCAGAGGAACAAAGATGAGAGGAATGTCTGCCAGCAAGGGTTCTGGGGTAAAACCATTGACTTTAAATAACTATGGACCAACCATCCGGTCACATGACCACAGAAATGTACGGAGAGCCTTTCAAGTCCATTTTTTTTTTCAGTCCACAAAAGCACCATGTTGCAAAGAGGCGGGACAAAGCTGTCAAAGCCAACAGCAGAGCCAATGGATAGCTGTCATTCAAGCACATCAAAGGGATCTGGACATCTGATTGGTCAGCTTTATTGATTAATATAAATTTATCTGATGTAATGAAGGTGTAAATATATTTAATTCTGCTGCACTGTTGTCACTTTTTACATGGAGGTCAATGGATGAATGAAAAAGAGATGACTCGTACAGGCGGTATGCTCACAGCGTACCCAATCAGTGCTTCAACACCACCAGAAGTTTAGCAGGGCCCTTCTGTCCTACCACAGGACCGTTTTTATGCCCGTAGAGGTTCCTGGAAGCCTTTTTTCCAGGTCAGTTTCTGGTAGTGGAGACACACATTAACGATCTGGCCCTAAGAAACTACTCTGAACCCCCACCAGTGGAAACCCACCTGCACTCCTGGAAACAGTGTTAACGACAAAGTCAGAGGAACAAAGATGAGACTAATATGTTCCCTTTGTCTTGTCCTGGCCAAAGCGAAAGTGTGCCACTATGTAACAGAACGGTGCCATTTTACCTCAAGGTGTTCCATTTGTTATTTTGAACTGACTCTTTTGTTCCCGCGGTGCATATGTGTTTCGTTCTATCATTGCCCCGAAAATGAATAAAGGCCATGAAATTCATTCCAGGGCTTTAAATCATGCGAATCCTGGATGAGCGCACTCTGCAGATTTATGTTGATGTAACAGTACTGTATTGTAAATGCAACACAGTGTGTGAGGCTGCCTGTGCGGATGCCCGCCTTGTTTTTTCACCTGCAGGGTAGCAAGTACTCGCTCTGGCTTATCAGCACATGGTGGTGTTTAAGCCTGGCAGGGGGTTGTTTATGGGTGTGTGTCTCTGTGTGCGTTTCTGCAGCCTACTGCATTCATGAACTTGATCTTCAATACATTGACATTTATTTGCGTGCCATGTTCTATTCATCTTGTGGTGGTTTGAAATGTGCTTATTCGGTGTTTAGAAGTGATTGATACTGCTGTTATATCTGCACAGCAACAGATGGTCAACTTAGCATATCACAGGGCTGGAAGAAAGGGCTGGAACAGGTTAATTTTGTTAAATTAATACAAAGCACACAGTTACAGAAGTGTATCTCTTTTTTTAATTATCTCAAATATTTTAATTATATGTCAGCTAACAACAAGAAGTAAGAAAATTTGAATTTGGTGTCCCAGAGTCACTCCCCTAATGCCAGCTCTCCTCGCTCCCCACCAGCACAACAACCTGCATTACCTTAACTAAAAAAGTGGCTAGCTCCATTATCTTGCCTTCAAAATAGCTTCTACAGTAAAAACCACGTAGTCACCTTCACCAAACCGAGGCTCCAATAATCGACCAAACTTCTCCCATACTGATACAGCTGGCTAGATAGACCAAATTTTACTTCCATTTTAATTCATTACAACGATGCTTTAGTTGTTCTTATTTTTGAGGTGAATGAATCACTTTTGGAGTTTGCCTCAAGTGGCCATTCAGGGAACTGCAGGCTTTGGCTTCAGTTTTTTGGCCTCAGGAGTTCTCACTGTGTTCCCATTTACAGTCTACATTTTTAACTTTTTCAAACACCACAGACATGTTTCTTGGTGAAGAAAGATCCAAACAACATACTGAATGGCAAATTCACTCTTCAAAGTGACATTTATTGAGTTCATAAGCAGCTGATCCACTCAGCAGATGCTGTTTCCCTGACGACACTTTGCTTGGTCTGATTAAACCAGAAACATTTGGTGACTGATATTTGTACATTTTAAATATATATAGTAATCCAGGTTACTGCTCTCCAGTGGCAGTCCATGCCTCCTCCTACACCTCTGATTGAGTGTATTTTTGTGCACGTGAGTCGTTCTGCAGGGCTGCGCTTCGCTCCGGCTCCAGCAGCGGCGGTGGCGGCAGCACGGCCTCTCTCTGGCCGGGGCGGCGTCAGCTGCAGAGATGAATGGCCCTCTGCACTCAGCCCACTAAGTAATTCAGGCCATGATGAATCGCTGCTCTCACTGACATCCACATTGGAATCATTTGGTCCGGGAGCCAAAAAAAAAAAGAAAAAACAGCAACAACAGAAAACAGAGGGCCCCTGGCGGTGGCGTCTGGTCATCTGTTACTGTGTTGTATGCTGCACCAGGTATTACCCCACCACCACCACCCCTCCACCCAATTGCACCTCCCTGTTTCCTCAAGGCCTCCAATAAATAGAGAAGACAAAGGGCCTTTCAGAGATGTGTCACACTGATATCCTTCCCCATCCAAAGGTGGCACCGAGATATGTTATTGCTCCTGTTTGGACTGTCAGCTCCACAGCCATTAGAATATAGCTTTATTCATTTTGTTTGGATTTTTTCCATAATTTAAAAGAAATTGAAGTCTTTAAAAGCATGTTTGCATATGCTTTTCCAATGTCCTAATTGCTCCCTGCTCTGCATTCCATCCACTTAGGGCAGCCTCCATTAGTCTACATTCTACTCGCAACGGAGCTAAAGTCTGTTGGCGGCACATGTAAAGCAAATCCCTCAACACAAGAAATGACTTAATGAACTTAATGAGGTTTTCTAATTACAGAAGGAAGTTAGCCCATGTCAAATGGGCCTTTTCTGCCTTCCTTGACATGGATTAAACGCCAGGCTATTAAATCCAGCCCTACATTACAACAGAGAGGAAAGTGAAACACCAATCAGTTACATCTGTGATTCTGGCCCACATTCAGAGGCACGCTGCTTCATTTGAAGTGAATGAAGCTTGTATTTCTTTTTTTTTAGTTGGCTTTAAACCTACTCAGGGATGGTGAAAGAAAAAAAAGCTGGTAAGGAAATGTCATAACATGATGATCATGACTTCCAGGTGAATGGTTTTTGTATAACACTGATACTTTTGCCACCCATTTCTTTACAGATATTTTTCTCCAAATCTTCAGTGACAGAAAGGATGATTTATTTTGTCATCGTTAACGCATCAAAAGAGCCAAGCATGTATTTCAAAGTCAGCTGATAATTGATACTCTTTAATGGCACACTGGAACAGTAATTAATTTCAAAAACATCTCATTTATTTGTTCTGGAAGTTAATGCTCCCACCAAAGCGGCATAAATCCTGTCTGTTGCTGCAGCTCAAATTAATTTACGTGTTGTGTCTCCTTGTATCTTTTGAGAATTTAATTATCTCAGCAAACAGGCTCTGTGTTGAATGTACTTCCTCTCAGCAGAGTTGCAGCAGAGGCAAACCTGCACAGAGACACGTTATTTCAGTCTGTGCCATCAAAACCTCAAATATGAAGACAGCATTCCTGACCGACGAAAGTAGATAATGGTATCGAGATGGTCCATCTATTGCTAAGCGCAAGTGTCCTCTTCTCGTCATCCGAGTCAATCAGAGAATCCTCAGTGCTTCTGGGTTTCTGAGTGAAGCATCTGTAAGGTGCTACCAGACCCACTTGGTGACAGTCAGTCTGTGATAAATGACAGAAACACGCCAGAGTTCAGCTCAGGTCAGCTGAGACTGGCCGCTCATGACCCTGCTGTGTTTATTGGTGGTGATCCAGAAAGCATAAACATGTTTCTTCCGCCTGTTATGTCATAATGATGGCTATGAAGCAATTTGTACTTTCAGTCATGTGTAAAAGAAAGTACAACCATCTTCATATCTAAAGTTTTAATTATCAGCACAAAAAAGAAGAAAATCATCTGGTGCTAAAGAGGTCTAAACGCAACACCACGTAAGTTTGTGCCTCTCTGGTTGAGAAGCACAGTTGTCTGTTACCGTCGTCGTAAATATTGTTGCTAGCGCAGTCGGCCACATGACCTCATCTCCTGTTACGGAGTCAACTATGAACCAGTGATCACACAAAGAACTTTAGTAACACACCCTAATATCAGCCAAACACACAGGACGTAGACAGCAAAAAATATGATTTACTAATCCAATAGCTGCAAGGCTAGCTCGCTATCTGTCTAGCGGCTCTGCTTCTTTCACCTCACATCAGCGAGTTCATGGTGGTCCAGTACTGACTCATGTACAGGATTTTGCTGATCTCTCTTTTTCATCCCTCTTCTCATAAAACCCTCTCCTCTTACGTCTCTGCCTCTGCCATTATGTTTGTAGTCATCATGTATGTTAAATAACTTCATCTAAGCATTAGCGTCTGGCTAACTCCACATAGTAAACTCTGTGACCATGGTTGCCATATCGGATTATTGTATGCGAGTTTGTAAGCAAATTTACAGAAAGACAAGCAACTCAAATATTAGTAGCCGAGTCAGCTTCTCTGTTTTATTTGTGGACATATTTCACATTTCCACAATTGTACTTCGAGACATATCAATGATAAAAACAGGAAATATACGTAGAAGCAGTTTGTCTGATTGCGTGTTTCTCTCTGGGAGTCTGGCAACATCAATTTTTATACAACCCTAGTAGAGGTGGGTGGTTCCTGATTCACTTGGGTCAATGGGCCAAATCTTCCTACTGAATCACAAATCATGAGTCCCACGTCTCCACTAATGCTAACATTAGCTGCTACGCTAACCACAAAGGGCGTGTAAGTAAGAGCTGGCAGCGGCGTAGCAGAAACACCACTGACTCACGCAATTTACCTGAATTGAGTGAATGACGGACTCAACCGGAAAGTCAGATGAACCGAATCTCCTCAGACGACTCGGTTCATCTGACTTTCCGGTTGAGTCTGTAGCTCACGGACTCTGACTTAGAATTTCACTTCAGTCATTGATTTAAGTGAAAAAAAGTTAAATATTGTAATAAATAAGCACTTAATTACATTTGTGTGTGTTAATAACAGTCCGCCTGGTCCTTTTTCTCTTTTTCTTTTAATCAAAAATGTCTTTTGACTGAATTCTTTTACCTATTCAGAATAAATTCAACTTTCAAAATCTCCTTAGATTTGGGGGGGCAACAACACGGGAACCAAATGACTCAAATAAACCAAATCACATCACTGAGTGATTTGGAGTAGCCTGAGTCCATAAGATGAACTGAATTTACCATCACTAAATCCTAGTATAGAGAATGGACACGTGCCCAGGCTGTGGCGTAACTGCGATTTGTCATGTTTTTAGTTTTTTGGAGGTGTTTCAAGTTCCGTTGTGTTGCTTTAATTCTAATGCAAAGTCTGCGCTTTTAACATGAGAGTCTATAGGATTTCCTCTGTTTTGGAGCCAGTGCCTAGTGGTCCGTCGAGGAACTGCTACAACATGTACTTCCTGGATGAGCTTCAATCTGGAAGTGGGATGGATACTGATTGATTGTAACTCTCTGGGATTTTGTTTCCTCTTCACTACCTCTCTAGTATCAGCTTTCAACAAGGCTGACTTTTGTTTTAGTGCCCTGTTTGCCTCGTGTCTGCATTTAAATCTACTTTTAAAAAAACAAAACAACTTGCTGTTGCTGTTATTGGACATAAACTGACATGAGTCCTGCTGGTTTGTGAAAACTCAGCTGTCATTTTTATGTATCCTAATGTAATTTTTAATCTTTTTTGTGTATTTACGATTTGTGGGTTTGAAAGAAATTAATAAAGTTTGACTAAAATCGTCAAATATGTGGAGTAAAAAAAGATGTTTCAAACACTGAGGCACAGATTCAAGCTGTTTCTTCACATGATTTTTTAACTCCAATTGAAACTGTAGGTTTTTTGTTTTTTTTTAGAGCAAGTCATCATCTTTTTAGATGAGTTAGCAATAAATTTCATTCACTCATTTATCTTTTATTGTATATTGATTTCAACCATGTATTGACTGGAAGAGACTCCAGAGTGTTTCTCTAAACGAAGACCTTTCCTCTCTGTCGCTCATTAAAGGACAATTCACACCTTTAATCAGCTTTGAGTGATGACTGGTGTTGAAATATGGCAGTGAGAGTTACAGCCACCGTCGTCTTCGTTGTGATAGACGATCCTGGCGCAGCACACACATGCAAACATCCAGACAAACAGATACACACCCATGCACCACAAAGTCAGCGTGAGTCGTCGGGGATTTTCTCACAAATCGGGCCCCCAAAGGAAAAGAGGCCGGCATAAATCAGCTGGTGTCAGGTCTACAGACACCCGCGGTTCCTTATCGCCACACGCAGGCGGACACGCTCACAGATTGATAGGTAGATAGTGGTTCTGATAGGCTGGGTGACAGGCAGCCAGGTAGAGAGGCTTAGAGAAGCAGGATCAGGGTGGAGGCAGGCGGAGGGAGGCAGTACAAGGACATCCATGTCACGTCTCAACTCGATGACCCTAATTTCTGTCATTTCAACCTAACATATCCTCTTAAATCGATTCTTCTCCCACATTCTGCCATTGCTGTTGAATTTTTAAGGACGTCTTCTGAATTATGCCACTTCACTTCATCAACTGTGGCAAATTTTGGTATTTAAGGGTGTATTTAGGTGAAAGAGATGTGATGTTGGACTTGGTTGGTGTCAGGTCAGAATTTCACAGCATATGCTAATACTTTTTGTCTCCTTTGCACAAAAAAACACCAAGGCCTCATAATTTGTGTGTTTAGAGGCTACAAGGTGAAAAGATTCTTTCAAATATGGTTACTGGTTCAAACACCACAAAGCTTTCCAAGCTTGAATCAGTGGTAGCCTGTGCATACGTCGGTAGGTGGCCATGGCACAGGTGGTAGAGAGGGTTGCTACCAGTAGGTGGTCCAGTCCTGATGATGCAATCGCTTTGTGCATGGAAGGACAGATCGTATGCTGTAAAGTCCTTTTGAGACAGCTGTCCCTGCTTTACTCGTGATAGCTGAAGAATATTTTGCTGTTCACGTTGTTTTTCTGCCTGAAATGTCCCCGTAACACCTGCAGTCCTCAATTCTTAGCGTCATCCAGTGGGTAAAAGTGCCATCTTTAATGGAAAGTGTGATTGCCAATGGAGGAAGGAGAGATGTTTTCTCCTGTTTGAGAGTTCAGTTGTTTTCAAATATACGGCATGTTGGTGTATTAAAGGATTATAGCTGCGTGTTGACTCGCCCTGCCTGTGGAGAGAAGCAAACAGTCTTTCCTCTGCAGCTGGCCTGTCGATTGAGTCGTCTGATCAACAATATGAAATGATGTCACTCTGGTCCTCCACTGTCTTGAGTTTGAACGTTAACGCTGTTACGAAAAAGCATGATCTAATAAAGAATTTGACAGACATAGATTCAACTAACCTCCATCATCCAGAAACAGCTTTTGCAGCACATTTTTCTTCATAACGGATGTGGATTTTCTTTCTTTTTGTTCTTTTTCACAACCTGTTGTTTTTTTCTTACACATTATTTTCCTACTTTTCTGTCATGACAACACCAACAAAACTGTTCATGAGCTTTAGCATCATTAGCATATAAATTGGAGGCGGACACCCATGCAGTGAGGGTCCATCTGATTGGCCAAATAATTAACTGGCAAACAGAGCAGAAATTAATGGAATGTTGTTGTTGTTGTTTTTAATTTTGATAATTGTCTCTACAACATATCTAATAAAAATTACTAATAAACTACTACTAAAACTGAATCTAATTTGTTTTAGAGGAACTTATACAAGAATAAACCCATGAAAGATAATTAAACCCAGAAAATGTTAGAAGGAAATGAAATGGACAAAAGGTCAAACAATGAAGAAAAAAAATCATAATTTATGTAAATACCATGCAGATTATTGGAGTAAAGGACACCTAATGAGAGCCAATGATTGGACGATCAGTGTTCTGGGGAGATTATGGAAGGCTGCAGATAGAGCCTGAACAGCAGGAAGATGCATCAAGAAAACACCTGCAGCAGTGACGGAGAGGAAGCGGCTCCCTGCTCCCCCCAGCTTCTTTAAACAGTCCAAGTCTGCTATTATTGTCAGAGAGAATTTGGTACAGACACTGAAATGTAAACAGCTATGTTGAGAAGCAGCGCCACACTCTATTTGCTGCCACCCTCTAAAATAATACAAAGCTGCTTGTCTGCTTGG
The DNA here is from genome assembly GCA_037176975.1 of Arrhamphus sclerolepis. Lineage (NCBI taxonomy): Eukaryota > Metazoa > Chordata > Actinopteri > Beloniformes > Hemiramphidae > Arrhamphus > Arrhamphus sclerolepis. The sequence continues at coordinate 3,090,614 of JBAMYA010000013.1, forward strand.
GGTCATGCACCAAAGTAAAATGTTACGCCTTTCATGGAGAAAATTCTTTTTGTCCCATTATTTACTCTGTTGAGAACTTAGTTATTATATTTCTTTGTTTGATTTTCTTTTCTTGGAGCACAACGTGGAAATGACCAAATGGGAGGTGGCATCTTCAATAAAATAAGAAAGAAAAGCTTCTATCCACTGGAGACCACAGGAAGTAAAACCATGGAGTGATTCAGAGGAGACATTCCAGGAAGAAAGTAGGAGATGGCACACAGCGCTACAAGTTTAATGACTTCTTGCACACGATAACACCTACTAGAGTTAGTGATAATATTGTGATATCTTTTTAAAGCATTTGGACTTGCGTCAGTGTCTCCTAGCAACTGGGACTGCTGTCATGGAGGTCTGCTGGAGGTTTGCTCCTCAACAAATAATGAGTGACAGAAGATGACTACATGAAACATTGTTTCAGTCTCAGATCACTGGACGTTAACGCATGTGAATGTAGCCTCAACAAAAAATTTTTTTAAAAGCTCGACTGCAGTTTGTTAAGGTGCGGAACTTTCTTCTTCTTCTTGTTCTTTCTTTTTTTTTTAACAGAAATCTAATGAATCCAAGCCTGATAGGTCAGAGCCACATCTGGACAGATGTAGGGCCTGAAAACGAACCACCGGACCTCATCCAGGAGGCAGAACCAACTGTTGGTTTTTAAGCTTCCTTTGAACACAGTTGATTAGCGCTACAACCAATCAGAGCAATGGACAAGGTGATGTCTTTAAAGCAACAAAAGTAGAAGGGAGAGTTTTACAGAGAAGAGACTTTATTGTTACCAGATGTCTCTTACCATTGGTAAATGAGCGATTGATTTTACAGTACGTCATGTTGAACAAACGTTGAAACATGGCTACGACAGAAATAAATCTGAGTGTATTTCAAGATCTAAACGCAGCATCATCACGCTGTTAGCAGGAACCTGCTAACGTGCTAATGCACCGATGACTCTAAAGTTAGCGTTGTCGTAGTGATGTTGGTGTGCTTTGAAAAGGAAATAAATTCAAGAAAAAGAAGTGTCTTTCACATTTTTCCTCCCATTTCCCTGTTGTATCTGGTGCTGTTGTTGCTAGGCTACAGTGCTATGCAGACGCTAATGTTTACGTTGTTTCATGGTGCGTTCCTATTGGTTAGTTAGCTGACAGAGATGGTAGAGGCAGCGACAGGCCGTCACACTCTGAGACGGTTCCTCCAGATTTCTGACGCTGCTGACATCTGTCTCAGCCGTCTTTGGTCTCCAGAAGGTTCTATCGTTTATCTTTTCTCCTTTCTCTCCATCAGATCTACCACCGTTTCTGATCTACGATGGAACATTTTTACCACCACTGACCATCTTTAGTCTGAGACGGCCATTTTCACAGACGTCCCAGTCTTTAACTGTGGATGACCGTGGTTCCTCCACTGCAGCCATCTTGTTTGTTTACCAGTCTCAGTTCTGGCATCACCACGTTCTCTCAGAGAACGTCCTCTCAGAGATAACGCTGACTCCGCTTTGCTTTTCAAAAACTCTGGAGTAAACATCTGTCTGTACATGCGTTTGTCTGCCACTGGGTCTACCACTCTGAATAACTTCAGAAAAAGCTTTCAATTCTCTGTGATTTGCTGCATCTCCTTCACAACACAACTAGTTATTTCACATGAAATAGCTTTAACATAGCAGAATCATAGAATAGAAAAAAATAAATGTCAAGGTTAGATGGCATGAAGCACAAAATATCTTGTAAATATGCTTAAACTTTCAGACGTTTTGCTCTTTTTGCTCACACGACTGCAACGAGAAACACCCCGGCAAAGAAACGTCTACCTGCACTGACACAAGCACGAGCATTTCCGCTTCCATCCAGCATTCAGGGAAGCTTCGTGAAGGTCCTTCTCAAAATAGATCAGCCTGGTTTCGCTTCATAACGATGAGGCAGAGGTAAATAGAAACACCAGTCTCTCCCCACCGTGAGTCAGGTGTGCTGCACACTTCAAAAGGAGTTGTGAATGCAGCACAAATGAAGCCTCCGGTGTGCCGATTCAAACGTTCACATCTCGATAATGACCTCACTCTCCTACACCATTACTCATCATTCATTGAACCGAGGCTGAGGAGGGAAAGTAGCGTCAGCTTACGGATTCAAGACTCACAGAAGGTGATGGGGTGGGTGGGAACACTGAATGAATGAAAGGGGTTTAAAGTAGTTTGGATTATGAAGCTTCTTATTTCATATGACGTTTGGCTTAATGAGCTCCTTTTTTGTCTTTAGTCTAAATAAGATATGATTGCTGCTCAATATGATTTGAGTTTGATGCTACAGATGTGTAACATCTGCACAAAGGTAAACTCTGAGGAGACCTGGTGGCTCTGTGATGCTGTGGTGGTATTTTACTGGAATGTTTAGGGATCGGGAGTTTGGGAAGGTTACGAGGAGAAAGCCTTTTTTCTCCACACATGGCAGCCTAGCTTAGGTTTTCAAAACAGCTTCTGAACCAAGACAAGCTGTGATGTACAGCTCCCAGTTTAGTGAAAGCCAAACACCTCTTACTAACCCTTGAGCACAGTGGTGGAAGGGTGACTGTACGGGCACAAACCATGAAACAGAACAAGGATCCAGCAGCAAATGTACCACAAAACAGCTGGAAAAGAAAAGAATCAGCATGTTGGAAGTTCAGACAAGCACTGAAATGAAAAGCTGTGGTTCCCTCCATGAACCAATGCCCAAAAACTTCAATGACTTCAATGTCTCAATTCAACTCCACCTGCCTCTTCTGCATCGTGTGCCTGTTTCAGAGTCGTTGTTAGAAATTTGTGGTGCACGTTTCCGAGGAACAGCAAATGCAGAGTGATGACAAATTAGGACAAAATGGGGACACTGGTACCCCGAATAGATCAGAGCCACATCTGGACAGATGCAGGGTCTGAAAATGAGCCATATGACCTTCTCACCCACGAGGACCAACTTAGCTTCTCAAACTGCCTCTGCATACAGCTTGTTAGCATAACAACCAATCAGATCAACAAATATATGGAGTTAGAACAGTCTCAGAGGACATAAATGCACATCAGCATGATGCGCAAATGCACAGGACAAGATTCACACATGTATTTCTGATGCACACAAATATAACTCCATTTACAAACAGCTTCTGGTCTGTGGACTTTGCTGCATTTGCGAGTGAATTTTGAGACTCTCCTGCCGTGGCTCCAACTCACAAATGC
>JBAMYA010000013.1:3093954-3105104 GCA_037176975.1 Arrhamphus sclerolepis
AACCCTGGGTTTGCAGGTTAACTCTGGGTTACTTCTGGGTAAGTTAACCCCGCTTCGTAGTACAGGCCCCTGGTCTTCATGATGCTGTTTGTTGACTAATGTTCTGTACCGACCACTGAGGTCCTCACAGGACAGTTGTATTTATATTGAGAATAAATTACACGCAGCTGGACTGTATTTACTGATTAGGTGACTGCTGAAGGTACTTGATTACACTGGATTTTATTTAGGGGAATCAGCACAGGGGGATGAATACAAATGCACACCACACTTTTCAGATTTTTATTTGTAAACCAATTTTGAAAACTGTGAGTCATTTTCTTTCCACGTCATTATTATGCACTACTCTGCTGATCTATCATATAAAACCCCAATAATATAAACATAGGTTTGTGGTTATAATGTCACAAAATGTGTAAAAGTTCACCGGGTATGAATACTTTTTCAAGGCATTATATAGCGTAGCTGCAGTGTAGCTTTGACGTAGAAGCATAAATCAGCTTTAACATCTGTAGACGTACACGCAGCTGAAGATAGAGCAGCTCAACACAAACACACACATCAGGAAAAATGCTAAAAAAAAAACTAAAAAAACATCATCCACTAGTAAACAAAGGCTTAAAACATAATGACACAGGATAACTGAACAAGACTCAAATAAACCCAAATTTCCAACATCAGGGTGCCGAACACTGAAGCAGTAGAGTCTGGTGTTTCCTCTTCAGTAAAACTGCTCTTTCACATGTAGCCAAGTGGTTACAGCAGCAGACCATGTAGGAGGCCATACAGCTTCATGCAGCAGGTCAGGGGCCTGTACTACGAAGCGGGTTTAACAGGGGATGCGGGGGAACTTCCAGAGTAACTTGATCACGTGAGGAGTAATTTCAACAAATCAACTTCATAACCACCTTCGTAGTAGCGAGATAGCCTGGTTTTGTCAACCCTGGGTTTGCAGGTTAACTCTGGGTTACTTCTAGGTGCGTTAACCCCGCTTCGTAGTACAGGCCTCAGTTCAGCTCATGACCATGTCTGAGCCCCTCCCCTATCCCCCACCCCCCACTCCACCCTTGTTTCCTGTCTCTGAACTGTAAAGAAAGGCCACTAGAACCACAACATCTAAAACAAAACAAAACTGTGTTCTTTCCTCAGTAAAGTGGAGCTTATTCTTAGATTAGATCTGTTTTGTACGTTTTGTTGCAGTTCCTGCAGTGACCACTAGGTGCTGGCTCCAAAACAGAATCCAAATCTCCGTTGACCTCCATGTTAAGTGCCACGTTTGCAGCAAAATTAAACATATTTACAGTCTGTTTTTTTCTTCATCTGCGGTTTCATATTACATCCAGGACAACTGTAGAGGTGTTGAATTTTTTTTTCCACCATATCAAGTAAATTTATATTAAGAAATAAAGCTGACCAATCAAATACCCAGATGTCATTTGACGTGCTTGACTCCACCTTTGGCAATTAAATTAAATTGATATTGGATATTGAAATCTGTTTCTTTTTTATCATGGCTTTCAGGTTAGGTTAATGACAGACCTTATTAGGAGTTGTGTGACATTAAATCTCCTGCGGTCCAAGCAAAATTTGATGTATTCTCATATTAATTATTTCATATTTTTCTGTCTGTTGTAATTAAGGTTTTAAACCAGAAAATAAGATCCTGTTAGCAAATAAATGAAATGAGAAAACTGTGAAATTATGAACAACATAGATGGGCGAGTTCAACAGAAGTGCAATCAGCCCATGTCTCAAAGAGTATTTCACACTTGGCTTTTGAAATATTTCAATGAAAAACAATACCTGCCAAATGTAGTCTGCAATACAAATAAGAAACATATTTGTTTGAGGCATGAATGTAAATATGACAAATGATGGTGCAAACTTCACTTGCTTGAAACTTGAGGGGTAACACGCTAATATGAAAAACACAACACAACAGCTGCTGAAAAAGACAAAAATTCACATTGACAGGAAATATACATCACTGCCTGCTAGAATCTTCCCCTTTATTACACTGTGCATAAGATTTTTACTAAAACTTTCCCACGCAAAAGGTGAAAATGGCGTGCAGCAAAAATAAATAAATCCTGCTTTATAAAACTATGCGTACACACACCTGCAAGCAGTTTCTCTTTATAAATCACAGACCACCTGAAGTTTGTGCAGGTGCATTCGCTGCATATCCCGCCATCAACACATCCACATTCCACTATAAACGGTCAATAAAAGGACCTCATGAATGTTTCTGCACATAAAACAGCTGTCTGTCTGTTCTCTGTGTGGAGTCATGATACTAAATCTGTCAGAAGTGTTTGAATCACTAATAACTTGATCACATGCACGTTTTTGAGGTTCACATAGAGAAATTCAGCTTCATTTGTGAAACTGAATTTTGCTGTAAATTGACTTTTAATGTTGTTCACATTTTTATGGAACTGGATGTATCAAATTTAACATAACTTAATATTAATCTTATCAAACACATACCTCTTGGTTTATTCCTGCTGGAAAAAGTTGGGCTTTTTTGTCTGAAACCAGAGAGCAGTCAACACCTACACGCTCAAGAATGGTGGATGGTGGTTCTGGCGGGTCAGTCTGTTTAACTATGGACCCATTTCAGCACTTAGATCCAAGCGCACTGATCTATTATCAGTCATCATCAGGAAATCTTGGTGGTCCCCAAAAACTCTCTCCATCCTGATAAACTCCTAATCCTCCAGGAGCACCAGCACATATACATGCAAAATTATGCATGAGACTGCTTATGTTTACTCAGTGATCAGACTGATTGATGCGTACATTTTCACAATCGATGCATCAATCAGTGCTATCCACCAAAGAAAACTATGTATTTTGGTGATATATGAACATACCGTTGGTTTGGCTGTTTATGATTAAATGGATCTACCAGTCTGATATAAACTGAAGTTAAATGTCCGAGATGAACGAGGCTTTAATTCACCATCTCACCATCTGCGTTACCAGTTTCCCCCATTTCCAAAATATTGTGCACAAAGTTCAATGTGATGTGCACAACTTTCAGGGCCTTTTTTGGACATATGCAGCATTTAGAATTGAGCATTCTGGGCTTGTACTTTTTTGGCGCTGCATTCTCTAATTCATATCTACTTCAGTAAAATTGATCAAAATGTATCTTCCTGCACAGAAACTCACATACTACTACTACTACTAATAATAATAATGATGAGTAATACTGCATCCTGCAGGAAACAGTTTCTTGTTAGTAGGAATCACTAGGTGGTCTAGGTGATCAGGTTTTTAACATTGTCATTTTGTTTTTAGTTTGAGGAGTCTCCACTCTGCTGTTTGCTCTATATTTAGTTTTAGAGTCACAGTGGATAGTGTCATGGAAAAAGCTGTAATTCTATGTACAGTGTATCACTAAGCAAAATCGTGGCTTGGACCATGAGACTGAAATAACAGGTTTTAACCTGTTTGACTTCTCAGAGACTGTTTATTCCACATGTCAAACGACAGATATTTGTGATGGAGTCACAAAAGGCTGTAGCATTGCATAGTGTTGCATGCAGAAGAGAGGCAGTTACAGTGTGAACTCATTAGTAGAGCAGCAGTTTCTCTAAAATGTCCTTGGATGACTCTTGAGAAGCAATCTTTTTTTGTCTCCCAGAAGCAGACAGCTCCAACAATGACTATCTCCTCTGTTCTATCTGTCCATGAAAGGTCACAGGAGGTTACGAGAGTCAAATCTGCATCTCAGTAGCTAAATACCATTTTTAATGTCCTCCTAAAACATAAATAAGAACATAAAAGCAGTTTCTGCAGCTGGTCCATTAACTTCAGCTTGTGAGAGGACTAAATAAGGCTGTTCTTGAAAATTCAAACAAATATGTATTCAAATTTCTATAGTTGGATGTTTTAGGCTAAACAGTTATAACTACATTAAGAAATGTGTTTTGCATTTAAATATATTAATTTTTATGGCCCATAATTGATTGGCAGCATTGTCAAGCTGCCAGAGCTTGGCCACAGATCCACCAGACATCGTAAAAAAAATAAAAATAAAAATAAAAAAAAGAACTAAAATCCAGCCTGGAAGATGACTTTTGGGCCACATCAGCAACATAACCAGACACATAGCTCTTCCCAGTGCTGTAACTAGGCAACAAGTCCCACAAGTGGTGCAAACTGGAGTGGAATATGAACTGATATTAAAGTTACAGCAGTCAATTTTGATGTAGTTCATAGAACAAAAACTATGAAATAGAACTAAAACAAGAACAAATGACTAAGACCCCAACCATAAAAACAATTAAAAATAAATAAATGAATAAAATCAACATCTCATGCTGGGTCAAAAGCCAGTGGGTAAAAGTAGGTTTTAGGATGAGTTTTAAAAGTGGACATTGAAGGGGCCTGTCCAACGAGTAAAGACAGATTGTTCCACATTTTAGGAGCAGCAGTTGAAAACACTCAGCTACTGTTGGAGCAGCTGATCAGCTGACCTGAGAGCAGGAGTGTACCACTGAAGCATGCCATGTTAAGTTTTGCTTTTTATTGTGCATTCAAGTGGGTAGCACAAAGCTGTAGCACCTGTTTCTAAAGAGGGGGTTGGACAGAAACAGAGTGGCTGACTCCGCCCCCTACACCCCGCCTTCAGGAGCAGAGCAGTAAAGACACATTTGGCATGGTTTGTGCTCTGAATGTCACACACATTTCATTAAAACTCATTAATACTTAAGACGTCTATTATTAAATGACTTTTATCACATGAGACGAGGGGCAGGAGTCAGGTTTTAAGTACTTCAGAAAAACAGTGGAGCTTCTCATTATTTCCAGTCTGAGGAAGACACCGATAGGAGGGTGGTAAACTGAAACAGTGAGAGGGAGTCTGTGATTTTCCCCAGTGCCAGTTCCAATCATCTCCCATCGCTCATCTGATCCATTTGTTATGCTGAGCCAAGGAGAACTCTGATTGGGCTCATTACCCTCTGCTCAGAACTGATGCAGGAGGTGCATGGAGGTGCATGGAGTCAGGGAGCCTCCTCTGCTTCTCACTGTGACTGGACGACATCACCAGTGTAGTCACGATCAGGAGAGCATGGCCATCTGCCAAAGCTCTCCCTGACTAACCTGGCTCTCCTCTGGCCCAGCTTTGGAAATGAGCATTGTCTCCTTTTGCCGTTTCCCAGTGTGATAGGGGGTGGAGTAGAGAGCAGAAGCTACTGGCATGCATTGACTACATCATTCAGGCGCGTTGCTGAACGAGAAGAGATGGATGACAGATACCATACCATGAAGGGCACATAGGGTAACATCGGCCATGTTTGATGAAGTTCATAGCTGACAGGATTTCTATGTCAGCTTTGAAACAAGACTTTCACAGCAACAACTTCAAATTCACCACTTCTGCCCCTGCCATACAGGGTCATTGGAAGGGTAAAAAAATGTGCAACCACACAGATGGCCTTACTGTAGAACTCCCCAAATGTTCGTGAATACAGACTTTCAGATATTTTCTCCTCAACCGAGATATTTGAAATGAATTGTGCTCGAATGAAAAAGGAAGGAACTATCTCGTTGGCTTGCATTAAATTACGCAGACCGGAAGAGAGAAGACAAAAACCTCTTTTCTAAAGGTGAATGTAAGTTCGTTCACATGAATATCCTTTCAGGACAGAATAAAAAGGGCCTACGCAGGCTTTCATACAGCCCAATGAAGTGCCAAAAAGCAACAAGGTGTGCATTGAATCTGTGTCCTTCTAGTATCATTGACTTTTGTTGAGTATGGTGCTCTGTCGTCATTTGGCTGCTCGGGTCCAGACTGAAATGTCATGTACACTGGTGGATTTGTTGAGAAGTTTGCACAGCGCACCATTGTCCCAAAGCGTCTTGTCATTCCATTTATGTTATTTCTTGGTGTTTCTTCAGGATGACTTGAAAGTTAAAGCAACACAATGGAACTCGAAACCCTCCCCAAAAAGTTTCTAAAATTATTTTCACGGTAGTTCAACTTATAACAAGACAGCTCGCACCTCCGGCACAACCTGAATGCCCCCCCCCCATCAATATGTAACTATCAATATGCAACCGTGAGCCGTTCAGGCAGATATGTCTACTTGCTGCTGGCACTCGGCATTTGGTATTACTGTACCGTGCAGAGTTCTGTATCACTAAAGTTATTTTTTTGCTCACTCGTTCATAGTTTATTTCGTAACAGATGCCAGGGGATGAGGCGACAATACTTACAATTGTAACAGACAATTGCACTTCTCAGCCAGAGAGGGTGCTAAAGAGCACAATCTTATGTGCTGTTGCTTTAAACGTAGTGAATCAGTGTCTCGTCATCATTTCTGAATTATCACACGTCCACAGAATCAACATTTTAACGTTGCATACTCAAGCCAAGCTGCAACTCTTTTTCCAAACATCACATAACTTTACCGAGAAACTGCCATTACATACTTTCCATGGGACCCTCAAAGGAACTTACCCAGACTGCGAAAAGAGTTTGGCCCGAACGTGGACCATTAGTTTTCTTTTAGCTTTGATTCAGTTTGAGTGTGACTGTATAAACCCGGCCACATATCCACCAGACATCACCCTATTCTTCAGTTTCTTTGAGTTGTTAGGCCATGCTTGGGCCTCACAGCAGTTACCATATCCTGTATTAAACCAAACTTACGAAATTTGGGCCACATCAGCCTAAAGAACACGTCAAATCCCAGGTTCTGTCCATTTCATTGACTTTGGGATTCATCGTGTGCTAATAACACTTCCCAGAGACGTAACACCAAAAGTAGTGAACAAAAAAAGTCAACTGTACACTAAATTAACCCAGAGGGATGTAAAACACACAAAAATTGACTCAAATGAAAGTCCATATTTCTTCACTGATGGAAGCTGAACAAGCTAGCAACTTATCACTGCTGCTAGAAAACAGAGGAAACTCTCAAACTGAACATGATTACAAAAGTATGAAATGAGAACTATATTCAGAGATTGGTGAAACTTTTGTCCCATTTTGAAACGTATGCTTTGTATTATTAAGAAGCGGCAACTGTATTTGTATCAGCTAACATCGGTAGGAGGAGTAGATAGTTTACCATCTTCTATTTTCTTCTCATTGAGTTTGTTGTCTCCACAGGGTGATTGATAGCTACAGATCTGACCTGAGCAGAGACACTGATTAAATACTTTTACTTTCTTTCAACCTCTGCTTGAGCTAACTCAAGCTAACCTGATAGCCAGGTTTATGTCAGCATTTCATAACAGGCATGTAGCCGGTGAAGATTTATGGGGTATTTTATATGAGACTCTCCACTCTACTGTTTTAATATTTGATAAAAGAAAAGTCACAACTTTGGCTCAACATCAATAAACCAGATTTAAAAGGCTAAAAGAAAAAGCTATTTACCATATAAGGTTTAACCAAGAAAAATACTAAAACTCAGGTTTGGCAGCAATCAAAAGAAAAATTAACAAAACTAAAGAAGCAAGTATAACATTTAGCCAACAAAATAACAAAAATTATACAGAAGTTTAATGCAGACAGTTCAAAGTTTGACAAACTGTCAAAAAAGAAAAAGCGACCTAGAGGACTAACAAAATTTAAAAAAAGGTGACCAGTAGCAGCCACTGGTTGGGCATGATGATGTGTGAACCAACCCTAACACCAGACCTCCGCAGAGCAGAAGGAAGACAAAGCCATGTAGCCAATCCTGGGAGAGCAGTAGACTTTTCAGGTCAGAAGCCTGAAACTTGAACAACAATCAAAAACAAAAAGAATAGGCCATAATTAGGGAGTTAGCATGAGAAATCCATAACCCTGACAAATATGTCAGTATCTGGTAGATTTCAGGCTAAAATAGTCATGAACAAAGGGCTGTGGATGTTGGGGTAGGTTTTGGGTCATATTGTACATATTGTGTGCATCTATGATGTGTCATTGCTCAGTGGGACCTTTGACCTGGCATAGCTGTGGAGTGGGTGGTGATCCATGAACAAGACCACATTCAGGGCTCCAGTGTGTTTATTGTCTCAGTGCTCTAATTTCATGCTTGATGTAAACAGTTGTCTCTAATGCTACGAAGGAGAGGGATGTATTTTGTGTACAAATGTAAAAATGAACTAAGACATGTTATACCAGCTACCAAAGACTTAAAGATGCCTGGTTTTTTTTTTGTTTTGTTTTGTTTTTTCACATTTGAAAACACATTAAGGCAGTCTTTTTCTTCTTCTTCTTTTTTCCAATTCTTTTGGTTAATGGGCCTGTAGGGGCTTTAAAAACAATATGTACTGATTTGAAAATGGTCTGTATAATGACCCTGTTGGCTGAGGGAGTCATTTAGGACCAAATTGCTGCTTGTGTTGGGCTTTAGTTTGTAATTAGGTCAGAATACAAATGCCCATATTGTGATGCTGGCCCACAAGGAGTAGCACAGCTCCAAACTTAGTGTTTAGAGTGTAACCATGTGTGTCAAAGTGACTCACTCAGCCCCTCTAATCCTGCTGTGCTACGACGAGAGAGGGCACCAGCGGCTGAGTTCATTCACAACCTTGCACTCTTATCAAAACGTGTTTATTGCACTGTTATGTGGTGCACCGTTTATGCAGCATTTAGCTCTGTTAAACTGGCTGCCCCAGGGCTGAAATCCAGGGAGGACGCTTCGAGAGCTCCAAAGTAATCATTACCTTTGACTCCCACATACATGCATAAACTCATTCGACGACTTTTTCAACTTTGGCTTTTTCCTACTTCATCATCTCTCTGAACTTGGAGTCTATCACGACCTCCTGCCTGCTTGTTGCCTCTCCCTTACCTTTCTCTTTTATTGATCATTAGCTGGTGTTGGGAGGAGAGAGGAGGTTTAATTAAGGAGCCAGACTGGTCTGTCAATTCTGCTCAGTGCTGTGTGGAGAGCACCAGACCAAGCAATGGCTCTAATAGGGCTTCACACTGTAAACAACACGCACACCTGGACAGCAGCAGGCCCTGGGGAGAACTGGAGAAAGCCACTGTCGACAACTTAGTGCTGATATAGAGAGGAAGCTGAGGTTTTCTTTTTCATCCTCAGTGTGGGACAATTTCTTAAGTTCGTAATACTGCAAAATAATCAGTCTCGATGAGCGCATCGCATCAATTTACTTCATTCAATGTATTTGTAGAGTACCAGTTCACAAAAAGGCATCTGCAGGCACTTTAAATACAGTCCAATTATAACTCAGTTATAGTCTAGTGAAACTCAGTTGGTTGTGATCCATTTATAATTCAGTTCATTCCAACTCAGCTCAATTTAAATGGAGGATCAGGATCGGTTTTCTCATATTTTTTATGCTACAGTCGAAATTCATCATCTAGCCGTCTTAGCTCAAAGGTAAAACAAAAATAAAATAAAATAAAATCACACAAACACAATCAACAATCAAAAAGGCATTTTAGGACGTAACTAAAATGAGTCCTGCTTGATTGTTTTCCTGCATGTGTTTCCAATACAGCTTGAACTGTGCAGTTGCACCTTTGTACACGTTGATGTGTTGACAATTATTATATCTATGTTAACATGATTCAGTAAACATTACATAACATCTGAGTAATCCCCACATTCTAATATTTCATCATTGTCATAATAATAATAATGATAATAATAATGATAGCCATATTAACCTGATCATCACTACCATGCCATAACATAATATTTAGAGGTCTTCTGTTGCCAGTGGAGACACACTCGGAGGCACCTAAAAAGACACTTTAAAAAACAAAACAAATCAGTATAACTGTACGGATGTGGGACATGGAGGACAAAGATGGCTAATGACAAAAAGATAAACATCTTCCAAATGAAGCTCTTGTGTCATAGTATGAGGATAAGGCAGGAGAACAGGAATAAACAACTGAAGTGATGCAATTCTGAAGTGCACATGGAAATTTATAGTCCACGCTTTAAGAAAAGATGACAACAATGACCACTGGATGGCCGTGACATGGGCCCCAGGAGGAAGCAGATCATGTGGATGGCTAAAGACTACCTGGCAACAGACTGTGGAGAAGAGCAGAACGACAGCAGGATGGAGCTCATTAGGCGAGGACCGCAACCATCAACAGGGCGGCATGGACAGAAAGTGTGGAGGATGTCTGTGCCACTTGGCATGCAGTAGATGGGACTTAGAAGACACCAAACTTAACTTGGATAAAATATATACAACCAGCAAGAAGCCAGAGGAGAATGAACTTCTGTGTGATAACACTTAATATCAAGTTATATAAAATGTAATCAACTCATAGTAACTGCAACAGCAGCAAATTAACAGGAGGGTATTTGCATTCAGGTGAAATAAAATCAATCAATAATATATATATTTTTTAATGTACTGTGTTTAAAGCAGCTGCCTCCACCCAATCCAAGTCAAATTCAAAAATGGGCAACTGGGTGGAACAGACATGTCTGACAGTCAGATGGAAACTTAACTCATTTACGACAAATTACCTATTTTAGCTTAGTTCACGCTAACCTTTTATTTCTTTATCAAACCGTGAAAGTGGCGCTCTACCGCCACCAGGTGGTTTGGGACGGTGGTTTACGTGCGGCCAGCTCCTTCACCATAAGTGGAGACATGAAGGCGGACTATCATGACAGTCTGTCCACTCACAGCACTATAAGCCATATATCTTTAAAACATTTATGATTATACTTTCTTCATTTTATGAATAAACTACTCTTCTACTAGATGCCGAATTCAGCTAAAATGCTAAGTGCTAAGTAACTAAAGTGCAATGCAGCTGCCACTCTTAAAAACCACACCTGTAATTATGCCTTCATTTGTGCCTTTATATAATTTTGCTGGGCAACATATATATATACATGTATGGATGTGAGCACCAACCACACAGGGAATATGTTCATTTATGCTGTAAACTTGGATATTTTAATGTGGGATCAGTGGACATTGACTTGATTTTGGAGCCAGCACCTAGTGGCCTGTTGAGGAAATTCATTCTTCTGTATTTGAAATATTCAGTCACTTTAGCAAATCGGATGCAGCCGGACAAATTTATCTTCATAACTGACCAAATAATTTTGTCCCAGAATTCATCCATCCATCCATTTTCTATACCCGCTATTTCCTGTTCAGGGTCACGGGGGTCTGCTGGAGCCTATCCCAGC
>JBAMYA010000013.1:3105204-3140304 GCA_037176975.1 Arrhamphus sclerolepis
CCCCTGTGGAGGCTCGAACCAGGAACCTTCTTGCTGTGAGGCAACAGTGCTGACCACTAAGCCACCGTGCTGCCGTCCCAGAATTCATTAGACATATTTTATGTGCTGTGACAACAATTAATCTTGAAGTATTTTTATTCTTTGACATTAGCAGAGGTTTATATGAGTCATCAGTCCTCATGTATGGTTTATGTTCATGAAGACCCACAATCCAGCAGGCTAGACCTGCTGTGATTTTATTTTTTAATTCATCCATTTATTGATAATATCCCAGGCAGGCGGTAGTTTCCTCACTCTCTCTCACACAAGTTCACTTGGTCACTCAGCTGTAAGTTATCCTGTCTTATGTCTCAATATTTTTCAGCGTCTGCCCTGGAACACATCACATTAGATCTTTTGTGGTGTCTCATCACACGCCGTCTCTGTTCTGATGAAACATCATTGACAGGTGCTCTGTTAAAAGTGATGATCTCCAGCAGAGCTACTTGAATCTCTGTGATTTTTGTGACTGTTGCAGCAACATGGAGCCTGACATGACAGCTTCAGGGGTTTTGATTCAGCTGTTGATGAGATCTCAGGAACTAGCACCTCTGCTATTTATGTCTGTGCTGTCATTAGCTTTTGTTGGGTTTTTTTGTGTTGTTTTTTTTATTTTTTTGGTAACTGAGTCAGAGCAAACAAGCAACAACAGCACAGCCTAGATCCTGACAACAAAACTGTGACAACAAGAGACTGTGTGTGAAATTTATTATTATTATTATTTTTAATTTTTAGACTATTGTGAACAATGTGGACAGAAATACATGAAAAACTTTACACCTTTCACATTGAAATTCATTTAAACAGTGGTGGAGGAAGTGCTGAGGTTTAGTACTTAAGTAAAAGTACAAACACCCTGCAAGATAAATACTCAAGTCAACAATCTCACTTAAGTAAAAGTACTAAGTACTAACTTTTAAATTTACTAAACTAAATTTACTACTTTAAAATTCTGTGAAGCCACATTATGTACTAGGTATTACCCACAAATTAACCATCAAGTTAAACCAGTTAAGCCATGAAACATGTTGTATCTTGCAATCAATTTAGTTACTTGTAAAGCTATTTATTGTTATTCATTGTGCTCTGTAAAGATGAGTAAAGGGAAAACAACAGTAACCTGAGGCTGGGGGGGGGTGTACAGAGCCGTTCAGAGCTCTTTAATGAATGTTGCATCACCAGTACATTCTGTTAACAAGAGTTGCTTGACGCTTCCCCTGGACTGCAAATGAAAAACAAATATAACCTACTTATAGTCAACAATGAAGAACCTTGAAAGGAAAATTTGGCCTTTGACCTGCGCGACTCTCAAGTGGCAGCAGAAGTGCCATTCAGAGCCCTGATCAGCTGCATTGGCAGAACTCTTTCTTTAATTTCAGTTAGAGTTGCTTTTTTTATACTGAGAGTTTCGATTTGTTTAATGTAAATGCAAGCTTTATGATTTATTGTTAGCAGAATAGAAAAAAAAAACATGTTTCACTAAACACTCAGTCAATACAAAAGTCAGTAAGTTGGAATTTTACCATTGACCAGGCAGCGTAAGGTCAGAGGGGAAAGGCCTGCTCGTGCAGCTGGCAAACGTGCACTCTGCTTTATTGGAGCTGATAGAGCCGCCTGATTGGTTTAAAGATGCAAAGGCAAACAATGCAGCCAAAGCGCTGGAAGGGTTCTCAATGCAGCAATGCATCCATACACTGTTTTTCATGCAAGATTTTGAGGAAACTGTCATAGAAAAATGTCACGAGTTATGGCATTAATTATCAAAAGGTAGTGAAGTAGAAGTACAGATAACTGCTGCAGTAAAAGTATGCAGTTTTAGTTTTACTTAAGTAAAGTACAGATACGTAAAAATTTGCTTAAGTACAGTCACAAAGTACAAATACTTTATTACATTCCACCACTGCATTTAAATCGCGGTTATTTCTTTAAGAAAGTGCATCCTCTCATTTCTGCACTTCATTTGAGGCCAGGAGCTTTAAGCGATGAGACGATGCATGTTTTACAGCAGGATCAGATAACACTGATTTGAATGGATTCCTATGGACACAGAAATGTGTCGAAGGGTCATTAATCAATTATAATAGTTTTTTTCGACCATAAAATGGAGTGATATCATGACAGAGCTAAAAATGTTGAAAATCCATCAACATTTATCATGTATGAGTAGGAGATTTTTTGACTTTAAAAGGTGTTTTGAAGGTGTGTCTAAAGGTTCAAATGTTCCATCACATGTATGTTTGCCTGCCTGTGTGTATCTGGTTCCTTGTGTGGGTCTATCTGTATTACACCCTGAGCCCATGTGCCAGAGAGGAAGTCTTGTGTGCATATGTCTGCTCACTTATGCGTCATCTCTGTCTCTGTGTGGGTCCACGATGATCCTTTCCTTTAATCGATAAAACCATCAAAACATTGCAGCCGCTGCCCTCTTGTTGACTCTGTGTGTCTCTTGTCTCTCCTCCAGAGAAAGTCAGTATGCTGTCGGCATTGATCGCTCCCTTCAAGTACATAAGCCCTGGGACCAGCAGCACAGAGGACGAGGACAGTTTAAGTAAGCTGCCGCCTCTTTGCTTTCTGTCTGTCAGCACGCTGAGCTGACACTCCCAGCAGCAGGCCTAATGTGGAAATCATCTCTCTGTCACCTGTGTAATGAATTATTTGGGAATTGAGCTCTGCGGGTTAAAAATCTGCACCCTAATAAATGTTAAATTTAAGCATTCACTGTGAATAAGTCATTAAATTTTGATGCATCATCTTGATGCCTCCCATCCTGCCATTAACATTTTTTTCAAGCAAAATCTGTGCACCCTATTTTTGTTTCATTTCCCACCAGAGATGCAATACGCCGCCGCTCCCCAGTAACAGGGTTTGAAGAGCGTATCACAGCTGTTCAGGCTCTGCCCTTACAGAGGATAGAAGTGTGAAATAAAGCAGGCTACAGACATTTCTCTCATCCTTTCTTGGAAAGTCTGCCGCTCGACGAGATCCCCTCCCCCCATTACAAATAGGATTGATGCTTAGCGATGGCCACAGGGACCAATGTTTCCTACTCATGACACAGATTCAGAACCAATTTGAAGGCAGATTACAGGATGATTTGCCAGATAACATCACCATTTTAGAGGATTTGTATTTGGGTTTTAAAATACTTAAATGTGATAGAGCCCTGTGGTATGAAGTGGGCTCAGCTCAGGGAGATGATTGCAGATGTGTTCATTACCATTTCATTGTCTATCAAGTGGCTAAATCTGCCTCCAGAGAGTTTCCTTGATTCATTTTGTTCAGCCAGGATAAATGACAGTGTCTCACAATAAAGACTGCTTTCTTTTCAATTTTATATTCAGCATTCTGTCTCTATTTCATTGTTTCTGTTTTTTGCTGTTATTCTCGCAGGCACCAGCAGCGCTGAAGTAAAAGAAAACCGCAATATTGGTAACTTAGAGGATCGCTCCGTAGGCTCTGGAGAGTGCCAGTCACTTTTCTGCTCTGACTCTACGAGAGGTGGGAGTTCTGGCCTGAAGAGGAAAAGGCCGCTGGAGGAAGACAACAACGGTCACCTGTGTCAACTCCGTCTGATCTATAAGAAACTGTCCTGGTCTGAGGCTCCAAAGAACGCCCTGGTGCAGCTGAATGAGCTCCGGCCGGGCCTGCAGTATCGCATGGTGTCCCAGACGGGCCCTGTCCACGCTCCCATCTTCTCCATCGCCGTGGAGGTCAACGGACTGACCTTTGAGGGCACAGGACCCACAAAGAAGAAAGCTAAGATGAGAGCTGCGGAGCTGGCGCTCAAGTCCTTCGTCCAGTTCCCCAATGCTCCTCAGGCCCACCTGGCCATGGGGAACATCTCAAACCCATCTGCTGACTTCACCTCAGACCAGGCTGACTTCCCTGACACGCTCTTTAAGGAATTTGAGTCATCGCCATGCTCCGATGGCCTCTCGCTCTGCAATTCAGCAAGTGAAAGCGAGCTACTGTCGAGCGAGCTGCTCAGGCACGGACGTTTGCTCCGCCACACTCTGGACCTCATGGTGCAGGCTCAGCAGAGGCTGGGTGGGATTGTTCCAGAGCCCGAGGCTCCCAAGACCCCGGTCGCGCTGCTCAACGAGCTCCGACCGGGCTTACGCTACACCTGCCTTTCAGAACGAGCTGAGGGCAAACGGCTGCGAAGCTTCGTGATGGCGGTGCGCGTGGACGGGCGGATATTTGAAGGCTGCGGTCGCAGCAAGAAGCTGGCAAAGACCCAGGCAGCCCAGTGTGCTCTTCAGGCCCTCTTTAACATCAGGGCAGCCCCCGAGGGGAGGATTGGCCTCAAAGCCAGCAGGAAAAGCTGTCCTCATTTACCCCAGGTGAGTACAGACACATCTCCAGCGCCTGTCTTCTGCTAAGCTTCTTTGGCAGCCACTTCACTTCCTACAGGGGCCTGTAATGACCAAAACAGCAGGTGTGAAGCAGAAATTCCAGCAAGTAATTAAGGAGGAAAGCAGGAACAAGCTAAAGATAGAGGGTTTGAAGGAGAAATAGTGGCAACACTCATGAACATACAAGCAAAGCAAACAGGAAACCTTACAAGGAAAATTCGCAGGCTGTGCAACAACCGGATTGAGGGTAAACTATCTGTTTGTTTGTCTGTTGAAATAGAAAAGCATGTAAATGAAGCTGATTATTGTTCTGGTGTCTCTGACAAATGAGCAATTTCCATCACCCCTCAAATGTTTTTGGGGTTTTTTCACAGTCTTATCGGTTTGCCGAGCTGTGATTGGGTGGGGATCGTAATTCAGCAAAAAGCTGCCGTTTCTCCGTGTTTGGCACGGCAGTGTCTACAAACATTAATTCAATCTGTTGCCCAAAGGAAATCGAAAAGCAAAGAGCAAATCGACAAACAAACCTCTGAGACCAATTCCATACTCATTTACCCAAATATTTAAATAGCAATCAGAGTGAGGAACTGGTTTTTGAGAAATCTGGGGAAATTGGAACGCCTGAAGACACGGTTGCTGGATGAACTGGCACTTGTTGACAGCGGTTAAACTTCACTGCAGCTGTAGCCGTAAATGTGCAGCTGAGTAGATGGTCAAACTAATTTTAGTTAGTTTTTTTTGTTTGTTTTTGTTTTTTGGTTTCTTTTTTTGGTTTCTTTAGTTTTCATGAAGCTTAACTTTATATCCAGGCGTCTACATCAGGGGTGTCAAATTCTTTATCATCCCTGGCCACATCATCACCATGGTAACCATGAAAGGGACGGTTATTCTTTTCTGTCTCAACCAGCTGTGATGTCAGCTTTCCCGCTAGTTCCTGGACTCGATGTTTTGATGATAAGATCCTGTTTCTGTTCAGAACCAACTGACTCATTCCTTCAGCATGCTGATTTAAACACTCTGTGGTCTTAAAGAATACAGTGTTTAAATTGTTCATTTTGTCGCTTTCCTTGTGGCTAAGCTAGCTTACTTAGCTCCTTGTTTGTTGTCAAAAGTTCAACTGCTACGCTAAATGACAACTTTTTGTTCTTAAATAACAAAAAAGGTCTTTTTTTATCATAAAATTTAGACTTTACTTCCTAAAAGTTAAGAAATTTAAGAAAATTTGTACTTTTATGATTTAAAAAAACAACAACTTTTTGTTCTAAAACAAACTGCAACAAAACAACAAATTTGTGACTTGTTAACTTTGATGTTTATTTAGGTTTTTTTTATATATATAATTCACACTTTTTGCTCTCATGGGCCAGATAAAGTGATGCGGTGGGCCGGATTTGGCCCGCGGGCCTTGAGTTTGACACGTATGGTCTACTCATGGCCATGTTAACAACATGAAAATGGCTCTCTCTCCTACTTTATGTCTCTCTACTGTATTTTTGAACACAAAAGAATATGTGCAACTCCCCCCTCTTGAGGTCTTGAATTGAAAGATTAAGCCCTAAAGTTTTTCCTTGAAGCCTCCTGTCAGCACGCTTTGTGCCTGTGGTGTGTGTGTGTGTGTATTGCAAACTGGTCAGTGTGTCCTTTCCCAGAGCACAACATCAACCAACAAACCTGCACATGTTTGCCTGGGAGAAACTTTTTCTTTTTCCCCTACTGCCACGGTGTCTAAAAGGATTTTAAGAGGATTTGCTGCACCCGTTTAGTTCCAGAAAGCACTCGCTTGTGGAATTTCTTGAAAGTCAGTCATGCTGTCTGCCAGCCTCAAGAGATGTTTCATTTTTATTGGTAAAGGACAAACATAATGCTGAGAATATTCGTGCGTGCATCCGAGGAGCATGTGTCCGAGCACGTGCTTATGGGTGTACTGTTTTCCAAGTTACGTTAGCATGCTAATGCTCACATGTTCACGTGTGAGTTGTTCTTCTTGCCAGGCGTTGATTGCATGGGTAGTGCTTGCCTACCCTGCAGATGTGAGGTGTAATGCGAGGGCGGCTGCCAGCTGTAGCCTTGGGGTAGTACAAACGCTGTGGTGGTATGCCAACGTATGTGTGCCAGCCCAGGCTGTTCCCTTTCATCACAATTCCCTCTAGCTCTACCTGTTGCAGGATAAAGCTTTTTTTTTTCTTTGGGGGAGGGGGGTTGAAATGGTGAAATGTTTTCACATGTTTAAGGTAAGTCTGTGTAAATATAAAAACAGCTTTCCAATCCATCTCATATCAGATCATAACCCAGCTGGAGTTGTGAGAAAAACGGTTTATCAAATCACTTTGCAATAGTTATATTTATGTAAAATATGATCGTTAACGTTGCAAGCAGATTTTAATAAATCAGAGAATCATGTGATTTATTGCTTCCATCTGTTGCTTAGCAGTTATTTTCCTTAATTGCTGTAGCTTCTTCTATTCATAACTGGATGAGAGCCAACATTTGAAGATGCTCCATGCATCTGCTCCACTAAAAGCGTCACGTACTGTCAAAGGATAGTGGACCTTTCTTCTTTAGTTTAATCATGCAGCATCGTTTAACAGAGTATTTCCAGTCACTTCATGAGCTTTTCCTAACAGGTTGTTTTGACTCCTTATCCTGACCAAGTAACTGTGGTGCCTAAACCCATTTAAACAACAGGTGAAAGCAAAAATAGACATCAAGTGATGAGGACATGGACGAGCACCACCACTCCAACCTCTTTCTGCACTCTTGTTTTTAGCAAACATGTCACAATGAAGATGTTGGATGGCATCTAGTATTGTAGGAAAAACAAATTCAGTTCAGTTTCAATTAAATTTTATTTATATAGCGTATATTCACAACAAGGACAGAGAAAGGAGAGGCAGAAAACTATATAAACGTGGTACAAAAATGAAAAATGTAAAAACGTGGTGGTTGGAGGGTGGGACTGCAGGTTAACCATGTTGTTCCACAATGCATCTAGTCAACAGATGTAGCTAAAACCAACACTCTTCACACTAACTCCTACATTTACTCGCAAGGTAGACCTCCAAAAAAAACATCTGTTGTTGGTCAGAGGTAGACTAAAATGTGAGGATGATGTGTCACTTTGAAAAGAATGTAGGGACATAGAGAAGAAGTACATACTTTAATACACAGCAGAGATAGATGGCAATAGAAGTAAGGAAAGTAGGACTGGGCAGTTTTTTAAGGGTGTTGTGTTAACTCAAGAGAATTATGGATGAGAATGTTGTAGTAGTCCT
The DNA here is from genome assembly GCA_037176975.1 of Arrhamphus sclerolepis. Lineage (NCBI taxonomy): Eukaryota > Metazoa > Chordata > Actinopteri > Beloniformes > Hemiramphidae > Arrhamphus > Arrhamphus sclerolepis. The sequence goes on from JBAMYA010000013.1 coordinate 3,112,871, forward strand.
TCTAACAAAGACTGGAAGGATGGAAACCCTGGAGTCCAGCCCACCAATGAAATATTTAAACTCAGTACAACTATACAGTACTGTATTCTTCTCAGACCCTCCTGGCATCAGCTTCATACAAAGAAAAGACACAAGGGGGATTGACGAGACAAGCATCCGTGATAGTGATGTTATAGACCGCTGCAGTAATAACCCATAGTGTGCTTTTCCTACATGTTATAACTCTGGGAATTGACTTGAACAATCACAGCAGAAGTGAAGTGTAGGCCACAGTCAGTTTGGCATTAAGAAGCTATTTAACTTCCAGCAAGGGCTTTCATTTTCTATTCCGTTTATTAACCTTTTTTTCTTTTTTTTATCCTGGGAAATCAACCAGAATGTATTCTTCTGAGACATCTGGCCTTATAGTTGGTTTAACCTTCCTAGTCAAAGCTGAGAGGTGTCACACTCAACTGCACGCTTGGTTTGGAAGGTAACTGCCTTGCTTAGCGGCACATCTACAGTAGTTCTTCAGGTTTTAGTTCTTATTGGTTGGAGTTCTTCTGCAGATTTTCTCTGCAGGTCAGGGTGGTGAATGTATCCATGAGACCAAGGCCTTTTAGGACTGCTTTTGGGTTGAAAAAATGATAAAATATCTCTTCAAGAGGCAAAATATACTGTAAGAACAGAAATAGACAAGCTTATCACGACATATTCTCTGCAGATACAAAGTATTACTTTGCTTGTTTTTAATATGTTATCTCATAAATGTAAAATAAAGGTATGGAGTTATTAAGAAACACCTCTCCCGTACAGTAGCTAAACTCAGCCTCAAGACTACACTGGCTTCTAAACATATTTGCTTTTTATTGCAAATCAGTCACAAGGATGCAGTCCTTCAGTGCGACCCACAGCCCTCCAGCTACCACAAAGGCCTAATTATAGCCTCCGCAGTAAAATGAGAAAGCACAGGAATAATCCTGACATCCATTTCACCAATGTGGAATGATCACTCCGCTCTTCAGGTCTTGATTGGCCACTTAATTTCCACTCGCTGCCACACTAGCAGTTGCCAAGTCGACGGAGTGCTGGGTTCCTGTGGCAGCCAGACAGTCGGCAGGTTCCCGTGGTGAGACTGTGGAGAGGTCAGTGGTCAGGATGTTGCACTCTCGGACCTTGCATGAAGGTTCATCTGAACAGGGAAAAGCTCCTGGAGCAGAGGTGACTGAATTTTTGGGTCAACGAAGTGACTGAGTGGAGAAGGACTGCCGATGAGACGCGAAGCATCTGTCTGTTTTGCTGCTTACACGAAAGTCAAAGAAAATATCTTACTTTAATCATATTAGTTGTGATGAAATGCAGCTGTGCGGTATAGTATCCTTTTGCTTCCGGCAGTTGAGAATGATCTGATTTAGTTATCTCTAAATGTGAATCATCACAGATAGAGAGGCACACAGACCGGTCAAGTGGAGTAATTTATCTGCCTCCACCACGGCAAATTGAATATGATTTCAGAAACGTGAAGGTGACCCTCGTCAGCGGCTGAGCCTCTCGCAGATTGTTTTCTTTGTGTAATCTCTCCCTCTTCTAATCTGTCTCAATATAAACAGCTGTGACAGGCTGATCATTAATTAATATTGCCACAACAAATTAGCGACAGCGATCGCCTGGCAAAGCGCCCCGTCTAAGATAGAAATCTACCAGCTCGGGCAGAGGAAGAGAGGAGGTGTGAACAACACATTAGAGAGGAGTTGATTAACAGCTTTGGAGACCTTGCAGATAGTGTTACACCCCCAGCATGTGGACAGCAACGGCGACAGATACACACATAGTGACAGCGACTACCTGTGATTATCTCTACGAGTGGCGTGGTGCAAACAGGCTGATAAAACATCTGCATCCATCACTGCCTGCAGGCTCAGTAGAACAAAATGTCTTGTGCAATTTAAAATACATCCAGAAATGGAGAAAGCATTAGCAGCGAGCAAGTGTCACACAGGTGGTTAGATGAAGTTTTTCAAAAGTTCTCACTTTTTAGCATCCAGGTGCAGTTGATGTTGCGCCGCATCAGCAGTGGAAAAGGCCTGGAATGTACAGTCTGGGCTGAGATGTGGAGCAACATCAGCGACCATCAGGATGTGGAATGAACAGAAAGTGACGACAGGTTTTTAAGAGCTGTTACGGTATCTGGCAGAAGTCACATGACTTGGACTCGAGTCAGACTCCAGTTGTTCATTTGATGACTTTACACTTGAAAAAATGTAAAAAGATTTGCAACTTGGCTTTGATTTAATTTGGACTTGAGCCTGTTGACTTGATACTTTACCCAAAATTCAAAAATGAACATTTGTTATTTAGAAAATGTGCACAAATCAATGAATATCCCTCTTTAGGATTTAACAAGAGCAAACTGTCTCTCTCTGTTGTGTCTATTTACATTTAAGATATAATTGCACCATTGTTGCCTGTGTTGACTCGAGACTTCCCTGTCTTGACTTGTAACTTGAAACACCATAAACACAAATAGAGACACCGTTTTTACTTGTATTTGATTTATGTATGTATGTATGCATGTAGGTATGTATGTATATATGTATGTATGCATGCATGGAAGGATGGATGGATGGATGGATGGATGGATGGATGGATGGATGGATGGAGCAACTGAAAGAGAGGATCACGTACCGTTGCTCAGCTTCTGAGAAGAGTCAGTGACGTTTGTTTCTGTATTTTTACGACAACTGTGCTCATACACGAGCAGAGGTCATTGGTCCATCATCAGTCAACAACAGGATAACAATATTAATTTCTCCCAAAAAACTTTGATTAATTAAAGAAAGTAATTTCAGAAACTAGCACATGAGATCAGTATGATGTTGATTGAATATTCCTTGATTGATAGAGTTGCCCTTTCCCCCTATTTATTTTAGCCATTTTCCCACATTTTCCAATATACTTCCATTAAAAAATAATTTTGCAGACAAACTGATGCGATGCGTCTAATCTCCTTGTATGCCATGTATTAGTCTAATCCTAACAGAAATGTGGATGCTGAAACAGGCACCACACACTGATCTGGGCCTGACAGTATCCTTTCCTTTCATCCAAAAAGGCATCCTTAAAATAGCAGATATTTTTCTGCTCTCAGTTCTTTAACCAGTTGATCAGTTATGCCATACATGATCCAATAATTGTGCCAAAGTAAAGAAAGTGCAGTTGTAGTGCTGTCATTCCTTACGATGGATATATGATATGTTTTAGGACGCCTGTGACTTGTTGCGCGTATGAAAGCATCCACTCAAGTCAGCTCTGTGAAGCAAAACAAGCGCAAAACCTGATTAATCAAATGTATAGAGGGGAAGATGAAATTGAATGGATGAAGGATTATACCCAAATTATCTGCTGCTTTTGATGTTTTATTGAGTATTGATGGGTTCTTGACAAATAACTAATTTTTCAGCCTGTGCAGTATTACGTCCTTCAGAATTCAGCCACTGTTGCTACAGTTGTGTAAAGAACTGATTTTTTTTTCTTTTTTTAAATGTCCTGAATTTGAAAAAAAAAAAGCCTGTTTTTCTCAGCTCCGCTTCAACTGTCTTCAGGGATGTGTAATCAGAATCAGAATCAGAATACTTTATTGATCCCAAGGGGAAATTACTTTTGGTTGCAACAACAACATCTCCAGCTCAAAGTGTACAAGTTAAAGACCAAAGTAGCCAAGAAATATAAAAGAAATAAATATAATATCCATAAAATAAAATGAAATATGTATGTATGTATGTAAAGTATATGTACAGGTGCAAACATGGACAGGAGTTATTGCACAATAAATATGACACTGAATGTGGCTTATTGCACATACGATGGGTTAAATTTTCAGGGGGGGTTTGCATGAGTGGGGGGTTGTTGATGTGCATCTCTATTACCATTAAGGGCACTGCCATCTGAATTTTTGGGAACTTCCACAAGGCTGAGACAAGCAGATGGAGCATGGTGTTGGGTTTGGCTCTAGACAGTAGGTGAAATCCGTCCCTCTTGATGTCTGCTCCAAGTTTAAGAAGCAACCACTGTCTTACCTCATATGATGTCATCATCCTAGTTTGCTTATTTCAGTGGATCCTGTCATGGTCCAACACTATAACAGAGACACAACGGCTGAAATGACCGAAGAAGAGCTCAGCTCTGTTATAATACCCATCTCCTTGGTTTTATCCCCAACCACCAGTGAGACTGGTTTATAATTTGTCAGGTAAACATACAGTGTGTCTACCTATGTGGCAGAGCCAAAGAGCAAGAAGTGGGTTTGTTGCACTACCTGAATTTAGACACATAACCACATAGTTTCAGAATGGATATACAACAGTTCTTGTCTGATATCTCAGAATCATTCAGCTCATCAAACAGTAGGTGCTTGCATACTGACATTCTGTAATATTTATAGGATGTGCCCCCAATTTTACCCTGGTGACTTTTACATACTAGACCAGGCAAGGCTGGGAAAATGTGCAAACGCATGCCCTTCAATACATAAAACCAGCATTCTGGAGACAAAAATGTGACTCCATGTTGGCTGCGGGATACAGAATGTGATATGCTGTAAGTCATGATGTAAACTCTGCTCTAGTCAAGAAGAAAGAAACTGTTGTTGTTTACTTGGTGGGACTTCTATCAGAACCAGGTCTAGACAGATGTGTGGTCTGAAAATGAACCACAGGACCTCCTCATCCAGGAAGAGGAACCAACGCTTGCTTCTCAAACTGCTTCTGCACACATTAAATCAGTATTTTAGGGGCTAATAAATGCATCTTCATATTAGAAAGACCTGGACCAGGGACAGTGATGGTATGGACCAGTCTGGACAACAGATACTGAAAATCACACCAAGGGAAGCAGCTCACGTCTTTGAAGTTATTATAAATAAAAATGAGCAGCCTATCATTAGGAGTTCCTAGGACCAACAGAACAGAAAGGAAATCCACTTCAGGGATTCTGTGAGTTTTCTGTGGTGTTAGTAAAGGTATTCAGCGTGTACAAGTTGCATTTTGTCTCAGTAATGTTGTAATCAACATTTTTCTACTATCTGTTCATTGCCATGCTGTGTAATGGCCTTGTAGCATGTTTTCTGGCTAAAAAACATTTTCTCTAGACCGTGTTGTACTTGACTTTCAGAGTTCTTGTGCTTATGTTTTTAAACTAAGCCTGAGCTCTGACATCTGAAGACGACAGCATGGTGAGAATCCCTCATGAGCATTCATGACGTATCTCATGACAGTTTGCCACTTGTGTATAAACTAATTTGAGTGCAAAGCAGCTGCTTGCTTCTGGACTGTCGTTCTGCCCTTTTACCAGCCACTTAGCTCATCATTTGGTATTTAAGAAAAAAAAGCACGGGGGAGAGTGGAGGTTTCTGTATGAAATTGCCAAACAATAATGTTTCCCCTGCTGAATGGGAGCAGGCTGGAATCATCCTCATCTGTCTAATATGTATGCAAAATATGACCTATGAGGCTGCAGGCTGTTCAGTCGAATGTACCACGTCAGCATGCAGCTTTGTGGGAAAATCCCTGAGCACGGAGGAATTGAAATGGGTTTGGTTGGGTCAAGTCACCTTGCACATACACTAAATCGGCCCTGTAATCTATTCTAAAGAAGCATGGTGCTGCTGTGTGCACCCTTGCTCGCCCTACAGTATCCTCAGCTGCAGCCAGTGAGTCTTCATTCATCTTGACAGTCCTCCATTCCTCCTTTTTCTTTCCCCCCTCCTTCTTTCCTTTGGCAGCCACTTGGTGTGAGCCAGGCATGGCTATAATCATCTCTGAGGAACCTCTCACACTTCATTAAAAGCATAATCAAGTTCATTACAATTTCATAGGCGTTCAGGTAGCAAATGGCTTCAGATAAATCATGACTATTGGTCCTGTGTGGCTGGCATGTGTAGGTTTATCTCTGGCTCTCAGGCAGGGAAGCATAGAAGAGGAGGTGGGAGGGGGTCTGAATGTCTGGCCTCTAAATGACCTTCCAGCCTGGAGCAATGGACCGTTCTGTCATACGTGCACACACCCAACACCAGCATGCATCACAGCAGGGAGATATGATTGTTTATTAACCGGGTCACATGCAACGCAAAGATCAACAGATGTGGCACCATCATGATTAGAAGAGTCTCTCTGACACCATGATTAAATCATCTTCAGCTGTTTCTGACGGTTATTCATCTTAATATACTCCGTGGCTGTAAGGAAGGAGACAGCTGTCAAAACAAAAATGATAGACTCGGAAATAATTAGGAACTTTAGGGTTAGGGTCAGGATTAGTTTAGTCAAACTTCCTCAAATCACAACAGCTTCCAGCTGATCATCTGATTATTATTTTATTGTCTTAAAAACACATATATTCAACACCCCTGTGAATAGGGAAACAACAGGTCTGTGTTATGTTTTACACAGTTGTGAAAAAGGTCATTGTTCTTCAATTGGAAATTTTTATGCTTCAGAAAATAATAAAATAAAAAACATGAGCTCAACGGGGTGAATTTTTTGTACCACATCAGATACATTTATATTAAGCAGTAAAAATGACCAACTGGATGCTCGGACTCATTTGACATACTTGACTGGCACCTTGTCGTCTGCTTTGACGACTGCAGTTCAGGGGAAAATGGGCTTTCACGGTTCTCTGTACAAATCTGTGGGACTGGATAGTTGTCCAGTTTTTACAGTCAATGGCCATGACTCATTTTATCTTGTTACTGGTTATGAAAAAGTCCTTGTTTCAGTCTCTGAATGTGGAGGATTTTTGTCTTGTGCTTCTTTAAATGTTGCTTCAGGTCACTGAAGTTTGCAGACATTAATGCAAAGCTCTTTGAAGGTCCTGCAGCGGCATTTCTGTCTACTTGTGGTCTGCATCTTGATTGTAGATTAGTTGGTGTGCTCGATATTATTGTTCTGTTAGTGCTGCTGCTTTGGTCCTCATCTCTGTCATGTGCTGAAGAGTCCCTGAGCAGGACACTGAACCCATGTTACCTGTGAGGGATCATGAGGATGAATGAGGAGAGGTCAGGAAGGCTGTCCAATGTAAAGCCTTTGCTGAATCAACACGCAGAACACTATGATCTGCTGAAACAGGAAGTAGTTTATTTTGCTTTTTAGACAGATGGGTAAATCTAAAAGACAAGCTCACATTTGTTTATGCAATAAAATGTGGTAACAGAGGAGTCAGTGGTTGACCAACGACTGTGGCTGTCAAACAAGCCCAAAGCATCACACCTCCACTGCCATGCTTGACAGCTGATGGAGGGTATGGATGCTTGGAGGATTTGTTAGGATTTGGGTTTGGTTTTAGGGTTTTTTGTGGTTTCTTGAGTTTTGTATCTTTACTATTTCTGTTAGCTTTACCTCCTGTTTTATTTTGAAGGTTTCTGTCTTTGGTTTTGTTCTGTTTCACTCCGTCTATGTTTCATCTCCCTGATTCTTTGCACCTGTGTCTTGTCTGCCCTAGATCTCTATATTCTCTGGTCTTTCCCTTCCTCCCTGCTGGTCTGTCCAGTTTAGCCCTGGTTCTGGTTTGTCCTGGTTGCTCTTTCTTCATGCGTAGTCCTGGTTCTGTTTTTCTACTGGTACTGTTTTGTCCTGGTTTTTATTTTTAACCTCGCATCACCTCCAAATATTTTGCATCTTGTTCTTTTCCTGTGGTACTTTATTTGTTAGTTTAGTTGTGGTCTTGGTTCTGGAAATTCCTGCTCTGGTAGCGCTTTTGTTAATTAAAGGACTTTTGCTGGATTACCCCATCTTCCCGATCTCCTGCATTTGGGTCTTGTCTAGGCTCCAAATCATGACATTATAATCAAGCACCTCCCTTTTTTCTTGTCTGTCCGAAGAACATTTTCTTCCTGGAAACCACTCAAATAAGCCAAAGTACCGTGATGATTGTAATATTTTAACATGCTAATTGAGGACAGCACAATCTGAGGTGTAGCTCTAACGAAGCTTTAGCTCTCACTGCAGAATGGTGGACTTGGTATTATTCTTTCCAGCTTTCCTGATGAGCAGCAACATCGCTAAGAACACTGCCAATGTCTTTCCTTTTGGGTGTTAGCACAACTTCTGTGTTCACAGAGGTGCATTTACAACAACTTCACCTTCCACCCTGAATAGGATTTTAGGCAGAAAAAAAATATTAAAGAATCATTTATTAAGAAGATTCAAGTTACATTTGCTCTTCTATGTGAGATTGTTGTATTTTTATTTATTTATTTATTTACTTGGTAATTTGGCTCATAATACAGCCAACATGGCTTTATGTAAATGCACATTTTCTTTTGTCTTTTATTTTCTTAAGTTTTCATTCCGCTTTATGCGAGTACACACAACATACCAGTAATGTGTTACGTTTAAACAGACAGCAATGTCTAAAGTAGGTTGTCCTCCATGAGGAAGGTCATGTGCTCCATGTATGAGCACCCCCCTCCCCCCCCACAGCCATGCATGGATGATCACTGGGACCCCCTGGGCCTCCCAGGACCTCTGTACATGTTTCCCCTCATGGTTTCAGTTCCATACCTGAGGCTACGTGTCTTGTGTTGTTGATATGCTCTGTTATAGTAAGTGATAGCATATGAGTAAGGCTGTTTTTAATGGCAATTACATTAAAATAACTAATAATTAGATTAGAAAACTGTTTTTGTTTTAATTATAAATGATACATGTAGTTCCATGTATCATTTATAGTAAAAGTATTTATATGTGTTTAATGAAACAAAACTGTTTCAGCTCCATGAGCAGTACATTTAGACATTTTCATCAAAACTGCATTTTGTTGCACATCCATTAATCTGGATTAATCCATGCATACTCACATCACAAATTTCTCTGTGGTGAAATGAGTCTGGTAGCCCTTCGTTTCACAGCCATTTCCACCAGTACAGAATATACCAAACCAATCCCAGTGGGGTAGTGGAGGAAGCTTGGCTTAAATTATAGCAGAGGTAGTCAAAGTTTAGAGCCGACTGTCTGTCAAGAAATAACTGAATTATGAAAGTAAACAGGAAGTGTTTGCGTAGGGCTTTTCTAGTCTGCAGAAAGCTGCACCAGTCTTGGAGGTGAACAATTGTTTCATAGGATCACATTTAAATTTCTGCTTTAAATGAATGGAACAACACTGAAGTTTCGAAAGAGCTTTTGCTAAAAATGACATCTATAAGCATTTAATTTTTAAAATCTGACGGTTGTTTTTTCTTAGTTCAGCCTCAGAATATTAAATATAATTAGTTCTATGACTAGTTTCATAAAATCAGTTATACATACTTCCAACCAAAAACAGCATGTCCTGTTGCATAAAATCTAGACGTGCTGGCAAACATCTACTCAGCAGATCCACCAGCGACCCTCCACTGAAGCTCATTAATTATGCCTAAAAGTCTTGGGGAGCCAATCAGATCAGTGACTCTTTGCTCCGAGAGGGTTTAACATGATGACGCCAGAACTGCGATGTGGTAGTCTGGATGGTGAACAGCGGTGGTTTAACTTTGGCATCAACAGTTAATCAAAGACTTGGACTTCTGTCCCTCAGGGATTGTGGTGGATGAGTCAGCTAACATTAAACAGAATGAGCGTTATGTGTTTTCTTGAAGATATTGATCGAGTGTTTGAGCACACTGGTTATTCTCAAGTTAAGCTTCCAAAAACAGCAACAACCATGGGATTTTGTTTGCATTATATTGGCGTATCGCTCCACCAAACTCCACAACGCTCTCTCCTGTTGTTTCACTCTGAATACATCGCCTTGTTCTCTGCTCTGATTGGTTGTAGGGCTCTCCAACTGCATGCAAAGGCCGTTTGAGAAGCAAACGTTGGATGAGGAGGCCCTGTGATTCGGTTTCAGAGCCTACATCTGTCTAGATGTGGCTCTGATCTATAAGGCTGCATGTACATTCTGTGTTTTTGAAGCATAATTAGTAGAATGGGGGCTGATGGCCAAAAAGGTAGCAACAGTCATCTATTTTTGTTTTAGCTAAATCACCCGAAAGATTACAAATATGTGTTAAAGCGAAACATCTGTTTTCCACGTGTCCTGTGCTCTGGGACTGTGCTACGTCTCTCTTGTGGGCGAAATAGAATGCAAGAGCCTAGAATGAGGTCTACATATGTGTGTGCGCGATGGGAGAGAGAGGAGGGACAACAACCTGGCTGGCAGGGGGAAGGACGGGAGGCAGACTGTGGGGGGAGCGAGGGAGGCGAGGATGGATGGAGTGCAGTGGGGGGAAAGAGAGAAAAACCTCAGCGGAACAAAAGACCTTCAGGATTAATTAGGCGTCAGATTGGTTGCAGGGCACAGTTGGGGGGAGAAAGAGAGAGTTTAGCAGTCTGGGAAGACCTCGTGTCCTCAGCCCTCATATTTCAGCCTGCCTGCCCGTGTTTATACAACAGCGAGCGAGTTAAGGCCAACGCAGCGCCTGAAACCACTGTCCGCTGGGTTATGGATGGAGCCCCCCTCTCCATCTTCATGTATTTTTATTATCCCAGTGGGCAATAAGGGGAAACACAGAGGTCGTGTTTGTAACACATAATGTTTACATGATGGTTTACACAGCCCCTATCAGCGCTTTCTGTATGCAGGGAAGCTGGTGAAATATTATTCAGTCCAGATAGCAGCATTTCTTCCTGCCTGAGTTCCCCTCAGCGATAGCTGAACTCTGCCAAGTCAAATGAGTGTGAATACACAAAATACATGCAGCGAAACTTTCAGTGAACTTCTCATTTACTCTGCTTTTATCAGCTGATCTTTTTCCTCCTTTTTCCAGAACATTTCAATTGCTGATGTGGGTCACAGGCATCACCTTTAAATTTGACAGGCGGGCTGCTTGCCGGTTAATAACATCTTCCATCGTCATTGTCACAGAGGGATGTTTCTGAGGCGACCTTTGATGCCACTTTTTTCCCTCTAATACAGGAAGCGTTGAACTCTGCATACAGATGACAGGCAGGGTTGCCATGACTCCTGATATCTCCGCCTGACGGCATCTTCCTGCAAAGCTCTCGGCAGATCAAATAAGAGCATCCTTGAGGGTAGAGTAAATCAAGCCTTTAAAACATCTGTTCCAATCATTCAGTCTCACAAAAGTAGCGTGAACTTTAGAACAAAGTCTTTTGGGTAAATGGGATGATTAGCTGTACGACTGACTACACAGAACAATGATAAAGCCTTAACAGATTGTGTTATTGGGAAGAAAATCCATGACTCACAGCATGAATAGTTATTGTTTGAGGCTAGAAGGAAAACTTTTTCTCTCCCTGTGACTTTTAACACTTTTCCACTTAGAAAAGTTTGACCCCGCTCATTCCATTTATTCTTCACGGTAGCTAAAAAGAGATGATCATCAACTTCTAAAATTTCTACCAACTTTCCCTCCTGCTGCATAAAGATTTTAACCACCAGTGAGACAACTTGACTTTAAAAACGTTTCAGTGGTCGCTTTAGCAACCAGTTGTACGTCAGCAGGTACATGACAAATCCATTCCCCCGTGCCCTGTTTTCCATCTCTGCATCCTGGCTGAGGTCCAGGACTTGTGTTGCTGTCTCCCACGCAGGATGATGAACTCTGATGGAGAAAAGAAAGCTGCAATCACAGGATGAAGCATGCTGTCTGACAGTTTGAATTTTCAGAACAAAAGGTATCAATATCAATACAATGACTTAAAACAATTTTCTTTTGAAAATTTCAATTTACAGTTTATTTTTCAATGAGCGACTACACATTTATGAGTTGTTATTGTCCTATCTACAGCGGTTCGCAGGATCAAATGTCTGTCTCTTTTTTTGTCCCCATTTTGGAAAGCAGAAGCACAGAGTTCCCTTGTCCATTTCCACAGCTGCTGTCCATCATTGGATGCAATCATTGACTGTAAATAATGGACAAACTATCCGGTCATGTGACCCATAGATTTCTACAGAAAGTTCAGTTTCTTCGAACCGCCATGTTGCAAAGAGGCGGGACAAAGCTGGGTCAAAGTCAATGGCTAGCTGTCAGTCAAGCACATCAAACTATATTTGGGCATCCGATTGGTCAGGTTTATTGATTAATATAAATTTATCTGGTGTGATACAAAAATAATCAATTCAATTCAATTTATTCAATTTATTTATATAGCGCCTATTTACGACAAGTCATCTCTAGGCGCTAATCATCCCTTGTACAGTTGTCATGGATATAATATGTAATCACAGATGAGAAAAACTATTTTGTACCAGGCTGTAAATATGTTTAATTCTGCTGCTGAGGTCAACAGAGATTTTCATTGGTTTGGAGCCAGCACCTAGTGGTCAGTCGAGGAACTGTAACAAAACATGCTTATAGGATGAGCTTCAACCCTGAAGTGTGGAGGCTGGTTCCTGAATCACCCAGGTCATTGACACAAGTCCCAAGTCTCCATTAAATGCGATCCAATGAGTCGTTTGGTTGGCTGGCTGCTTATGAAGTACACAAGGCGAGTTAACAGACTCACAGAACGACAGCAGAAGCAGATGATTGGGCTGAATAGGTCTAGTCCTGCAAGTCCTCGACCTCACAGCAAACACCACGGACTCAGATGACTCAGATGACTCAGATCCATGACACTCCAGTCACTGATAATAATACTACTACTGTAATAAAAGCATGATTACACATTTTTAGGTTCCATTTGGTTGTTGTTTAACATTTAAGATACTTTAATTCTGGTTAACCTACAATGGATTTACACATTAAACATTATATATTAAAAACAGTGGGCCTCATTCATGACCTGTGAGCAGAACAACATTTGATGTGTTTCAACACTGAACTTTATATCTGCTCCCGCCTCTGACCGTGCGTGCAGCTTAGGTGAATCAGGACACACATGAATATTGCTGTTCTCAAACATCAGTGGGGGGATTAAATGGAATGCTGACCGACATCCATGCAGCGACTTGGGTCATTACGGAGCGCACCAACAGAGTCATGAAGCCACGGGGGAATCCTGATCTGAGAAACAGAGGTTTCTAAGAAACAATGCAATGATCTGTGAGTCTGCAAGAGTTTAGATGATATAGAGAAATATGGTCATTTTTCCCTCCTGTTTTTTCTTTTTTTTCATCCAAAATCCCATCAAAGCATTTTCACCTCTTCACCTCTTGAATGCTTTGTTGGACAGAAGTCATGGCATTAAATATAATTAAATAAGTCCTGGTTGCACAGGAAACGGAAGAGCCAGGGTCCTTTTTCTTCTTTTTTTTTCTTCTTTTTCCAACCACAGGTCTTACTGGGAGGATTTCAAAAGCACAGCAGTTACCAGCACTGCCTCCTCGGCTGGATCCGTGAGATTACGAGTTTACCTGAGCGTTTGAAGATCACATGAATCACCTTCTGCCAATGCACTTTTACCCTCCTTATATATAGCACCAAGTAAACACAGAGTAAAGGAACTATATTATATAGCACCACTTCATGAAACTCACTTATAGCCTGGGCTCCTTTATTTGTCTCCTGTTATTACAGCTTAACCTCATCTGTGGTGGAAAGATGGTGGTGTATTTCCAGATTGTTGAGGCAGAGACATGATAATCCCACTGTCTCACGGCGAAGTGTTCGTTTGACTCTATATCTTTTCTTGTTGTTCACCCTGTTTCACATGACAACAGAGTGCTTAACAAGAGCTGTAGGAAAGACAACGCACATTCAAAAGGAGGAATTGTTAAGTCTCCTCTTCAGCATTCGGTAGCTTGACATACTTTCATTAACAAAAAAGTGACTGATGCATCAGAGCGTTCAGAGCAGCGGTGTGTCATTTCACATTTTTACAAAGAAGCTTAGACTTAAAAGTAAAGCATCCACAATGGGAATAGATCAGTGCTCTCTCTGCTCAGTGTGATATTGACTCTCCTTTCACTCTATTGTCGTGCCTCTCCTGCTCTCACTGCTGGCCTATTGCAAGAGATGCTGAAGAAAGTGTGTGCGCGCATGATTTCAAAGCTTTGTAGCAAAGGAAAGAAAAGGTGACAATAGAGACCATGTGCATTTGTTACAGTCTTTCTAGGGTTCTGCTTACTCTGCAAACGCCACCTGATGGATTTTTAGTAAATGCTAGAAGAGCAGAGGCCACAGACTGATTTCTCTGGCACACTCCAAAGGCTTTCTTGTGCACTTATTTGCATTCATTTCATCTGTGGGCTGTGAAGTGCATATTATATTGTACCACACAAGCTGTGTGTGTGTGCGCGTGCAGCGGTGGGAAGAATCATGCGCTCTTTAAGCCTCTTCTGTCAAGGGCTGGTTGTTGGAGCGCACATTCATCACATTCATCACCGCAAAAGAGCACGGTTATTTTCTCCTCGGGGCAGGTGTAAACTTGACGTAGCAGTCTGCATGATAAACGTGTTACATCAGCCCACCAGACCCACCAAAAATGACTAATGAACACCACTGATGAGGTGGGTCTACCATCACTTTACATGGTCTTCAATGTGGCGCGTTACCAGAAAAAGCCCAGCTGTGACAATTATTATAGGACTTATACAGGACCAAAAGAAGAAGTCCATGCCTTAGTAATTAACCACAGCCTCAAAAAACTGATGTGTCAGGGAGTAGGTGTTGATTGTAGGAATGTTGATTGGCTATGCTTCTTCATTGCCACCATCTCAGTGTGACAAACATTGAACTGAAACTGAACAACCATCTAAGTTCCTTCAGTGTTGATCTCCTCATTCCAGTATTGTTTTTCTTCATTTTTATGTTATTTTTACTTCATTTATTGGAAGTTGGCAAACAGTGAAAAAGGTCGCCACGAAGTTGTATGGAGCGGGAGTTTTTTAATTCAGTGGATCCTGCCGGGACCGTCACTATAAATGGAGACTGAGGAGGAGGACTGCACCTTTTACAAATCCAGTCTCCAAGGTTTTACCCTGGACCATCTCTTGATATCTATGCGTCTAGTTAGTCATTGAAGGAAGAGATGATCTATTACGGATGTGCAGTATCAGTCAGATCCAGCTAGAACCAGGTAATGAACAAGACTTGAAGTTATAGGTCAAACTATGTATTAGATGTTGAGAAATAGACAGAAACTGAAGAGCTGAATTAAGCGACCGTCTCAAACATCTAATATCATACACGGCTTTCTTTAGAATTGCCTTTAAAGTCTCATATTATGCAACAGTGATCCCTATTCATATTGACCAAAAACCACAACAGTCATTTTATTGTCATTTTGATTCTCTGGGTCTGTTAGATTGTGCAGTCTAAATCCTGTCTTTATCTATGAGCTCTGTGAGCACCCTGTTTCAAAACTGGATCTATCCCAGGTTAAGCCCATGTTGAACCTTTAAAAGGCAAGAAAAGCATGTTTGACTCAATACAAGAAGTTATGAAGCTTGTATGTTCTTTATCTCTCTGGAGGAAAACAGCTGTAGTGGATGGGTTTATCACACTTCTTCTTATCAAATAAACCTTAGCCAGTGGCTTTAATTACTACAACCATTGTTTTAACCCAAATCAAACTGTTCTGGATTAGCTAAATATCGTTGGAAACCAAGATTAATCTAAAGCTCTTCCATGGTGGTTGGGTATGACTGATATTAAATCTTCTTTCTTACCTTTTTAACATATTGCGCCTTAAACTTACTGCTGTAACACTGGAATTTCTCAGCTTGGGATCAACAATGTCCATCTATCTATTTTTTTAAAATGTGTTTGGTTAAATGCATTGGTTTTTTTTTAATTAGCTTTGGAGAGAAGAGAAGAGGCATGAATTGACTATAAATTGTAACTAGAATGGATACAATCTGAGCAATCCTGTATACCAGAGGCCAGTTAGCTCATGACGGAGTTAGACACCTGTTCCGGTCGGTTCCATTATTTTTACCAATGTCTCTCATGTCACTAAGGCGCCCAAAACCAACACAACATTGACATTTACCAATGATCCCTTGTTGACGGTTAAGAATTCAAAAAGAGCACCCGCAGCTATGAATCAAATGTCAGCTGTGGTGCTGCGGTGGAAGCGTATCAATATCTGGTGATGTATGGCTGCCTTCAGGGCCCTGCGGCCGCAGCAGCACCCACAGACATGACACACACTCTGGTCCACACTCAGTCACCGGCAGAAGGGATAAATGTTTCTTTCAGCAGCTAATTCAGTAACAGTCTTGCAAGAAAAAGTTCCACCTTTTTTATTACAGAATTTTAGTTCCAACACACAAAAAAAAACAAAAACGGTGGAAGCAGTTTGACTCTTAATTCCATTGTACCTTGAACATAATAATTTAGCCTTTAACAGCCCTTTTTGGTTGAGGTTAAATTAGAGATGCTGCTGTCCTCTGTAGCGGTATTAGCAGCTCATGGCACCTACTTCTGGACAGTGAAGCATTTAAAAGCATCATCCGTGCATCTAATCTCCTCATCGCGAGAAGAGCAGACGTTTAAGGGCACCATTCAAAGAGCAGACTGGGGTTTGAAGTCTCTCTGCATCCCTGCTGTTCAGCTGAATCAGAGTGGAGACGCCATCGCTCTCCGCTGTAGAGGGATCCATTTGAACGGCCAGTTCCTTCACGTCCTGAAGACTCGTAGACGCTCCTGTCCCCGTGGATGTTTCATAGCTGTTGCAGCAGCCTCTCCACCTGCAGAAACAGAAAACACAGTTGTTAGTATCTCTGTGGTTTTTCTCTGTTTGCAATAAAATATTACACTTAAAAAGAAATTCTGTCACACTGATAAATCTGTGAGAGGACATTTTAAATCTCTGCTAGCATACAGTCAACCTCTGAATATAACTTTGATGTGATTTTTTTTTTTTTTCTCAGATATCTGACTTCAGGGAGTTGGACCAGTGTTGCCAGATTGGAACAGTTTCCATCCAACTGGGTTTCTTTTGAACACATTGGGCTGGAAAATATAGAGGTTTTATACAAATTTTGGCACAACTTTTTTCTGATTTTTAGAAAATATTTAGGGGAAATTATTAACAAAAGACATTTCAATAAACTTCAGTCCTTTCACTCATATTATTTCCTTTATTTTTTAAATCAGAGATAATCTACTAACTTAATTGGACTCTTTGTTGGGAGCCTGAGTGTGTTATCTTTCTTCTTTGGTTATTTATTGCTGTGGTGAAGCTTCAAGTGCTTATGACGTGCACATGCTCCTTATTATGAATGTAAAAGTTTTATGGTTTTAATGAGTTTCTAGAGAAGTTGGGTGGGTTTTACATTGTCTGATCAGTCAGATCTGGCAACCCTGAGCAGAAAATTTAGTCTTTGTGGATTTAGAAGCAAAAACAAAAGAGCACAATTGAAGTTACTTTCCTGATGATATTTTATGACACAATGATTTCATTGCAGACAGAATGGCCCCAGATATTTGATGATTTCACTCATAAATATAATTTCTTCTGTAGGTATATATCCATGCATATCCTGTAACATTTAAAAACATCCCTCTAACAGCACTTAGATGTTCTTTCAGGTTTTATTTTCGCTCCATTCTTTCTCTCTGCTTCCTGTCGCTCTCAACGTTCAAGTTTGGTTGCCTTACAGACCTTCATCACAGAATCCCCTCAGTTTGTAAGTATGTCAGATCAACCTAGAAATCACTTACAAAATGCCCCAGCACATCAACACGGCGCCATGTTCGCTGCAGCGAAAACTTTTCAGTTCTTTATTACGACATACAATTAAAGATTCCCCTCTGAATCATCCCGTAGGATCTCTCCCTCAGTCTCATGTCGCTCTGCTGAATCATGGGTAAATCAATGGGAGTTGTGTGAACAGCCGTCAGGAGCCTTTGGAGTGGTCTCCTCCTCCTCCTCCTCCTCCTCCTCTCCTTCATCCTCCCTCAGTAAACTACTGTGGATGACAGACTCTTGTTAAGCCTTTATCTCTGACCCTCTCATTTCCTCTTCTGTATCCATCAACATCTCTATTTTTTATTTTTTCCTCTTTCAGAGCCCGCCTGCTTGTTTTCTCCCTCCTCCCTTTCTCTCTGAGGGTAGGTCATAATATGATATTTTTTCACGGGAGTCCCTCTACTGGCCTTTAGTGCATAATGTATAAAGCCATGGGTGTGTTTTACACTTTGCCTGACATTAATAAGTCATTCCAGGCATATCGCTGCTTTTATCTCCACTGTGGAGGTTAATCAGAGGGGATTTATACCCAAACGGCTTAAGCGTGCTCCTTCCATTGTCATGCTGACCCTTTTTGCTCTTCTTCCCTCGCTCCGTGTCATCTCCTCTGCCCTGTGCATACCCTTAAAAATAAATTCAGGAAGAGAAAGTCATGTTTCATAAGAATAAAACGCTGTAAAACAGATTTTTCCGGTGGCAGATACTTACAAACGTACGCTCTGTGTATTTAATTCCATTATCAGATAATGTAGCGCTTGTATCTGTCCAAATGCTGGCTCATCCACATGTGTCAAACTCAAGGCCCATGGGCCAAATCCGGCCCATCTATGTCAAAAAAAAGTCCTGATTTAGTAAATGTTTGAAAACGATTTTACAAAAATGTTGCAAATTTTCATCAAAACTCAGGATATTTGTTTAAAAAAATCTTTTTTTATATATATATATAACAAAAAATTGTAGTAAGTTAGCCAACTAGTTCCTCCACTGACCACTAGGTGCTGGCTCCAAAACAGAGCTAAGCTCCATGTTAAAAGTGCCATCTTAGCAGCAGAATTAAACATATTTACAGCCTGTTTGGGGCGGGAGGTGATTTTTTTTTGTACCACATCACGTAAATTTATATTAAGCAATAAAGCTATCAGATAACTGACAGCGAACGTTGCCTCTGCGGTTCACTTTGACAGCTTTGTCCCGCCTCTTTCAACATGACGCTGTGCAGATCGAGGAAAAATGTGCTTCAAAGGCCTCTGGGTCATGTGACCAGATAGTTTTTGTGGGATGCATCTTAATTTGTATTCTGGGATAAGGTTTAATATTTAAGTATAAAATGTATTTACTCTGAACTGCTAGGTCAAACACAAGTCTTTTTTTTTTTTCATTTCAAAGCAGATAAAAGACAAATAAATCAGACTGTCTGAGGCTCATGCATTCATGACACCTTTTCTAGAAGCTGATTATCCTCTCTCTCTCCCATGGCTGATACCTGTTTTTTTTTCTTTTTGGTGACATCCCAGTGGGGAAAAAACTATGCAAAGTTGTCATTGCTGGTTTGAAGCAGAAAACATTCAGATTCAAACTAATGGTGGTAATTTGTGGACTTGGGAAGTTTCAGTTTCAAAGTCACAACCAGACCAGACACCGTGTCACACATGGGTCAGGCCCTGATGACATTTACGCTGGCTTGTTTGATCAGAAGAAGAGACTTTGAATCGGTAATGAGATTCAGAATCAGTGGTGCTGAACATCCCTGGTTGGTTATGACTCACTAGCTTCAGATCATTGTGGCTGGAACGATTGGGTTTCACTTCCCAAATTAATGTTTGGCTTTATGCTTAATAGCATCAGTGGCTTTGAGCTGATGGGACCCAGAGTTTCATTTACACAGTTTTATCTTATTGTCTGTATTGCCCTTCTCTAACTCTAATACATTAAATGATTATCTTGCTGTCCAAAACTGTCACGCTAACAAAAGCTGAATCTCCACTTTTAAGACCAGGTTTCAGGTGGTTTTTCTGCGTTTGTTCTGCCTTCAACACATTCATAACAGCGTTGCAGATCACATGCATCCTCTCTGGAGCAGCGCCAGTAGGTTGGAGCTCGTCAATCAAAAATTCATCCATCCGTCCAGTAACTTCTGCTTATCTGAGTAGAGGTCAAGGGGTCAGGAACTTGAGCAGAGAGACCCAGACCTCCTCTGCCCATCCATCTCCTCCAGATCTTCTACAGGAGATGCAAAAATGTCTCATGAATGTGCATGGAACTTATTGATGTTTTCTTCTAAATATCAAGTTTGGTTCCCATTCACCAAGTGGAAGTTGAGGTGTTTTACCTGATTAATTAGATACTCTGGGACCCTTGAATGGAGCATGTATTTATCACATTTACCCCAATCCATTGAATAGTTTTTGAGACATATCTCTAATAACTAAAAACTATCATCCGTGTATGAGTGTGCCGAATCCCTCAGCAGTCGTGATGTGTATCCTGAGTGTCAGAGTCAGCTGTCAGGCCTAAAAGTTCAATGGGCCATCAGTTGTTTGAGGAACAATATGTAAGCGAGAGACGTTCAAGAGTTCCTTGGATGTGTCCAGTGATTTTCAAGGGTGCTTTCACACCTGCAGACTTTAGTCTGCTTCAGACACACTTGTGTTTGTTTTTTTCCCTGCTCGGCGCTTTTCATTTCATCCAGTGTGGACCAAGGCCGCCATCAAGAGGCACTCTCTATTTGAATCAAATGTCGAAATCCGCCGCATCCCCCTGGAGAGAAAGCATACCACTCCAAAACTGAAACGAAAGTGTATAATTGCATGATTTCAGGGACTGGATTAAGTTCAGACTCTCATTTCTGCAAGATAAATAATCAGTATACCCCAACCTCCTCTACTGTTTTGTGATTGCACTTTCTCCGATCAAAATGTTGCTCTTCAACTGTAACTGAATTTGGAAAGAGTGACAAGCTGTCAGTAACTGAAGCCCAAAGTGAAGAAGATCAAGGTAATAAAAATAAAATAATAATATTAATCCTGTTTAGCCTTGCCAAGAAACATTATCCTTGGTTTTTAGATGAAGGTATTCTGGTGCTAGTTTATCCTTGACTCTGATCCCTCCTCCATGCACCAGGCTTAAGGTTTTGGTTTCCACCTTTTCAAGCCTAATGAGAAATCTCTGCTTGAGCTCTGCCTTTTTGCCGGAAGCCTGTGGCGCAGCATCACATCTCTGCCTTCCCCTCACCCGGGATGGTGTGAGCTCTGGCGTAGACAGATCAATTGCAGGATCTCTGTTTCTCTCTGGCTCCTCCATCTGCCTTTGTTCTCGCTCTCTAACATCAAGCATGTGCTTTGAAAAGGGCGAAAACCTCATGTTATGGTTATGATGGCTGCCGGATCCAGACTGACAAGGCCCCGCTGTTCAGGCTCTTCAGGTTTGACACATGTTCTACGGCCTCCAGGACCATCTGGTATGAGCTCAAAAAAAAAAGGCTTAGATTCAGCTAGAAGCAAAGAGTTCACTCTCTCTGGATTGCACTTCGGTTAAATCACCTTGTTGGTGTCCAGTGACACAACAGCGTCTTTTCCTTTCAACTTAAGCAGAACAACTGGTATCCAAGTCGTCACACATCTGTTTTCTCTTTTGTTTTACTTTTAGGAAGAGCCAAATATTTAGGAGTTAGAGAGATATTCTGTGTCACACCGGAAACAAATAAGGTCGAAATCTGCCTCACCATGAGGAGTCTGGCTTTTTCAGAATCTAAAAAAGACCCTGGAGGCAGCGTTTCTACCAAATGAATAGATATCCATTTTCAAAAGTCTCATGCTTTGGTGAGAGATGGGGGAGAGGGAAGGCCAGAGGGTGAGGTATGAAGGGGGGAGGGGGGTCTAGGCAGAGGGCAGACGGTATTAAAACTGCAGAGAATGAATTGTTAAATACCTCCATAAAGAAATATAAGACATGGCCCCGTTTTTATGCTGCCTGGGCCGTTCTGCAGGCAGTTGATAAGGTGTGGAGGGCGGCGGGTTGAAGTGTGTGTCTTTCGGTGAGGGCGGGGTAAAATCAGGCGTCGCTGTTCACAGAGGAGTGACACACATAGACACACGCTCACGAGCGCTGCCTCTGGTTCACACTCCAAGTGGCACCAGATTAACAGAGGTCCAATATGGCAAAACATATGGGGAGCATTATGGAAGCCCTTAAAAAGTAATCACTGGTGGATCTGGAGTCTTCTGTCATTATTTCCATTTCAGGCCGTAAGTGCCAAACAATAAATTATACACTTGAGCATTTTTGTTTTCACATCACAGAGGCACACATGCCATCATCCTGCCTGCATGCACAGACTTCTAGGTCAAGCAGCAGCGGAGAAAATTCCCCTGCTGACATTTTGTATTTCTGGCACAATATTGACTTCAGAGGAAAGACAGCGGGGGGATTGTTGGTGACATTCCACATTACCTTGGAGAAAGGTGCTGAACTGTTTACGTGCACAAACAGCTGGGGAGGGAAAAGAGAGTCACAAGGAGCAGTCGGGGAGGCGAGGATGGATGGAGACGCTGCAGACGATGCCTTCAAGACTTTTATGATTATTAGAAATGGTTTGTTGTTTTATTGTCTTTGTGCCACTGAGCTTCTCAGTAATGTTTAAGACTATAACAGCACACCAGACCTTTCACACTTAATTACTGATTACTGAATTTTTTACCAAATGCAAAAATGATTCTTGCACACTTTTAAATGTCAGTAGAAGTGTTATAAAAAAAAATTGTCACACAACAATTAACCTCCAGCTTCAAACTATGATGCTCATCATTTCCATTAAATGCAGTAATTCTATAAATATGTAGGTGCTGTTTGAACAACACACAGCAGTTTTTTTATTTATTGTTTGAAAATGTCGACTTGGAAAAAAAAAACAAGTATTACTGGTTACAATTCAGGAATACTCTCCGATTTGGGGATATTTTCAAGTTCATTAATAACACTTCTGGCCACACAATAAAGTTCTGGCTACAAGGCATCCCCACTCATTTTTGTTATCTTTTGTAGAGACGGGAAACGATACTTGTGTTAGTTTAATGAACCGCTGTGTGTTGTTTCTAACAGCTGCTGTCCATTGCAGGATCGTTTAATTTAATTTAATTTTTAGATGGAAAGCGAGGAGGCTTCATCATGTATGTATCTGGGATCTTAGGACGGCAGAGCGTCCAGGCAGCACACTAGTAAGCTGAGCTTTGTTTTATGCAAACAAGAGTGTTCAGCACCAGGGCGCTATCCAACCAGAGCACACATCTTTCTGTTCTGCGATGCATTTCATGGAAGATTTTTCCTGGTGTTCATTGCATCGCATGTCGGGTTCACATTGTACGATTTTTACAGTCTTAGAAGATTAATTCAAGTCAATTCATTCCACGACGTAAAATTGTGTATTTCAGGATCTAAATACAGCATCATTACATCATTAGCAGGTTGCTGCTAACATGCTAATGCACCAATGAGTCTAAAGTTAGCGTTGTTGTAGTGTTGTTGGTGTGCTTTGAAAAGAAAAGAAATAAAATCAAGAAAAAGAAGTGTCTTTCTCCTTTACTTGGGTTGCTCATTTTTCTTCCGCTTCTCCGTTGTATCTGGTGCTGTTGTTGCTAGGCTACTGCACTGTGTAGATGCTGATGTTTACGTTATTTCATTGTGCATTCCTATTGGTTGGTTAGCTGACAGAGATGGTAGAGGCAGCGACAGGCCGTCACACTCTGAGACGTTCTCCAAATTTCTGACACCGCTGATATCTGTCTCCACTGTCTTTGGTCAGATCAATTGAACATTTTTACCACCATTGAGCATCTTTCATTTGAGACAGCTGAAACCGCACAGTGTGAACCCAACATTAGTGGTAGAATCAAAGAGTAAATAGAAAGTACGAGAAAACCACAGAGAAGAAGCTAATGGAGGTTGTTGCAAGTTTCCTACATCTTTACGGTCGCTGGCTGCCTGTCAGGACAGCAGGTGGATGAAACAGGCTCCTATGAAGGTGGAGGAAGATGAGAGCAGAGATATTGTCATTTTCTGAGATTATCTGGTTAAAGCTGTTGTCTATATTAATAACATGTGCTGTTGATGAACATGCATCCACATGAGAAAATAGGGGACGCAATCCAACTGCACGCAAAATCGCACGTGTACAGATGACGCATGAAGTAAAGAAAATAAACTGGTGTACAGCTTTGCGCGCTCACCCAAAGCAGTTAGCCATCTTTCAGAGTTGGTGCTCCGAGTTTTGTTTTTGTTGTTACATAGCTTAAATGTTGAAGCAGTCGCTCAGTGAGTGAAATGTGCTCCTGGGAGGACACATACAATGACAAGGTTAAAAGGGAGCTGTATTTTCTGTATTTTTGTGATATTTTGCCTAAAGTTTATCACAGACATTTCATTAATACTGTCAGAAATTGTGTCAAAAAGGGTTACTATATGCCTCCTTCAAACAAAGACAGACAAGAGCTGTAAACTACAAAAAAAACAACACAACATTAGTAAAGAGTAAAAGTGAACTGGCTTCAGAGTTACTTAGCATCAGATATGCACTGACATAAAGAAGAGTCCCAGTTCAACTCTGAAAAAAGGGTAAAATATCATCCAAGAGAAGAGTTATTTAAACTGTAGACTAGTCTATGTTAATGACATTTGACGTTTATCGTCCTGGTTGTTAAATGTGGATAGTCATGTCTTTCTCAGCCTGCAAAAAGGAGCTTTATTTCTTAGCCTCCTCCTGCATAACATCTGTGCCTCAAACCTAACCCTGACAGATGTTTCTGAGCACAGAATAATGCATTTGAGAGGCAGAGAACAAAAGATTTTTTATTTTTGAGCAAATAATACCTCGGTTTGAGCAAACAAAAATCTGTTCTGTGCTTTAAAAAGTTATTTGCTCTTTCACATATTTCTCTGCTGCCATCATATAGCTGTGGAAGTATAACTTGAGGACTTGTGGCATTTATTTCAGTAGTTATTTAGTTGCAATGACAATTAGCACGAAAAAAAAAATCCACGAACAAACAAACAAACATGGATGAATCATAAAAGCAGTACTCGCCCACACAGATAACAGAGGCTGAACGGATCAGGGATCAAATAAATGCTTCACTGCTGACTGTGTGAGCTGTCTGAAGTCGCTGGAGTAATAGTTAGTTACATTTTAAAAGCAGCTGTTATTATTGCTGAAAACAATCCCTAAACAGGCTTTTTCCAGGCAACTGATGTAACTTCACATCGTAGGAAAAACTATTGTTCCTGAATATTAAGATGTGTGGATGTGAGCTGCCTTACCACCCCGAAATCTGACATTCCAATAGGGTCAAAGGTCAGTGGATTTAACTTTGGTGCCTCCTGCTGATGTGTGCAGATGTTGCTCAATGGTAACTTGTCCAGTTATTTAGTCAGCATGACTCCACACAGGGACACCCAGAGGAAATGCTGATTGGTCAGAACTAAAGATGTGGGGTGAGTACTGCAACCACCACTGTGGCCATTACAAGAGAGATGAATTTTGATAGAAGATTACAAAAGTTCACCTGTATGAGAAAGGACAACCTGTTAAATTCAAGTCAGCGCAATGTCAGATGAACAGCCACCATGAAATAGGAAAGTATCATTATTAATTCAACAAAACCAGCCTCTCTTTATGTTGTAGAGGAGTTTTGGCTTTACAACCTTTACTCTTACACCCTTATTCTGTACAAACTTCTTTCAGTTCTTAAGCATTTGTTTATGGACAACTCACTTAGCTTCACTTTGTTACAAGCGAGAACTTAGAGCTGAGGTCTCGACTTTGAGTGGACTGTAGCAGCACCTTGATTCTTTTCCGTTTCGGTCATTTTAGTTCAGATTTGTCAGTGTGGGATCATTGTTCATGACCCAGTTTCAGACACATTTTAACTGTTTGACGGATGGCCTCACACTCAACTTTCGAATTCTTTCTTTTACAGAGGATTTCACGATACGGCAAGTTTACAATGACCGCAAAGGTCCCCAGGGTCTGTGGCTGCAAAACAAGCAGCCACTCCAGCACTGTTTTCTTTGTACTACCATGTTCTTTAACATACTTACTGCATTCATAGCTTCAAAGGCAAATTTCAGTAACTCCACATTTGATCCAAGCTGAGTCTTTACAGTGTCAGTTCTCTGTTGTAGCAAATCTCGAGGATCATTTTTTGTTTTGGGTCATTGCTCTCTTAAAAGCATCTAGACACAGTTTGCATTGTAACAGATGCTATAAAAATAAAGTTGAAATGAACTGAAAGTTGAATTTCTATCCTGTTTTGGAGAAACTAGAATGTCAAAATTTCAAGCTCATGCTAAGACTCATAAGCAACAAGTCCACCAGCTCACGTAGCCTACAATAAAGACCAAAAATATGTTGGAAAGATATATTGTTCAATTAACATTAAAACACAGATATTCAGAGAAGGCTAATGAAGATAGCAATATACAAGCACCTTGCAAGTTAAGTTGCATCTTTTTACTCTGTTCATGTTCATTTTCTCCCCTGTTAGCTTCTAGCAAATTAGCTCATAAGTTGGATCTATTCTCGCAGTTCGACTAATCTGTTCATCGACCCAACAGAGCTCAGCCTTCTGCTGGACAGCATTTGTTAGACGTACCACGAACAAGGTCAAAAACATGAGGTGATTATTTGTTAGCAGTTACTCTGGAGCATGCTGCCTCTGCAGTTACGTATCCTCACCAACATGCTTCTGTTCAGATCAAAACTGAAGAGCTATCTGCTTAGGACAGCATCTAGCGCATGATAGTACTATGTTACTTTTATCACTTTTTTTTATTTTTCTTTTATTGAGTCTTTTATTAATAGATTTTTATTTTGTGTTCAGTTACTATTTTTACCGTCCATGTTTAGCTTTTATTTGTTCATAATTTGAAGCACTTTGGTCAACAATTGGTTGTTTAAATGCTCTATAAATTAAGATTGATTGATTGATTGATTGTGTGCACACCCAGCTGTGTTTTGAACATATCTTGGGCAGAATATGTGATACTGGAGGTCTCTCCTTACGGTCAAAATGCAGGCCGAGAGTTGAAAATACAGCTGGTGTTGGAACGTTGCATAAATGTACAATGTTAAAAGACTGTGGAAAGAGCAAATTATTGTTTCGCTTTTGTTGCCGTCTCTTCAGAGAAAACAACACCGACGCTATCAGTTAGGCCATTGAATCAAAGTCGTTAAGGTCATGGGGAGTTTGTTTTGCTTTGCTGGTGTTTGAAATTGACAACAGAAAACAGACAGTATTTTCACATGAATTCATTTTTATTTATATGGCATCTATTTACAGCAAAGTTGTCTCTAGACGCTGCTGAGAAACCCAGACCCTAGCAGTTTCGAGAAAAAACTGAGCAGGACCTGGATCAGTTATAGGGGGACCCTCCTGCTGATAGCCAGCTGGGTAAAGGAAGACATGAGGAGGGAGGATGAAGGACAGAGAGAGAGGGAAAAAATCTAAAAATATCTGGACAAAAAAAAAAGTAAATATATGGTGGTCAGGGGGTTGGATTGCAGGTCACCACAGTGGAATCTAGTTTACAGGTGCAGGTAAACTCCAAGATGGTCAGAGGATGGAAGGTTTGGGAGGCGAGGGGGAGCACAACCAGCATCACCAAGACCTGAAAAAGAAGAGAGAGAGACTACAGAAAAGAAATAACATTGATTCAATTAAATGATTCAGGCCATTATGAGACTGAGACGGAGTGAAGATGCTCAGTGTCCAAAGGACTCCCCCAGCAGCCTAGGACTATAGCAGCATAACTAGGAGGTGGTCTAAGAGACTA
>JBAMYA010000013.1:3140404-3168012 GCA_037176975.1 Arrhamphus sclerolepis
AATATTTTAAATTCAATTCTAAATTTAACAGGGAGCCAATGTAATGAAGCAAGAACTGGTGAGATGTGGTCTCTATACCCAGTTCTGGTTAGTACTCGTTCAGCAGCATTCTGGACTAGTTGAATGTTTTTAACAAGGCTGTTTGTACAGCAAGAAAATAATGCAATACAATAATCCATCTTAGAAGTAACAAAGGCATGGACTAATTTCTCTGCATCTTCTTGAGTCAGGATGTTTCTGATTTTACTGATTTTACGCAGATGAAATGTGACACCAAGGTTCCTCACAGTAGAGGTAGAAGCTAAGTTAATGTGATCTAAATTAATTGTACAGTTCAAGAGTGCCTCCCAAAGGTTCTGGGACCATTTACAATAACTTCAATACAAAAACTTCAGTTCCAACTGTCAAGAGATAGTCAAAAGATGGTAAATGGTGAGAGTAGCTTCTACAATTATCAAGTCTACTTTACTCTTCCTGACCACCTTCATCTGCTCTGAGTTAGTGATGTTGGTGTAACAGTGTACACCATTTCATTAGGTTTGCATAAAGTTATGATAGACCAACCCATAGATATTCATTGGTCAATGGATATTCAACTACCACCACTCCAGAGCAAGACAGATGGTGGAAAATGCTTTTCACATTCTGCTTGCAAGTTGGAGGCTGTTTGGGAGAGCTATGGAGTGTTGTGTGGCATGTGGAGGGAGTAAGTGGCCAGAGATACTGTCCTCCTTCCTACAGGGCGTCTGTCCATTACACAACTTAGTTGTGAGGTTCAGAATATCATAGACTATTTTCAAACTGAGGCAGATGACCCAGTGAGGCACACTGCAGTAATTCATCTGTTCTACTTTTTTTAAATGGTGTGAATGTGGATGTGAGAGACAGAAAAAAGAAGGAGAGAGTGAAGAGGCAATACAACAGAACAATTATAAAGTAAACATTTAATCCATGTTAAAGTTTCTGGTCAGATTTTGTCTATGGCCAAATTTAACTTATATAGGATTAACTACCATTAAAACATAGAATCATGCACATTTCCATGACACATTGCCAGAACATAGCAAATAAGTAAATACCTAGGAGCAGGAATTTATATTAATCAGACCGTGTTAACAGTCATTAAATAAGACATAGTGCAGGTAAAATATTGCAGAACAAAGTACAGAACATTGTACAGACTATTTTTACTCCTAAAACTGCACAAGAGGCTCTTTCATCATCTGCCTTGCAGCCTCTGGAGGTGCTCCAGATGCTGGGGAAGGGCACCATCAGCTGCATTCAGGGTCTGGCCCCGCCCAATTCCTTGGCTTGTGCCTGTTGTTCTCGAGGAAGAGGGTGTTGTCGGTGTGGGAGTTGCTGTAGGTGTGTTTGAGGCCAAAGGCTCAGTGGAGACAGATGCTCGGTGACACCCGGGTGAAGCTGTTGGAGTGTCTGTGTGAGGCTTGGTGAACAACTGGTTTGCTGTGCTTCAGGGATCTAAAAATGACATTTTAAAACACACACCGCATTATCTGTGGATACAGTGAGTAAGAATTCTCAGCTTCCAGTTTTCACTTGACCCCATTATATCAGGTTAAATACGTGATATAATTACATTTTCAGATATAAGTCTTGTTGTAATTGTGAAATGAACACACATGATACTAAATTATTTGAAAAAGGGAATGACTTTAGATCCATGGATTTATGATAAAGGAATGGAATCAGAATTGATCTCAGATGCAATTTTATGTTCTGTTCATCATCAATGTGAGCATCTCTGAGCAAAATTAAAGTTAAACCATCATATGTTACTTTGCTAGTGTGCTGGGTGCTGTTGGAAGCTTAAACTTACTGAAACATCAAAAGCAAAATTGGTGTCAGTAGACTGGTGATTGACAAACTGAGGAAACCAACTCAGGCATTTGACGAAGGCAGGACAAAACACGCCATCAGCACCATCACAACTGCATTTTTCCTGTAGTTTGTGACGTGCACGGACTTAACAGTCTTGGGGTTGCTTACATTTTATTTTGCAGCACTCTGTATTTACTCAACACTAATGTTAATCTGTTGTAAGTTGTTGTGGCATGTGTATTTGTCATTGAAATGCCAACGGCACATCATAAAGATCTGGGTAATGCACGTGACCGAAATGCCAAATGAGCACAGGATGCATGTGGTAGCCATGTTGTGTCCACATTGCATAACCCAAGCTATAGATGCTAGCGCATTTGTAAACGAGACTCCACTCTGACAGTGTAATGACAGTCCGGTTTATAATCTCGTCACCTTATTCAGACATCTCTTCATGTTTTAGAGAGATAAACACAGGTTATGTCAAAAAAATAAATAGTTAGCCAGCAATCTAAACAAGATAAAGTTAGCTAAGCCTAGCCAGGTCCAGTAAAGTTGGAATGTTAAGTTAAAGTTAGCTAAAGCTAGATAGCGTCAATAAAACAAATGTTAAAGTTAGCTGGCTCCTCTAAACATGTCACTTTAGTCAAGTTAACGTTAGGTAAAGTTAACTGGCTCCAGTAAATTCATAACTTCAGTTTCTCAGAAGCAAAAAGAGACAACTGTGTTGTAAATAGACACTATAAAAATAAAATAAAATTGAATTAAATCAAGTTAAAAATAGATAAAGTCATCTGGCTCCAGTATACTTGTAATTTTAATGAAGTTCAAGCTGACTAAAGTTAGTTTGCTCCAGTAATCTTGTAATTTATATCAGTTTCTCGGTTTGGGTAGATAATGCACTCTTTGTAGTTTAATTATCAGAATAATGGCCTCACATTTCCTCCAGGATGTTCTGGTAGAGTTTAGTCAAAATATTTCTTCTTGTTTGACAATGATGTTACCTGCTGACGTCTCATGTATCAGCAGGTAACATCTCCTAATTTCTTTTCTTATTTTTATCAAACAAGAAAAAATATTTTGACTATATTCCAATTAGTCCAAAATGAGCCTGATCAATCTATATTGAAGAGTTCCTGGTTGACATTACTTCACCACTGTATGTGACAGCTGACTTCTTTTTTCTTTATTTATTTTTACTTTATTATTTGTTTTTGCTGCCCTATGACTAAACATCCCTATTTATTATTTATATAGTTTATAAAATAAATTCCATTAGCAACTCCTGGCTGCTACTTAACCCCTTACTTCAACAGGCTATTTTAATGCAATAAAACAGTGATATATGTTAAATTAAGTACTATTCTTGTTCATCTAAGGTTATAGTTACCTAATTTCAAGAGTTGTTGCAGTTTGTTTTCCTTTCATATACGCATAAAGCCTTGGAAGTGAAGTGATGACCATAGATCCTAAAAAACAAATTCCCAAGTGTCCCGACAGTGGAACTGCACTAACCTTGAAGCTCATCCAAGAGGAGGCCAGCCGGTCAGCTCTCCTGTCACTGCCTGACAGGATGTGCTGATAGTCTCTCTGACTGAGGAGTTAGAGCCTTGGCCCTTTTTTTCTGCCACATTAGGCCAGCAAAGTGGTGGCGACACACACACACACGCACGCACACACGTGTGTTTGTGTGTGCACAAAGTATCCACAGAAAGACACAAGACCATATTAAGATATCAGCTGAGAAAAAGGGACTGAGAAAGCAAAATGGAAACACAGTTGTACGTATCAGGCTTTATTTGAGTCAGGTGATGCAGAGGACGCTGTTTTCGACCTCCGACTCGCACCATGAGAAAATCATAGCATGCCACTCATCAGTGGCTTTTAGCTCCTGCCGTTCCTCACAAACACCAAGAGGAGTAATAGAGGGAGGCTGGGTATTTAACAGCAGCACGCTGTCTTTGTGAGGCTGTAAAGACAAAAGGAGTGAAAAGAGAAGGCCCTCAAAAGATGGGGATACTAAGAGGAAGCACAAAACGACAACAAAGCAACAAAGAGAGGTAAGGAAGAAGAAGAAAGGAGGAGGAGAAGGAGGCAGGAGTAAGGGACAAAGAGCCGGGCTGTTTGCCAGGGTCTATTCCACATTTGCTCTCCGGGCCTCTCTGAGCTGCCTCCTTCTCTCCCCTCTGTAATGTCATCAATGAAAAGGCCTTTAGGAGGGATGGAGGACTTGACTCTGGGTTCACACTGTGACTGACACCCACTCGCGCTGCCAAACCACTTAGGATTCTGTTCAAATTAATTGGATGTCACTTTCAGGTCCAAGACATAAGGCAGTTTTCTTTTCCTCTTTTTTTCCTTAATGTTCCTCTTTTGTTTTGTTTTTTTTTATTACTCGTGCCCCTGTAGAGAAGCTGAATGTTTTGCAATGCTGAAGCTCATGAAATCAAGTAAATAACATTAAAACAAGTCCAGTTTACTCACACGTGTTACTCATGTTTTTTTTTGTTGTTTTCTTTTATATAAAAGACTGGTGTTTAAGCAAACAACTTTGTTGACAATCATACACTGGGTGATAATGTACAGTATGGATGTTTAATTGTGGGTAAAGCAACTGACATTTCTAGATTTTTTTAAAACAGCCAATTATAAAAATATTACAGTTAAAATAACCATTTTGAACTGAAGTGTCAGAGTGAGATTTATGTTTTCTTTTCTTGTCAAAACATTTTTCAAATTTTCTTAGTTAAGCTCCTTAAAATGTTGATATCTTTGGAGATATAACTGTCACCATTTTTGGCTATGGTTACCATGGTTACATTTGATATTATATCTGTGGTGAGGTCATAGGAAAATAATGTGCTTGTGTATTATATAAATAGTACATGAAGCACCGTGCACATTTTTGCTTTGGTTCAATCAGTTTTTTTTTTTAAACCAGTAATATCAAATAAGATCAGTAGCAGACACATAGCATCCTTTAATGTTTAGTTTAGTTTTTCCCTTGTGTGTGTTTATGTTTTTTTCTTTATTTGCTTTCCTGCCCCTGAGATAGTCAGCTCAACCTTGATTAGTGTCACATGTGCTCTGAAAGCTGCATACATTTATTCCAGTATCTGCTTCTTCCCTATCAGTGAGTCTGATAGTAAAACTTTTCACAACTGACAATAGGGGTTACCCAGCTAGTAGGAAATATGATGTGTAATGCTAGTTCCACGCTGTACATAATCTTATAAGATCAATTTAAGTCACATAAAAAAGAGGTAGATCATTTCCAGCATGTTCCATTGTGTGAATGAACCAACGTTGACTTGTGGCTACAACAGAAATAAATCTGAGTGTATTTCAGGATCTAAATGCATCATCATCATGTCATTAGCATGTAGCTGCTAACGTGCTAATTAACTAATGACTCTAAATTTAGCGTAGTGATGTTGGTGTGAAAAAGTGTCTTTCTCCTTTATTCGAGTTGCCCATTTTTCTTCCCGTTTCTCTGTTGTATCTGGTGCTGTTGTTGCTAGGCTACTGTGCTGTGTAGACGCTGATGTTTACGTTATTGGTGCGTTCCTATTGGTTGGTTAGCTGACAGAGATGGTAGAGGCAGCAACAGGCCGTCACACTCTGAGACGATTCCTCCAGATTTCTGACGCTGCTGACATCTGTCTCAGCCGTCTTTGGTCTCCAGAAGGTTCTGTCTTTCATCTTTGCTTCTGTCTCATTGTCAGAATATAAATTTATCTGATGTGGTACAAAAAATTCAATTCAATTCAATTCAATTTATTTATATAGCACCTATTTACAACTAGTCATCTCTTCACCCCTATACAGATGTCATGGATATAATATGTAACCACAGACAAAAAAAAAACGATTTTTGTACCATGTTGGTACTTTTAACATGGAGGTCAATAGGGATTTGCTCTCTTTTGGAGCCAACGCCTAGTGGTCAGTGGAGGAACTGCAACAACATGTACTTCCTGGTTGAGCTTCAACCCAGAAGTGGGGTGGATGCTGATTGGTTAAAATTCGTACGACGTCTACCCTGCTGCCATGGTTGCAATTTTACAATAAACACTAGCATTTTATCATTATTATTTTTAACAGTGGACTTTTAAAATTAAAACATTGTAGGATCTCAAGATAACGTGTAAAGTTAGCACTTCGATTAAAAAGTTGCAGGTGTACAGCTAAGTACGTCAGTGCAATAAAGTAGACTTGTATTATTTGTATTTTTGTAATTTTTTTTCTCCAAAATGAACCATGGGAGTGTGAGGGCACTATTTGTTTGAAACAGCTGCTGGTATATCTCTTCCTGCCATGAAACTGGACCATTGACCCAAGAATTCGTACATCATAACTCATAACATCACCATAACAGTGGCAGAACCTGATCAGAGCAGCTGATCTAGAAAACTGACCCTCCATTCCACTTGGTGAAATAGAAGAAACCATCAAGAAAGAAGAAGTGCAAAAACAAACTAGAATGAAAAGGTCCACATGGAGAGAGTTTTCTGTTTTTCCATACTCTGAATGACAAATTTGGTAGATGGGGTGTAAAATTAAAAGCTACAGTGAAACAGAAGAAGCAGAAAAGACTTGCTTCCTCTTATTAATTATGACTGCACTCATCTTAGATGTGACATGGTGCACAACCAGAAGAGGCTTTGTGGTGGAGGAATTTGTCAGTTTTTACCAGAAAAAAAAAGAAAAGAAAAGAAAAGAAAAACACTTTGGGATGACATCAGTGTCAAAGCAGCAACGTCTGCTTCTGCACACATACGGACGCACATGCCACCCACTACAGCAAACCACAAGCTGTGAGCACGTTAGCTGCCAGTCCTGCACAAGTGTTTCACAGCTCTGATGAGGGTTATAATGTGCAATATGTTCTCTAATTCATTTTGTCTTTTTGCCCCTAATCTCCCTTCATCTCTCACTTTGCACGTCTGTCGCTGTGGCAACTGTTGATGTCCTTTTAGTTACTGTGGGCTGAATCTGTGCAGAAGGCCCATGATGTTGCCACTCTGATGCCATCTCTCGATGATGCACTTATGCTTTACAATGGACATGGAGGCAGCTCGTGACAAAGGCCAGCAAAGATTTAGGGGATGTCTGAAACTTTCGATGTGGACAATAAAGGCACGTAGTCTTGTTCAGAATGAGCATGTTATATCTTAAAAATGATCAACCATTTTTTCTTGAACTTGGTATCTTGGATTTGCTCTGTTTTGGAGCCAGCACCTAGTGGTCAGTGGATGAACTGCAAAAAAATTTGCTTCCTGGATGAGCTTCACCCTGGAAGTGGGATGGCTGTCGCTTGGGTGCAGCACAGAACAGAAACCAGAAGTTGTAGTGTCACTGAAAAATGGAGCTTAGGCTTTCAAAGAGTCACCAAATGCCAGATTGTGGAGAAAGTGAAAATGTGGAAGTCAAGTCCGCCTTGAAACATGTTGTGAAGTAGCTTTGTTTGAGGTTTGTCAGTTTTTAGAGTCAGATGTGAATGGTGAATGCTGTGGCGAGTCCTGAAGGAAAAGTCTAAAAGCAGAAGAAGTCCTGGGTTCTGCTGTTCTTCCTTGTTCCTTCCCCTTCAGCAGCGTTTCACCATCCTCTGAGTGTGAACGCTTCACAGCTGTTTCATCTCTAACTACACCCAGTCATGGCTAAATTGTGCAAACCCTTTAAGGCAAATTAGTCATTTTGAACTTAATAAAACTAATTTAATATGAATTGTGTTACCATTTTCTTTTCTTTTTTTGTTGTTGGTTGGTAAAAACAAATGAAGCAAGCCGAGATTAGGTTAATAACAAGAG
This sequence comes from Arrhamphus sclerolepis, assembly GCA_037176975.1. Lineage (NCBI taxonomy): Eukaryota > Metazoa > Chordata > Actinopteri > Beloniformes > Hemiramphidae > Arrhamphus > Arrhamphus sclerolepis. The sequence continues at coordinate 3,148,054 of JBAMYA010000013.1, forward strand.
CAGCCTGATATTTAGCTGTGGGGTGCATGAAATCATTACAGCGTATGTACAATTATTTTTAGTGGCAAATACATGAATGCGTTCATGCTGTTGGTGTCAAGACATGCTGTGGGCTACATTTCATGTTTGCTTCTTTTTTTTTTTAAGTAAATCTAAAGATTTAAAATAACGCAATTAACAATGTCACAGATTAATTTATCTTAAAAGATTTCTACATCATCTGTCCTTTTGGTCAACTTCACTTTGAGGACGTAGACATTAAATCTACCCTGGAGCTCTCATAGTATGCACTGTGTAGACGTGGAGTGTTGGGTGAATACCATGTGGCAGCTTCATAAAAATCTTTGTGTATTCAAGACGAATCCTGGATGCAGACAACAGCAAAAATGTGCATGTGAATTTAATGTATAATAACCGCTTGCTTATGGCTCCTCCTTGAATCCTCATCTTATCGTGGTTCAGGAGTTTGATGGCCTGAATGATCCCAGGAGCTATGTTGTCAGGAGCTTATTGCCCCCTGGTAGGGTCCTCCCAATGTCCTGGAGGACGGGCCAGACTAAGAGCGATTCCAACGACTCCTATGAATAGATGGGTTAGGTCAGGGTTACCAGGGTCTCACCCTGGAGCCAGGCCTAGGGGAGATACTCATTCACGAGCACATGGACCTTTTCCCGTGGTGCCCGGCCAGGCAAAACCTGAATGAGAGACATGGGTCCACCCTCCTGTAGGCCCACCACCTGCAGGAGAGGCCATGAGAGTCAGGTGCAATGTGGGACGGGCTGTGGTCAAATGCCTTGGCCTCAGCGTGATGACCCTTGGTTGTTGACTCTGGCTGTCGGGACATGGAATATCAATGAGGGAAGGAGCCTGAGTTTGTGTGCGATGTTGAGAGGTACCGGCTAGATATAGTCAGGCTCACCTTCACAGACCTTCACAGTCTGGGTTCTGGAACCATTCTCCTTGAGAGGGGTTGGACTTTGTTCCAATCTGGAGTTACCCATGGTGAACGACACCAAGCAGGAGTGGGCTTACTAACAATGGGTTTCCAACCTCCGTTGCTGAAGTGGCTGTCGCAAAGTCATTGGTGTCTGTCATGGCGGCAACCCCCGAACCCGGGTGGTGGACACATTGGGTGAGGGAGGCCGTCAGGCTAAAGAAGGAGTTCTACAGGGCTTGGTTAGCCTGTCAGATTCTGGAGGCAGCAGACAGGTACTGACAAGCCAAGCGGACTGCGGCCTCAACAGTCTCTGAGGCAAAACTCAGGTGTGGGAGGAGAGCCATGGAGAGCGACTTTCGACTGGCTCCAAGAAGATTCTGGCAAACGTTCAGGCACCTCAGGAGGGGAAAGCAGTGCTCCACCAACACGTTGTACAGTGAGGGTGGTGTGCTGTTGACCTCAACTAGGGATATTGTAGGACGGTGGAAGGAATACTTCAAGGATCTTCTGAATCCCACCAACACATCTTCCACAGAGAAAGCGGAGCCTGGGGACTCTGAGGTGGGGTCATCCATAACTGGGGGTGAGGTCACCGAGGTAGTTAAGAAGCTGCACGGCAATGGGGCTCCAGGGATGGATGAGATCCAGACTGAGTTCCTTAAGGCTTTGGATGTTGTAGGGCTGTTCTGGTTGACACATGTCTGGAACATCGTGTCGACATCAGAGAAAGTACCTTTGAATTGGCAGACTGGGGTGGTGGTTCCCCTTTTTAAGAAGGGCGGCCAGAGGGTGTGTTCCAATTACAATGAATCACTCTCCTCAGCCTGCCTGGTAAGGTCTATGCAGGGGTGCTGGAGAACAGAGTCTACTTGGTGTTCAAACCTCAGATTCAGGAGGAAAAATGTGGGTTCCGGCCTGGCCATGGAACACTGGACCGGCTCCACATCCCCAGTTGGGTCCTCAAGGGGGCATGGGAATTTTCCCACATGTGTTTTGTGAACTTGGAGAAGGCATTTGACCGTGTTGCTCAACGTGCCCTGGGTTGTACTCAGGGAGTATGGGGTTCGTTGTCACAGGCTGCCCGGTCCCTGTACAAGCGGAGCGAGAGTCTGGTCTGCATTGCCGGTTGTAAGTCGTATTCTTTTCGGTGAGAGCTGGACTTCGCCAGGGCTGTGCTTTGTCACTGATTCTCTTCATAACTTTTATGGACAGAATTTCTAGGTGCAGCCGGGGTGTTGATTGGATCTTGTTTGGTGACCCAAGGCTTGCCTCTTTGCTTTCTGCAGATGATGTGATCCTGTTGGCTTTATCAGGCAGGGACCTCCAGCTCTTGCTGGAGCAGTTTGCAACCGAGTGTGAAGCAGCTGTGATACAAATCAGCACCTCCAAATCCAAAACCATGGTCCTATGTCAGAAAAGGGTAGAACGCTCCCTCGGGGTTGGGGATGAGGTTCTGCCTCAAGTAGAGGAGTTTAAGTATCTTGGTGTCTTGTTCACAAGTGAGGGGAGAATGGAGCGGGAGATTGACAGACGGATCGGTGCAGCATCTGCAGTAATGTTGGTTCTGCACCGGTCCGTTGTGGTGAAGAGTGAGTTGAGCCAAAAGGCAAGGCTCTCTGTTTACTGGTCAGTTTTGATTCCCACCCTCACCTATGGTCATGAACTGTGGGTAGTGACCAAAAGAATGAGATCACGGATACAAGCATAGGGTGGCTGGGCTCTCCCTTTGAGATAAGGTGAGAAGTTCAATCATCCAGGAGGGACTTAGTGTTGGGCCGTTGCTCCTTAATATTGAGAGGAGCCAGTTGAGGTGGTACGGGCATCTGGTGAAGATGCCAACTGGACGCCTCCCTCAAGAGGTGTTCTGGGCATGTCCAAGCGGAAGGAGGCCCTGGGGCAGACCCAGGACATACTGGAGAGATTATGTCTTTCGGCTGGCCTGGGAACACCTTGGTACTCCCTCGTCAGAGCTGGAGGAGGTGGCTGGGGATCGGGGGTCTGGGCTTCTCTGCTCAAGCTGCTATACCAGATAAGCAGAATGGATGGATGGATGGATGGATGGATGGATGGATGGATGTTTCTACGTTGTTAATTCTAACTATTGATAAACGACACAAGTACAACTGTCCATTCCATCTGTACACATGATTGATTTAGACACATGTTTAAATAAATATTTAATATGCACTGAAGCTGATAACAAAGAAACAACTATAATTTCTTATATCTTTTTTCAACACACTCATTAAACATTTACAGTGCTGGAGAAAAAAGTAAATTAATCCATAGACTAATTACTTTGACAAAACTACCTGGTACTATTAGTTTGGATACCTGGAGTCAAATTAATGAAATGAATTTCGTTAGTGCTACTTCGAGTCACAAGACTAAAAATATTTAGATGCTCATTAGAAATATCTGCTGATATAATTCATGTTTCTCAAAAAGGCTGCTCTTTCTAAAGTCTCGTTTATGCATACCAGCTACGTACACAGGCTACGCATGGCCCCTACACCATCTCTGGTATTTATACGTCTGTGTTACTGTTTGCATCATTCTGTAATTCCACCACTAACTGCTAGATGGCAGTGTGGGCTGCAACGCTATAACTCGCACTGCCAAGTTTCCATTTGTTTACTTCCTTTATGTAGCTCAGACAGAGCAAATAAAGTATATTTTATGTGAGTTGTAGTTGAGAAATGTTGAGCATTCATTTTTTTTTGTTGTTGTTTTTACAGCAATCTATCGTTCTATCAAAAGAATAGCGATGGGAAATTCTGAGCCGATTAAGAACAAATTGACCAATGCGTTTCTTGCATTCATCACTACATGTAGTTACATTTGGAGAGAGATGCATGTCACAATGTAGGGTTCACATTCTAAAAAAAATAATATTTTTTTCAATAACTCATTTTATTTATGATTAGTGATTATTTGTTCGGGCAAATGCTGCCAGCAGTATCTCTGATACTAACCGCCTGAACCATGGCGTTCACATTGACACCGTGGCCATGACGTAGCTTTGAGGTAGAAGAATAAATCAGCCTTAAGATTGGAAACTCTGTGAAGAGCTCCCAACACAGGTTTCTCTTTGAGGAACAACCTACGAATAACAGAAAAAGTCTGGAACCAGAAACATCTCTGTTCATGAGCCTCACATACATACAGTCCATCCAGTAAGTATTCACAGCACTTCACTTTGCCCACATTTTTTTTATGTTACAGCCTTATTCCAAAATTGGTCAAATTCATTTTTTTCCTCAAAACTCATATATGCATACAATACTCCGTCATGACAATGTAAAGAGATTTTTTTGCAATTTTTTTCAAATAAAAAATTAAGAAATCACCTCCATCCATTATCTATACCCGTTATTTCCAGTGCAGGATCACGGGGAAGAAATCACATGTACATAAGTGATTAATATGATTAATAATTTGTTGATGCACCTTTGGCAGCAATTACAGCTTCCAGTCTTCTAGAATATGATCCACCAGCTATCTCACCTAACTTTGGCCGGTTTCACCCATTCCTCTTTGCAGAACCTCTCCAGCTCCATCAGGTCGGACAGGAAGCGCTGTTGCACAGCCATTTCCAGATCTCTCCAGAGATGTTCAGTTTCAAGTCTGGGTTCTGGCTGGGCCACTCAAGGACATTCATAGAGTTGTCCTGAAGCCACTCCTTTGGTATCTTGGCTGATATCTTGGCTGTATTCTTGGGGTCGTTGTCTTGCTGAAAAATGAACTGTCGCCCCAGTCTGAGATGCAGAGCACTCTGGAGCAGATTTTCATCCAGGATGTCTCTGTACATTGCTGCATTCATCCTTCCCTCTATCTTGACTAGTCTCCTAGTTCCTGCTGCTGAAAAACATCCCCACTGCATGATGCTGCCACCACTGTGCTTCACTATAGGGATGGTATAAGCCACGTGATGAGCAGTGTCTGGTTTCTTCCAAACATGACACCTGGCATTCATCTCATCAGACCAGAATTTTATTTCTCATGGTCTAAGAGTCCTTCAGGTGCCTTTTGGCAAACATCTGGTCACACTACCATACGGCCTGATTGGTGGATTGCTTTTGTTCACCTTCTCATTATGGGTTATAGAGTGTAGAGTTTTGAGGAAAAAATAAATTTAATCCATTTTGGAATACAGCTGTAACATAAGAAAATGTAGACAAAGTGAAGCGCTGTGAATACTTTCTGGATGCTCGATGTCCATGGCAGAACACCAAGGAGGAAAGTGAGGAATTACTGCACACTGGATGATTGCCAACAAGAACCTAAAACGCTGTGCTAGTGAGAAAACATTTTTGGGCTTAAATTTTTCAGGAAGGACATTCACCACCATGCATCACACAAGGGGCTCAGCTGACCAACAGCAAGACATTTTCCTAGCAGAGAAGTATGGTTGAGGGAGCCTTATGATCAGGGCTGGACCACTTGTCATCATTAGGGGGAAAATTAATTCTCAAGTTTAGCAAAATATCAAAGGATAATGTTAGCCTGGGTGTCTGCCAGCTGAGAGATCAAGTAATGAAATCACCCCAAAACGGCTTCAGTGAAAAGAAAATCCAACTGCAAATGCATCTGAGCTGAAGCAGAAATAGGAAGGGCCAAGGTCTGATCCAGAGCTACTGACTTCCTTTTCCCTCCAGCTTTGTAAAAGTTTAATTGGCATGTTCAATAAAGACATAAGAAAACATAATCATGTTATCAACTTAAACACTTTATGGTCGCTTATTATTCTGACTTAGACGTAGGTCAGATCACATTAGATGGCTAATTCCTGCAGAAAACCAGGTCATTCCAAGGGGTCACATACTTTTTCTTGCCATGGCAATCAAACCAGCAACAAATGAGATGCACAATTTCACTAAATATGAAAATGAGACCTTCTTCTGAGAAAAGGAGAATTAACGTTTTTGGGCTTTTCTTGTTGTTGTTGGTCAGAAACTATAACAGAAAGAAAATTTTCATTTTGCACCCTGGTTTTGGATCATAGAAGCAAAAAGGCAAAAACATCAACCAGGACAGCTGTTACATACCAATACAGCTGCTCTATTTCAAACCTAAACTGCAAGAAAAAAATATCTAAATTAAATGTTAATAGCTCTGTTAAGCTTTAGTGCACATATAAGTTTTTTACAATGCAGCTGGTTAATTGTAAACTGCTACAGCAGCTTGATGAGTGCTGTTTCAAGTTTAATTACATTCACCTTTTTGATTTATTTAATAATATTATGAATGTGTATATCCACATGTTTTTAACAACTGTCTATTAAAATGATCTGCGTACTCATATAATTGAATGACTTCTGCATGTGTTCATAACGAAGCAGTCAAATTGGCCTACAGGGAAATCTCCCTGTAACCTGCCGATTAAAAAAATATAGATTATTACGTAGAAAAAGTCGGTCTCCACAGATTGTTTCCAGCAGAAATTAAGGGACTGCTTGTGTTTTTCAGGACTTTGCCGATTCAATATTCCACTTGGTGAGGGAGAAGTACCGGTCGCTGGTGGGCGGCTGCAGTCCTGCACACGCTCGACACAAATCCCTGGCAGGCATCGTAATGACCCGAGGTACGGCAAATTTCATTGACTTTTTTATATATGACTTTGAATTATTGAAGTGCCGCAATATAGAAAGAGTGAACGTTGGGGTGTGGGTGGGCAAAAGAGACAGAGAGGACAAGAAAGGGATGGGGCAGGAATTCTTGATTGAGAGAGAAATGATGAAGTGAGCGTGGGAAGATGGACAGAGTTTCCTCTCCGTGCTGTACCTGGTGCTCATGCAGGAGAGTGTACCTTCCTTCTGAATTATTGACTATTCAGTCTCTGAGGAGAATGAGGCATGGTAGTGGGTGTCAGTCATCCCCACTACTGCATGCTGGACTCGCAGTGCTCAGGCGGCTTTGACAGGAGTTCCAGGTGCCACAGAGGGAATCTTAACTAGATCAGCTTCATCTGAAACCTGACTGTATGGAAACAGTGAAGGGAGGAGCAGAAAGTTTCACTCTGCTGCTCTCTTAGAGCAGGAAACAATGAGTGGACCAATGCACTGCTTATTTCATCTTGCACATACAAGCTGTACATGGTAATCCCTTCACGCCAGCAGTGATACATGCAAAAAGTACCCTATGGTGCACATCCCTGAAATTTGAACAGAACAAACTGAGAACTTTTTTTTCTCTTCTATTGTTATGTAAAAGCTGCACTGCTGAACTTAAAAAGCCAAACCAGTGTCTCCCTATTTGTTTAATTAATTGGCTTTAGTGAATTTATCATTATGCAATGTTTGCATGTCTCACACAGCTACCAACTCAGAGCGTTTGAGGCTCACTATGACTGAAAATTTCAATCATCAAACCCCTCAGACTTGCAGAGCACTGTGACATCAACAAGATCAGAGTCAGATCAGAGTCATAAAATACTGGACCAACTATCCAGTCATGTGACCCACAGATCTTTCTCAAACAATGGCGCCATGTTGCAAAGAGGTCATCAAAGCCAACAGCAGAGCCAATGTCTAGCTGTCAGTGAAGCATGTCAAATGGCGTCTCGACATCTGATTGGTCAGCTTTATGGCTTAATATGAATTTATCTGATATGGTACAAAGAAATCACCCCCGTACAGTTGTCATGGATGAAAAATCTATAGAGTCCAAAACCCAAGTTACCCCTTTTAACATGTGAATCAGTGTAGATTAACTCTGTTTTAGAGCCAGCACCTAGTGGTCCAACTGCAAGTGCATCCAGGGTCTTAGTTGACTTCCTGTAAAATGTTATGAGCCGTACTGTGGGATCAGTTGTTGATGCTAGTTGGTCTTATTTGATATTGCTACTTGTTGCCATTGGCTGGTGATTTTATATCGTAGACGATTTAGCTGCTAGGAATTCATAAAATCACACAGCAGAAAACACAAGGTTCTCAGTTTTTGTGGAAAAAAAATGTAAAAATGGCCACGCACGCTGACTCACAATTACACACACACACAAACAGAGGAGTGTTATCTCCTTGCGTTGCTGCAGGCTGTGGGGGTGTGGGGGTCAGCGTAGAGGGATTGCTATCTCTGTCTTTGGAGTGCTGCAGCGCATCAGTTTAGACTTCAGTGAGATGGGCGCTCATCCTAACCTAATCCAATCCTTCTCCTCGTCCCTTCCTCCCAGTAATTGCTTCTGTTTGTTTATTAATAGCACATGTTATCTTCAAAGATCCAGACCGCAGGCTGCCAAGTATTCGCAGCGAGGCGGCGGCTGCAGGCAGCGGCGTGGTGGCCGGCGTCTGTGCAGTCTGACACCAAACTTGACAGGAACTCTAGGGAGTCCTGCACCCCCACCGCCACCCCCTATCCCCCATCCTGCCTCGGCCTCTGTTTGTCTCGTGTCTCTGGCTTTTTGCCTCAAGAATATTAATCAGGACCTGTCTTTGAAACTGGAGACAGAACCCCGCCACCTTCGCTGGGGTCCCGTCGAGACGGCGGAGCCCCAACCTGAGTGAGATTAGCCTCACCAGCAGACCAAAGTACACTGAAAGCACAAGCTGTCAAACAGTGTGGAAAATCTGGTTTGAATCAATCTGAGATAGCGTTGGGTGTGCGTAGATGTTGTTCAGATGTGCTCAGGGACATGAAAAATCAGAATAATCCACATGGAAAAAATATTACAGCCTCACAAACAGCACTCTGATTTCTTCTCTGTAAATTTGTGTGTTGGAATGAAAGAAACTTCCTTTTTGGGCTTTTTTATATATATTGAGCAGAGCAGTCAGAGAGAGCACAAGGAGAAATACCACAGGGACTTCAAGAAAGAGATGAGAGAAAAGGCTTTCAGACAAGATGATTAAAAATGACTTTTAAGCTGTGGTTCTTCATCTACATATCCAGTTTTCTTTTTTCTGTCTCTGCTCTTTATCTTGCAAACAACAACATTGAAATAATCACATTCAGTTCCAAAACAACTTATAGAAAGGGTGTAAAATAAATAAATAAATAAATGTTTTAGAAAAAAAAACAGTTGAGATGTTCGAGGCTGTGTTGCAGCAGAGGAAATTTCACAAAGACTCTTTATATTTTCAGGGTAGTTGCCTGTTAAAGCTAATAAAGATTCAACAGGGTACTTTCTCGACTCTCGCCAAGTCTTTTTCTTTCACATCTGCGGATTTGCTGAGATTTTCTTTGATTTGAATGACAAGGTTTGGATAGCATTCAATGTAATCATCCAGCATCATGTGATAAAGGTACATATGAAAGACAGGACTCAGAGCTCAACTTAAGCTGTGTATAAATGAGTTGGCATATAAATGGCATTAAAAAAAAACAAAAAAAAAACTTGAGAGCTCATTCTGCCTCACAAGAAAATGATTTAATGTCTGCTTTAGGGCAGTCAGAGATAATGGTTGGCTTATTAAGAAACATTTATCCCTGTTTTACAGCGAAAGAGAATAAAGGGATCACAAATAACAGCACCCCAGTGTCTGTCAGCTGCAGCTGACAGTTATAATAATGGATCACTGAAAGGCCATGTTCACGTTATTATGGATTCTTTTTTTTAATGGAGATGATTGCAGACATTTACTTTTCACTTCACATAGATGGTTGTTGCTGGTTTTTTTTCCTTCCCAAACCAGTTTTTTCTGGCCATGACAAATTGCCAGTCAGTCATTTCTTGTAGGTTTGTTTCAGCTATTTTTCAAGTAGATAATCAGATCCACTCCATTTAAAAAAAATAAATAAATAAATGAATAAGTGATGTAAACAAGTAACTAACTAAAAATGTCTGTGATTTCACTTTAAAGCCAGAGTAAATGTTTCTCATCCAGAACACATTTTGGTCCATTCATTAAATACATCCTCAACAGCTTCTCAAAAAACAATAACGAACATTGCTCCGGCCAATCACAGACAGGCAGAGGGTTCGTGCTCATACTCGCTTCCCAAGACTGCCTCTGCACGCAGCTGGTTGGCGCTACAGCCAATCAGAGCGAGGTGACGTATTCAGAGCAACAAAGCAAATGACTGTTGCTGTTTTTCCAGCAGAGTTTGAGAACATCTAGTGTGCTCAAACATTCTACCAACATCTTCAAAAACCGTAACTGTTGGCTTCAGCTAATGTTAGACGGATATACATAATCATGTTCAGACTACTTCTTTAATAACTTCCTTTGTCATTGGATCAAGTTAACCAGATGTCTCTTACCATTTATAAATGAGCTGTTCCTCGTCCACCACAGCCAGTAAGAGATTGTCATAAAGTCTTTAATTAACTGTCAAAGCGGATTCAAACTGCTGTTTACCATCCAGACTACATGAAATTAGAGAATTGTGCTGTAAATAATGATTGTGCATGACTCATAGCTTAGAATCAGAGACCTTCTACACGGATAGACTGATCTGACAGATGTTTCCTTATCATTAATGAGTACCACTGGTGGGTAGCTGGGTGGACCTGCTGAGAAAATTCAAATTCAAATTTCCCGGCGGTACGTTTAGATTTCTAAGCTAGATTTGAATGTCTTGATTCTTTAGTTGGGACATTTGGGATCAAACCAGAAATCTTCCTATTTAATGACGACACATCTGCTCCAGTTGCTGGTCCATACAGAGACAAGGAAGGAACAGAGGAAGGTACTGCAGCACTTCACACTGAGAAAATTATGTTTATGGAACACTGACGCTAGTAAACCTATCCAAGTAGAACGGCAAATTAAAATCAGGAACCTGTAAACGAGAGTGATTTAGGCTCTTTAATGTATTACAAGTAATAATTTGTCCGAATATTCAGCAGGAATTTCATTAGCGGTGTGTGGCATTCATTTGATTCACTAAGAGTCATCACAGACTTTTAAAATTAAAGAGCATCTAACACACTTCCCACCGGCATGAATAAAGAGAGAAAAAAACAAATAAATGAATTACACTAGAGGTTCTTTTAGGGAGGATGATGATTTGTTTTGAAAGACTCATATCTACTCTGAGCGACTAACAATGAGCAGAGTAACTGCACCTTTATGTGACTGCAGTGTTAAAAGATTAAGAAGGAGTTGAAACGGCGTAACTGTAGAACAGCATGTGGCAAGTTAAAGGTCTGGTAGGAATAATATACTGTTGAGCTGCATTTTTCAGCTCAATGGCTTTTAACCTTGTCTGTTTTTATTTTTTTATTCACATGCACACAGAGCTATGTGCTCTGTATGAGCCGCCCAGGAAACCTCACACGAGGCAGTGCAGGGGATCAAACCGCCAACCCGAGGTCCAGTCTTTGAAATGAAATCTGAATTTCGTTGAGACCGTCAGATTGCCTGCCGTCTGCTGCAGCGCTGTGTAATGTAGTGTGATGCAGCCGGGTGGTGAGAGGCCATTTTGCCAACATGCAGACAGAGCAAGTGGAGTGGACCGCTGTTGTGGGGTGGAAGTAACGCAACATTAAGCAGAAACACAGAGGAAATGCATATGCTGAAGCTGTTTGATAAATGTGTTGACTTATACTCTGATGTATGAAAAAGAAAAACACTACTTCAGCAAAAATGTATCCAACTCTCCCATGAGCTCAATGCAGAGTCGCAGTCTTTCTTTCTAAGAACTGCAGGAATGTGAGGTCATAATTTATTAGAGGAGGTGTGAGTGTGGCTTTGAAGACTGTGTGTCATCACATGTGCAGAGTTTAGGTGTTCAGGGCACAGTTTTGTGGTGCGCTTGGACTCACAAGAGCATCATGAAGAAGGATCTTTAGGCACAGGTGCTCACACCACTCATGGTTAGGGTTAGGGTTGGCTTTTGGCTTTGGTCATACTGACAGTCGCTTAAGGTAACATCTGCTGGGGTGTGTGTGTGTGTGTGTGGGGGGGGCTGGGCCCTCAAACACACAAAAGAAAAGAGAGAAAGTATGTTGTCATAATAGTTTGCAACCCCAACCAATGCCCTCTCCTTGTTCTCTGTGCTTTTTCCTAAAAATAATAATAATAAAAAGATTTCTGGTGGCCTTGAACCTGAAAAGCACCATCCACTGTGGGTGGGGGGCAGCAAACCATAGTCTCATCTGTGGTACCACTGTCTGCACCACAGCACTCCCAGTTGTGTGACAGACCTGCTGGATCTGCTGATTCTCCCAGAATCCTTGTGCTTACATTTAATATGTGGTTAAATAAGTTCAACTGGCAAAACTGGCCTTTAAAAATGGGGGTAATTCAGTGAGTATTATATTTCAGGTGTCAGTCACTGTAATATGAGTGCAATTTGCTCACACTTGTGACCTGGCAGGTGGTCAGTCTCTTTAATTCCTGATGGGGAAATTGTGCTGCTTTGCTTGATTTTTATTGTAGCTCATGTCTACATTTTACCTCCATGGTGCTGCCAAGCTCTGGAACAGTAATCAAGATGTGTCAAACAAATACTATGTTCACCTAAAGAGTCCATATGGGTTTACCTGCTGAGTTGCCATAGAGATCTCCATCCTCCTGCAACAGCACATTGCTGATACTGTTGCCATAGTGAAGAGGTTTGACTCGGTGATGTACACTCTACACGACAGGGCTGAAGTCCTGAGGTGTGACATCTTTGAATCACCAGTAATCAACAGATGTGTTTGTGTGTGAAGAGCGCTTTTGCTCTTCCTTGTTTCTTTTGACTGCCCCCTTTTTGTATCGTGGTGATGCAGCTGATTATTCCTGGGGCTCCATCCCTTCTCCCCTCACTGTCTCTCTTCTTCATTTATCTCTGCTCCTCCCATCTCTGTCTCGAAAACTGAAGGCAACCTCGGTGCCAATTTCATGGGAGGGTAGCGAGCAGCGCAGCAGGAATTATCCACTGCAAAATTGATCTAAACAATCATAAAGTGGAACGGCAAGGAAAAGCGTGAGAAAGAAATTGAGAGAGTCTGTTACCTTTTTGAACTTGCTTTATCACTGCGAGGGCGTGGGATGCATCGCTTATAGGGATGCTGAAGGTAAAATAATGTTATGGAGATTAATGTGGGGCTGTGCCTTCATAAATATTGTATGTTGTCTGCGTCGTAGTACATCAGGTTTGGCTATATTAAAGGCAGGGTAAGCAATTCTATGAAATTTCAGTCCCAGAGCACTTTCTTGTCAGATTAGATGATTATCTCCTCACCATCCACTAACTCTGTTGACAGACTTTACATCACTCCTTCCTTTAAAGAAGAGTTATTTACAGGGAAAAAATGTATTAACCCTTTCATCTAAAGTTATTTCATTTTATTTGCCTTTAATGACTGGAATTACACACACACACACTCACACAGATGAAATATATTCTAAAACTACGTTCACATTAGTCTTTTATTTTAATTCCAACAAACAGAACCATTGTGCGGGAACCAAACCTTCATCGAAACCTTACGAGATGAAGTTCTGCTTCCCCTGATGGTTGCGGGTGGGGGTTGGGGGGGTGGGGGCATTTCACCTGAAACCTGCTTCCTTCCTTGTATTTTGAAGGATTAGATCATATCACAATTACATTGTTATAATCGGTTCTGAGATTAAATAGTGTAGGTGTTATGCATATCTCCCGTTCGATATGATTGTGATTGATCATGGTATTTTGAAATAATAAAAAAAGAAAATTAAAAAAAAATAGTGGCCAAGTTTCATACAATTAGCTTTTAAACTGACCAATATATTCAGAATAAAAATACAAAAATAAGCCTGATGTACACATTTGGTCACATAAGGTGTCTCGAGGGTTAAACCAGCTGCTATGAACCACAAAATGATAACATGTTATATTTTGGGCTTTTTGCAAATATGACTCCTTCCTGTAAAGAAAGTCTTTTTCTACCTTCAAAGTACCATGGTGAACGACTGCGATGCTGTGTCATGTAAATAACAGAGATACATCTCAGAAATGCTCCACATCTTCATGGCTGAAGTGACGTGCACAAAGATGGAGGGCACGCGTTCCATGTGAGAAGGAGGGTACAACAGGAAAACTCCAGGTTACGTTCACGTCATTTCAACAAGCACAAGATCAGCACTGACGGATACATGAGTGGCTATCCTGTCTACTGTTCCTGGAATACCTGGAGGAAGCCAGTAGTGCAGGAAAGACCGGAAAGATACAGATCTGCGAAGGCCCAGATGAGCGCGAGTGCTGCCCCCTTACAGGTCCTGTTCCACGGTACTCGTGTAGCCTCTATAGGTGCGTTTCCATTAATGGAGAACCGACTTCCTCCTCAGTCCTTTAACCGTCATGTCTCCACTTACGGTGACAGGGCCGTTTGCAACTACCATGCCTAACCACATGGTGGCGGTAGTGCACCGCTTTTGCTCTTTTTGAACCACCAAAAAAAGAAAAGAAGGAGATGTCGGCAACAAAGGAGACACACGTCAATGATCGGGCCCTGAAAAACTACCTGGAACAAGGAAACTAATGATTTAATTTATTTTAATTTAGTATATTTGAAAAACCAGCTGCTGTACTTCATTTTGTAGAATTTTAACTGAAATATATCTCAGATATTTAATTAAAACCTCAGGAAATTGAATGAACCCATGAATAAAGGTCATGATATGTTTCCTCTGAGTCTAATAATTCTACACTACTAATACTTAAATAGTTCCAAGCTCATACATGTTTTAAAAAAGACTGCTGTTACACTCATTTGACAGTTTTGACTAATAAACTACTGCATGCTGAAAATCTAATATTGAAGGTGCGTATATGTCAGGAGATAAACATGTGTGATTTCCCGTAGTAAACTGAACAGGAACCAAACAGGACGTCCACCCATTCTGTATCAAACCACCATATCACAGCAGCAGCCTTCACTCCATATCATCTACACACACACATTAAAACTGGTTTTACCGTTTGTCTTGTCTTCTAGCTCACTTACTTTCCTGCAGTCTCAGATATGACGCTGGGTGGAAACAGACCATTCACTGTGTATTTTATAATATACAGTGCAACATCTTTGTATTTTGTGTGAGAATATACTGCTGCTTGAATTAAGACATGAATGAAGGATAATAGTTCCATAAACAAGAATTTCAAAACTAAAATCATGTTGAACTTGCCCGCCTTCTGTTGACTGTGTTAATTTTTCTTCCATTCACTCAGACACCAACACACCCCTCCCTCCCTCAGCCTTTTACCTCGCCTGCTCTCCTTCCTTCTCCTCATCAGTGGAAGTGTCAGGACTCTAACACTGTGCCATCTGGGCCGAGGCTGATAAAAGCTCTTGTTGGTCCAGCGATGCCTGCAGGTCTGCCAGAAGTCAACGAAGCCTGAATTTCAGAGGCGATTTGTGGCAGTCAAGAAAGGAATGGCAAGCCGTTAACATGCTGCACCACCACCTCCACCTCCACTTTACCCTCCTCGACACCACGTCTGACTGTCCGTCAGTCAGATGGCCTTACACTGGCCTGAATCCTTAGCAGGAGAAGTGATTTTTTTCACACCAACATGAGGCCAGATGGCTTTTCTATCTGTCTTTTAGAGCATTTCTTTCGTGTTTCATATGGGCCTGTTCTTTGGAAACTGACAGACCAGATGGAGGCAGCAGTGCTGCATCAGTGTATGATTATCAAGACACTACATGCTTGATAAACTGATTCAAACCAAGCAGCAGCCATCCCACTTCCAGGTTCAAGCTGCTCCAGGAAAAACATTTTGTTGCACTTTCTCCACTGTCCACTAGGCGCTGGCTCTAAAACAGAGCAAACCCCCATTGACTCCCATGCTTAAAGTGCCAACTTTGCAACAGAATTAAGCATATTTACAGCCTGGAACTGGTCTCTGTGATTAGATATTATATCCATAACAACTGTATGGGGGTGAATTGTTTTGTTCTACGTCAGATTTATGAGATATGTGGATTCATTTGATGCACTTGACTGACAGCTCTCTGTCCATGGGTCACATGACTAGATAGTTTTCCCAGTATTTTCAGTCAATGATTCAAACTAGGAATAGTAGCAATGTGCAGTTCTTCAAATGACCACATCCTGGTTTCAGCTAGATTTCTCATTGATGGGGCGGGGCTTTTTGAGTGACAGCAGTCACAAAATAAATTAAAAAATACAATCCTGCTCTCATCATTCAATTTCCATCTGTTTCATTAAATGCACACCAGCGCTCTTCCTTTCTATGCTCTTTCTTTTTCTTAATTATGACAAAACTCTTCTCACAGGTGGAAAGGTGAGATAGGACACGCTGTAGTTATTAAACATACCATTAAGCTCATGGATTGACGAATCGATGTTGTCAATGGAAGGTATGACGAGTGCAATAAGGAGAACATTTGTCTGTGTTTGCTCAACAGATCTGGACCTGAGGCACGCCCAGGTGGTGGCATTATCCACCGGCACCAAATGCATCAACGGGGAGTACCTGAGTGACCAAGGACAAGTGGTCAATGACTGTCACGCTGAAGTCACAGCTCGTAGAGCCCTGCTACGCTTCTTCTACTCTCAGCTTGAACTCTTCTTGAGGTAATATATAATTATTCTGCAATATAGTGAAGAACACAATCCTTTCAGAAGTATTGAATTAGGATCCTGCAGTTCCGTGGTATTTACATTACTAATCTCTAGAAATGCCTGAATAACTCCTGCTGTAAATAGTGGACTGGTGGTGCTGAAGGCTTATATTTAACCAATCAATTACCACAAACTTCTTCTACTTTTCTGATGTTATGTGTTAACTTCAAGAATGCTTTGTTTTAGGCAAAAAGACAACTTGAATCATGGCTCCATTAAAGACTCTGTCACCTTATTTGTACTTCTGCATTTGTAGACTTTTGGCCTGAGTAACAAACACCTTTCACACCTTGGAAGTCTGTTTCAGACTGCCAGCTGGGTCATCACTACAGATAAAAAAATATTGCGCTGTTCGGCATTTTAATCTGAAACCGGACACTAAAAATCTAAATTGCCTGCAGTGGAGAAAGAACTGACCTCAGAGATTACAGGACCATTCAGTCTGAACAATGTGTTAGTAGACAATTCAAGAAATTCACAATCCTAAACAGGAAACATATGTGACATCATTGAAAGCAATCATTTGAAAGTACTGGCAATGCTGATCTATGCATACAGTGAAGCACGGTGGTGGTAGAACTGAAGATCTTTGCCTGAACCTGACGGGATCCTACAGGACCTGACAGGTTCAGTCGGGTTCGGGCTTAATTTCCATCATTTTACTCTTGGTAGTAGCAACATTATTTAGGAGATATGGAACTCAGCTACTGGTTCACTTGTTGTGGCTTCAGAGGAAGTTTTTAATGACTTTGAATGGCCAGCTAAAGTCCAGACCTGAAGACTTCAGAGGGTTCCTATACTCAGCCATGACAGGTCATAAACTACCACTTCTACATGTGCAAAGCCAGATTTATGTTGAGTTCACACTGCGATTTCGGACATCTCAGATGAAAGATTGTCAGTGGTGGTAAAAATGTTCCATTGGAGCTCAGAAATGGTGGTGGTAGATCTCACAATGAGACAGGAACAAAGATGACAAAGACAGAACCGTCTCTAGACCAAAGACAGCTAAGACAGATGTCAATAGTGTCAGAAATCTGGAGGAATCATCTCAGAGTGTGACGGCCTGTCGCTGCCTCTACCATCTAACCAACCAATAGGAACGCACCGTGAAATAACGTAAACATCAGCACATCTACACAGCACAGTAGCCTAGCAACAACAGCACCAGATACAGTACAACGGAGAAACGGGAAGAACAATGTGAAACTAAAATAAATAAGAAAGACACTTCTTTTTCTTGATTTTTATTTACTTTATTTTCAAAGTACACCAACATCACTACAACAATGCTAACTTTAGAGTTATCGGTACATTAGCACATCAGCAGCAACTTGCTAATGATGCTGCAGTTGGATCCTGAAATACACTCAAGCGATTCAACGATATGTTCAATCACAAGGTGTATTAATTATCTACAGATTTAACGTACTGCAGCGGGACTTGAATTCATCTTATAATGCTGTAAAAATTGTACAATGTGAATCTGACATTACACAAAATGAGTCAATGTTGTAATCACACCTATCTTCGCTAACATAGAGAAAATGTTGGTATTGTCTCTACCTGGAGTTTGTATGTGGTTGTATGTGTTTGTTGAAGGTGACACGGCTGGTTTGGCTGTGGCAGCGATTTTGTTGTCAGGATAATGGAGGTAGCCATTTTGCAGTGTTTATTTATTTCGTTGGTGTGGTGAAGTAGTGAGAGCTGGCATCAGGGGAGTGACTCCGGGACACCAGAAATCACTGTTTATCCTCCTGGAGGTGTAGTGGGATTAACTAAAGGAAACACCGTTGAAGGGAGGTTCCCACCTGAAGACCCAGAGACATGTCAGTCATCACTGCTCACAGGTGCTACTGGCTTTTACTGAGTGCGGGTTTGTTATTTAGAACACACATGTTCATACACAACATAACAGTAGCAGAGTAGTGTAGTCTAGCCACAAGGGGCCACCATACCCCACCTGCACACTGCACATAACAACTGAGTGTAGAGTTTATTATGTCAGTGTCTTTTATTGAGTGCTAATCCTTTCTTTAGAGCAAGTTTCTTGTGTTCATATTAACTAGAAACTTCAACAAAGCATTAAAGTTGGGAAACTTTTCTAAATGAATGCAAATGCCTCCTAAAACATGGGTGTTGATGGGACGGCACCCCTGATTGAGACATTTAAAGCTTCTTAATACTTTCAGAAGTTCTTGTAAGAAAAAGGTAGTTGTGAATGTGGCAACTCCTGTATTGATAAACTGTTTCATTCTCAAATCTGTTTAATCAGCCTGTTGCTAACACAGGATAGGCTTTAGTTTCCAAGGTGACGCCTACAATTTTAACCCCATTCATTATGGGTTTCAGTATTCTGAAGAAAATCTTTTATTTGTTGTGACCTTTTGCTGCAGTGACAAAGAACGATCAAGTATATAAGAAGATCCATGGAAACAGCACTACTTTGTTTGCTAGAGATTCAAAAAATCAACGAGCCGTGATGTCTGCTGTTCTCTTTCAGTAACTCAGAATACTCTCACTCTCAACATGCTCACCTCTCAGAGCCCCATTGTTTTTATTTCTTTTTTTAATGTGTATTTATAGTCTGTCTAGTGTGAAACTGGTCCACAGCAAACTCACCAAGATTTAGCAGCATCAACAGGCTTTTACTAGCATCCAGTATAAGGATAAATTATGCTTCTGTGGCCCCTGGGGAAGTGGGTAGCAAGGCTGATGTATCAGATTGGTGGATAGAAGTCTAGATGGTTGAATGTCATATTTGCATACACATCTCTGACTTTTTGTCTTAGGAGGACAAAGCTAGACGGCAGGTACAGACTCTTTGCAGCTGACTAAAATAGCTAATGTGGAAGATATCTCATAATGAAATGACCAAACAAAATGCCAGAACTGCCATATTTACACTCCATGAAAGGACATCGGAGGAAGAGGAGCGGTTATATAAAGAGAGCAGCCATGATGCATGGCTTAAAAATGAAGTTATATGTGTATGAATGCTGCTAGCGTGTGTTAGTGGTGATACCTTTACTCCTGCACAGACGAAAAAAATCAAATGTTCATTCATTAATGATTTTGCTGTCTGAAACTGGATTTAAATTTTTATTTCAACAAAAAAAAAATCTCACTATGGAATGTAATAATCTTTCTGTATTGAACCAGGACAAAGTACAAAACCTTTGTTGGAGTTTGCTTTTTTTTGTGTGTAAATTTAAGTGGATGCTTAATCATGGCAGTGATTTTTGACTCAAGGGGACACCTTCATCCTGCAGCTGGAAACAGCTGCTCAGATGTCTACAAATACCATCACATCATGAGGGGGTTTGACAGTATTTAGCAGAAGCGCTAAAACGGTTTTACTCTGTACCACATCAGCTGTAATGTTTCTAGAAGCGAGAAATCGAGAGCTTCGCCTTTCAGCTCAGCTCCTTCTTCACCACGACACACCGATACAATGACCGCATTACTCCGGCTGCTGCACCGATCCGCCTGTCAATCTCACGCTCCATCCTTCCCTCACTC
>JBAMYA010000013.1:3177277-3199145 GCA_037176975.1 Arrhamphus sclerolepis
ACAAAGTTTACAGCTAACAGCGGTTTACACGATGTTGGACACCACAAACCTAAATCAGTTCCAGATGACTGGAGAATCTGTGCCTTTGCAAACACTTTTTGGGACAAGTCTTCCCTTGTAACAGCATGCGTGGATTTGTCTGTATCTGGAGAAACTCGCAGATGGAGGTTTTGCAGAACTGCAGTAGCGTATGGAAGCAATGGTGCCACCATGACAAACATCACTATAAACTGTTAATTTTGCTTTTCAGAGATGAGCCAAGTAAAAGCGAGTTGGACTGTTTATGTGACCCTCCTGAAAGGAAAGTAGTCATGTTTGTCCAGCCTGTCACTGCATTTGATGCTAGTTGTTTTTTTTTTTTTTTTTTTAAATATATACGGACAAAGTTGACAAACTGGCAACTATGAAAATAAATTACAGACACATCTGAAATACACCATATTGAAACACAAAGGTGCTGCTGCCCAGCAAGAGAAAAAATAGTTACAAGGGCTCAGTCAGACTGTATAAATTACATATTTATTTGGTTCTGTATAATTTTGCATCTTGTTTGAAAAATGCATAGATTAAAAAGTTAGTATCTTTGAAACCACACGATATTGCATCACAGACGCTGTCTGCCTCTCATTTTTTCTTCTTCTTCTTTTTTAAATGTTCACATACAAGATATGAGAGCCAAACTGCCCAACCTACAAAAATATCTATTAATCAATGAACCCAATCCAGACCTAACCCACAACAGCTGTTGCAGTTTGTCTTTTTCACAACTTGGATATGTCTTGTTCAAAAATTCAGTTTAAAGCTCATCATCTTCTCTTCACAAGATCTGCCTTTTCACAGGCTAATGCCATTTGGCTACAAAGCATATCCAGTACTGCTGAGTGAAGGCCAACACATAAACAATAGATCCAGCTCAATAATGACCTGCTCTCTGAGCCATCTGCACACAGATGGCAATCTTGTGATGCTCCTCCAGACAAAGACCAGTAACTCTTCTGGGCAACATCCCTCCATCTGACCTGATGAACTGACTCAATAACAAGACGTCCTGGGAGGGGAAAGAAAAATCAATATAATAAGCCACAGGAAACAATTAGTATTTAAGAAGATTATCTTTAGTAAAGTGTTCAATAACAGGTATCTGTAGCATTTACCGTGTAGTTGTATTTGTGCTGCAGGTTCCATCTGTAGATAGGACACTTGGCTGTGGGATTTGGAGGCTGTGGTCCTGGAGGAATATCTAGAATTTTTCCCTCAACCTAATAGAAGATAAACATTGCAACACTTATTCTACCTATATATTCTTTGTCAATTCGATGGAACATTTACAGGTGCTTAGATCATTGTGCATTCATAAAGGTGGCTTAACATGTATGAATATATAATTTAAAAAATGAATGAATGAATGAATGAATGAAGAAATAAACTTACAGTTGTTGTCTTGCCTTCTTGGTTTTCCACCACTGTATATCAGACATTTTACAACATTAGGCTTTGACCCTAAGTACCTGAATGTCTGTCTGTCCATATATGCATATATTTACACATATATAAAATTTACAGTAACCTGATCATCAGTAATGGATGCATACTTGCATACTTCCTTTTGCAACCAGCTACTTTCTGAAATATAGTTCTATGCACTTGCTTTTGCAACCCTAGTCTTGTTGTTTATCAAAGTTTTAATGACATCAGTATTTTATATATACATATACACACACACACACAGCAGGCCCAGACAGGTGGAGGACAGAGTGTAGGTACACAAAACATCAATTTCCACACTTGTATTCGCCCCGGGTCCAGTGGACCCGAACATCTTATATGTAATAGAAATGTGTTGGGGGGGTGTACGGTGTGTGGTCATTAAAAATGTATTCTGATATATGTTCTTCACAGAAAATGAGCCAAGGCCAGTGAGTCTGAGATTGAAAAATTAATTAATTGTATCATTTTTCTTTTAATAAAAAATGAAAACGGGTCCCACAGACCCGAACACCATATAAGGGTTAAGGAAATTACTTGCTTTTTCAGCTGTTGAATCATTTTTCAGAATGCTATCATGGTCATGTATTTTATTTTTCCATTTGTTCTGTCTTTGGTATTATAAAACAAAAAAGACATTCATAATTAGGGATGTCCCAAATATGCTTTTAAGAGCTTCCACAGAAGATTACAACAGATGTTCAGAGTGTCAGAGCTGCCATACAAAATAGTCACAATGATATTGATTCTTTTGGTCCTATTATATTTCACTTTGGCTGTTCACAAAAGGTTATGATGCACTACCTGTCATTTTGATAGAATCCATCCATCCATCATACATCTACCAATCTACCGACTCATCCATCCATGTTTTAGGTAAGTGGTAGGACTTAACATCACCATGGTAGAACCCAACATTACCACTGTAAGACCCAATATCACCATGGTAGCATCCAGTATCACTATGGTAGGATCCAACATCACCGTGGTAGGACCCAGCAGGTTGGATCCAGCATCATCATGGTAGGGCCCACCATCACCATGGGGGAGGGAAAGTAATTTCATCAACCTCTGCTGGAAGCATTCCAGCCTCTATGGCAAAATTAATGGGAATTCCTGTTCCAAAAATTATATTTCTGTTCACACTTAAAAGTTGTGACAATGGCTTCCATATGATATGTCTGTCAGGTAGCTCTATCGATTCAACTTTGTCATGATGTTGCATTGTTTTTGGATTTTCCTGCCCAGGCAGCGTTTTTGATTTTTGTAATTAAATATCAGTTCTGGATCACTCCTGCCTCCCGCCTGCTCTCCTGCATTTGGGTCCTCCTTACAACCCCACACCTCTTGACAAACTTTCCATCTATTTGATTTGTAATTCATGTTTTTTAATAAGCTGATAAAAGACTACAGTAACCAAATGTCCCGTGTATGACGTCATCACAGCACCATTTAGAAACTCTATGGCACTGACGCCTTTCCACAGTAACTAGTTAGTAGCAAGTAATTAACATGCCAATTTGCATAGCATGATTGGCAGAGTATTTCTGTACAAACAAGAAATGCATTCTTGGTTGCAGTCTGGCGCAAAGCATAGCATCTTCGTGGTTTTCTCTGGTCATCTCTTCGTTATAATCTTCGGCGTTGTGTGAGATGCTGGTTTAATATGAGCAACTCTGGTTTGCAGTCCGTTTCTTACAGTATTTGCTAAATTTCAATTTTCTTAGAAGACAAAATTTCACATGACACCTTCACAGTTAGTAGATCATCCCGGTATATAAACGGAAAAATATATTTTTGGTGTACAAGTTCGATGTCATGTCTTTGTAGGATTTAAAAAAAATCAGATCCATGGGATTTTCAATAGGATGGCTGGTTAGGAATGCTACCACTATGATTGCTGTGTTTCACTTTTCCTCCCTATGGTAGGACCCAATATCACCATGGTAAGACCCAACATCAACCTGGTAGGACCCAGCATCACCATGGTAGAATCCAAGATCACCATGGAAGGACTTGAAGGGGACCAAGCACCTTCTGCACCCCCACCCCCCACCCATGTCCCTAACCCCCCAACCCCTTCGTCTCTCTTCTCTTCTTTCTTCTCATTCCTTTTTTTCCCCAGCAGACATGGGGGCATTTGTTATTCGTCCCCTAACCTACCATGTTTTCTCTTACAATGATTTATAAATAGGGAGATGATTAGCATATCAAAAGACACAGAGGCAGCAGTGGAGCGGTGGGACGGGGGGGCAGAAGGAAGGAGAGAGAGGATTGGAAGAAACAAAAAGATGTTAAAACATGAAGAGTTTCTAGAATCAGTTCAGGTGTTTACTCTGTCAGTCAGCCAGTGAGTTGATCTGATGAAGAGCTGCGACTCTTTACCTGCTGAGGAATGGCACACTGAAAGATTTCAGGATTAATTCGTGACATATTCTCTCAGCAGACACCACAAATGTGCTGCAGAACATGTTTCTGTGATGCTTGTTAAGACATAAAAATCTTGGTTGTCATTTAAAGTCAACACAAAATCATACATGGATATGAGTTTTACCCTATGCTGTGGGATTTAAGATAAAGTGAATTAAATATACACCCTATGAAGCAGCAATATTATTGGAGTGGATACAGTCTGAATGCAGTGAAGCAAGTTAACAATGTCTGATGACCTCATCCTCTCAGCTTGTTGGGTTGTCAGGGTGACCAATGCTACTGGTCATCTTCCTTGCTCTCATCCTGCAGCAGGTTTGGGAGAAAAGTCCTGATGGTCCTTCTCAGAGCCAGGAGGTGATGCCCCCACTCAGAATGCTCTCTGTAGCGAAGCTGTAAATGATCTCGAGCAACTTGAGTGGGAGGTTGAAGTCTTTGAGTCCTCTGAGGCCTTATCATTTATAATGATGCTACCATATTTATCCTGCATTAGACACAGCATTGAAAAAAAAACGTGAAGCAAATATGATATGCAGTACACACTAGAGGTGCAGCAGATGACTGCTGGAGTTAGACTGCATGGTGTAATGGTGTTAAACAAGCCGTCAAAAATTGTGAAGGACATTCAAATATACTACTGGTGTTTCCATAAAACAAGAGAAACAAATTCCAGTATTGATTTATTCATCTCTGATGGCACCAACATTGTTTTTTCTGTTGTCACTAAAACAAGAGAGAAAAAAAAAACAACCTTTTGACTCTGCATTCTGCCCCAAGTGGAGGCTTCCGGTATCACAACTACTGCACGGCGAGCAATCAAACAAAAGTCCTAGTCAACCAAAAGTGCAGCATTGGCAGCAGTTCTACAGCAAAAAATGTTTATAATTGTTTATAATAGTTTTTAAAGACTGAATAATGTAAATAAAAATAATAAAAATAAATAATTTTTACATAAAACATCAACATTTCATTTGTAATTTGCAAGAAAAAAATGCAATTTTAGTACAAAATTCTCTATTTTATGATAAAAATGTTTTTGTAGAATTTGATATTTTATGACAAAAGTTCACTTATCTATGAAAAAAGATGGGATATTGTGAAATTCACCATTAAAATTATTATTTTTTTTAAGAGTTTTTTTTTCTTAATTTGTTATTATACGGGAAAAAGACTCAATTTTATTATAAAAGTCACAAATACTGCAAAATTTGAGATTTTAGGACATTTTCTTTTTTTTGTTTTTATTTTTCTTAGCGTGAAATTTGACAACGTAGCTGGTTGAGAAAGTAAAGAATGACCGGTAACCATGGTGATGATGTGTGCCACAATGAAATAGAGTTTGAAACCCCTAATCTAGAGAATAAAACACTGGAAAAAGGAAAAGAACACATAAAATGACAAGCGTACAAGAACACGACAGAGGAGCAAAGCAGAAACCAAAAGCTAACATAGGGGCAGATTCATGGACTGGATTGATCTGTATTTTCAGTTTAAAGAACCAAGTTCTTTATAAGTATGAATTCAATTGTGTACTCCTTAAAATGACAGCTGGCCTTAAAGCTGGGTACATGGCAGTTTAAGACAATTCTGAACATATAAAAACAAGGAAAAGCAGGATATGCTTCACCTGAGATTTTCAACAATGATGTTGCAGCCTGAGGTCACCAAGCAGTCATGGGCTTATGGAGGAGGAGACTCAGCACTCATCCTCAGGGCTCAGGTGTTGAGCATGATGGGAGATGACACGTGGCGGCCCATATGTCCTACCAAGAAGATCATGATCCACCTGCACAGTGAGGACTCAAGGTGTTAAACACTGACCTTGCAGTCAAGCTCGGAGTGAAGCGTGGTGTCATTTATTGATCTGTTGGTGGAAGTCAGGGTTTCTTGTGGGGCTGATGAGGTGGTGAGGGTTTGACCGGTCTTTTATGGAAGCAGCTGGACTGGGGATTCTTGGGGACAGGGACTAGAAGATTCCTGACCTCCCTGCCCCAAGCCACCTCCTAAAGCTTCATTGCCAGCCAGCGAAACAAATGCAGTCATGTGCAGAAATGAATCAGAAGATGTCACCAGAGGAAGACTGAACCAGTACAATTCAAGTGAATTTTTGTCTCAGATTTCATAAAATATAGGCTTTTGTACTGAAATCACACAATTTTCTTGTATAAGGAAAAAAAGAAAGTTCAATTTGGTGTAAAAATGGAAAATTCTGCAATGTCACATCTTTTTTTCATAAAAACTTTTTTTTTTTTTTTCTGAACACCGAAAGTTCTGCACAAATCACAACCTTTATGAAATTGAGTCTTTTCTAATAAAATCACAATTATTTTCTTGTAAAATCCCAAATTTAAAAAAAAAAGTCGACTTTTTACGTAAAACAGCTAATTTTAATTGTAAAATTGCTTATTTTGCAATATCAAGGTTGAACTGGAAATGTCACAAAATTGACTTTTTAACTTAAAATTATATTGTCTTTGCTGAAAAATACTCACCAGGAGGTGATCCTCAGGGAAGACCTAGAACACGCTGAAGAGGCTATACCCCTCAGCTGGCCTGGGAAAGCCTTGGGATCCCCCGGTTGAGCTGGAAGAAGTGGCCAGTGGGAAAGAGGTCTGGGCTTCTGTGCTTAGACTGCTGACCCCAAAATAAATACAATAAGCAAAAATAAACGTTCTTCCGGGCTCGTGAAGACATCACTTCCTACCTCCAGGTACACCACCACTCTTAAGGCCCGCCATTCTGCCAGTCGGGTTGGCCGGCGGTCGCGGCAACACATGGACATAAAAAGGTAAGTGGCGTCTAACTTAACAGCACGGATAACGTGTGCACCTGTTAATCCTGTACATTATTGTTAGACGTTTATTTTACTATTTTATTGGCGTGTTGTTGGTTTAGCCGGCCCTCTGTGTCAGTGCTCCGTCACAGGCAGTTTCACTGAAAAAAATGTTCTAATTATATGATTCTCTTTGCATGCTCTCTCAGGCCAGATAAAATGAAGTAGTGGGCCTTACTTGGCCCACGGACCTTGAGTTTGACACATGTGCTCTAAACAATAAGACTATGATGTGTGTGAAGCATCTTCGTGGGCTTTGGTGTAAACTAATGCAGTCAGTATCATTATCAGCATTATGGGACAGTTTAAACGATGACAGTGACACCCCATTTTGAGCCTATTACTCTCCAAAGCTGTGATGAAAGGAAAATAAACGCTTACAACGGCAGCTCATCCAACATAAATCTGCGCTCTTTGATAGCTATTAGTTTTTCAGCAGTGTGCACTGCGGGACGAGGTACTAACCCTGTTTATTGCCAACAGCTGAGGTGTGAGTGTATGTGCAAATATGCAAATAGAGGCGACACAGGAAGATGGAGGGAGTGCTTAGATGAGCTGCTGGGAGTAAATTTAACAACAACAACATAATTCCCTTCTTTCTTCATCTGTCTACAGTGTCACTTCAGGACACTAAATTTATCATGTGACCTGGTCCGGGTTCAATCGGGGGCTCACCGCCAACGGATACAGACAGAGGTTAATTGGGCTCAGATGCACCTCTCTGTCCCAGTGGGCTCAGCCCGCTGCTGAGCAAAACAAGCCCCAGTTTCCAGTTCAAGACACACTGTCTCTGTTCACATGTGAACTGGAGTCTGGCCTTTACTCAGAGTTCTGCCTGAAAATCTGATTTCTAAATTTCTAGAACATTTGTCTGCCTATTTGATTCAGCACTGACATCAAAAATGGGAATAACTGAGGTGGAGAGCATCTGGTATATGACATAAAGATTTTACAACAAAAAAATTGATCATTCTGTAAAATTTCCTTTTCCTAACAAAAAAATGTGATATTAGGAGAAAAGTTGAAATTATAGAAAAGTTTTGAATTTTCTGCTTTGTAATTTTATGTCAAAAGTTGACATTTTCCATCAAGAAAAATTAAAAAGTCAAAGTTTTGTGATGTTACAATAAAAAAGCATTGGTTGTTTAAAAATATAAAATTGTAACTTCACAACAAAATTTGCTTTTTTTTTTTTTTTTTCTTTAAAGGGCAACATTTGTTTGTGGTTTCACAAGAAAAGTTTAAATTGTATGACAAATGTCATGATTGTTGTGAAATAAGAATTAGTAGAAAATCTGACAGCATAAATTGGTTGAGAAAATAAAGAATAACTGGCCATTTAATAGTAACCATGGAGATGATGTGTTCCAGGATAAATTTGACACCCCTGACATATGCGATAGCCACCCTGTGACATGTGACCCTCACCTGGTCCACATGTGCCACAACTGAGCCATAAGTGACAAACACATTAATATCTAAGGTCACATCTTGTGTTTCACCATCTTGCTGCATCTCAGGGCAGTCCCAAGGGTTGGCTCACAATCTAATCCACAGCTGATAGTTCATCAGTTTACCAAATACACACAAATGGATGTGTATTTAAAAACATGAATGAATATGACACATGCTCTTGTTTCTTGTTTCTGTAATACATTATTTCACGAAGGATTTAATAAATTGACCCACCTACAAGCCAGTCATCTCCAATCTCGCCACTTAGAAAACAGGAAGCTGTTTTTCATAATAAATTAATCATGCACTGACCCAGGATATTTTGCCACAAAGTTGGTAATTCACCTTTTGCATCACAAACGCGCTGCGCATTCAAGCTCCTATCACTCTGAAAATGCTGTGATTGCGAAAAAAAGAAAGATAAAAAAGTATAGCCTTGTTTGGTGTCATTCATTCCTGGCAATCTGGCGCCACATGACGTTAGGGAATTCTGAAAGCACATCTGAAAAACGGGATTGGGAATTTTAACATTGTAGGTGCATGTGCATGTGTAGGTGTAGGTGCATTGCATGACTCCTTCTCATGACTTGCTCCAAATCTATTCTGAGTTTGTCCAACAGCTCCAAATTGGCAATGTTGGGGTTAAAAATATGATGAGGGTTAGGTAGTAGGAAAGTTGGGGTGGGGGATGCCCGATGCATTAACATGTGACACTGGATGTGCGCATCAAAAAATGACGCAGAAGGGGTACCCAATACGTCAAACGTGACGCGCAAGGCCGATACGTCAATATATGATGAGTTGGGAGCGAGAATGCGCAGTAAATTTAGATGCAGTTTCTATGAGCAAAATTGCATGCAGCTTTGATAAATCCCTTTGTGGGTGCTAAATTAATATATATTTACATATTTTCCTCCCAACACACGCAGAATTGCGTATCAACGCCCCAAATTGCATATTCGTACATGCAAACCATTGTGCCCACTGTTAGTGAATCAGTTTGTACGTTTTTGTTTGTTTTCGTTTTTTTGCGCGTGCAATGACATGCACTTGTTTTAATACACGCAAATCTTTCGTAAATCTGGCCCATTATGTACAAAAAGGCGTTATAAACATTTTTTTTTTTATTCCAGGTACAATTACCACAGATGTCAAGACTTTTATTAATGGTATTTTCATGAAGAAAATAAATAAATGCATTCACTTCAATGAATCTCACCGATTATCATGCAGGATGGCCTCAACTGTGAAGCAAATAACGAACATGATATTTACAGCATCCAGCTGTGTTCTCAGCTGTGACGGTGTGTTGTGCTGTCCACTCTTATATTCCTGAACAATTAACACATTTAAAACCTGTGAAAGTGGGGAGGAGGTGTTTAGTGTTGCCCACATGATTTCTTCTTTCTGTTGAGGCTTTTGTGGAAGAAACAATGGAGGAGAAATGTTTAAAGACAAACATAAGAGCATCATTCTGGTCAGAATCTCTGGATTTGCTCCTGAAGACGTAGATGTGGAGTGACATGGCACTTTGGAGAAGTTAAACAGAAGTGTCAGGTGGACTTTCGCCTCTTTATGTTGCTGAGTGGACAAACCCAGAGCAGCAACAGTCCTCTGTTACCTCAACACGATTGTTTTACTTGCTCCATTTATTCATCCAGATACAGTTCTGAGGCATTTCCAGTTCAATCATTATCCACTAAACAGCACGGTAGATGCGC
Organism: Arrhamphus sclerolepis; assembly: GCA_037176975.1. Classification (NCBI taxonomy): domain Eukaryota; kingdom Metazoa; phylum Chordata; class Actinopteri; order Beloniformes; family Hemiramphidae; genus Arrhamphus; species Arrhamphus sclerolepis. The sequence goes on from JBAMYA010000013.1 coordinate 3,187,202, forward strand.
TCAGACCAGAGACAGAAGGAGAAAAGAGCACCATAACAGATGGAAATGGCGGCAGAAACGTGATACCAGATCTAATCTAAAACTGCATACATCAGCACTTCATTTCCAAGTTCCTTTAATTAAATCATGCAGAATAACAACCGAGTCCAGAACCAGTCTGGGATTTAATTTAGAGGATGTAAAACTATTTAGTTGTAAAAACAAAGTGGCCATGTGGCTGTTAATAACATTCAGTTTTATAATCCTACTTCTTGTGAGATCACATTAATCCAGTCATGAGTTACTAGTCCTGCTATTTATCCTTTACTTGTTTCTTTGTTGTTGTTGCTTCTTTTTTTTTTGGTGTGTGTTTGTTTTTAATGTAAAAACAGATTAAAAGTTATCTGATCATAGTGGGTCTTAGTGTTACTCAAATACTCAAATAATAGATGAAGACTTTCTTATTAACTTATTCACAGAACATGCACATGTATTTAATTTTTTATTACATTTCCTTTTCTGCTTAGTTTCATTCATACTGTGGTGTGAATGAATGAGGTAGTGGTTTTCTATCTGATTTCATCAGAGTCTCTCATGGTTCTGGAGGAATTCTGGTCTGTTCTTCTTCAGTTCTCTTCTTCAAAGCTCACTGAGAGTCCAAACAGCTTTCCAGTCAGGTTCAGGTCTGGACATTGACTAGAACCTTCCAGAACCTTGATTCTTTTATTCTTCATCCATTCTGATGTAGATCTGCTGCTTTGTCTGGATCATTGTCCTGTCAGATGACCCAATCACATGTGCCAATCATCAGAGGTCAAGTGAAGAGACAGGCTCAACTTTAATATTTCTTCTGGGTAATTTTATTTCCCGAGGTGCTTAACTGATTAGTACTCTAATTTTACAGTCTCTGTCGTTATAAACTCTATGCAATAGGCAACAGCAGTGGCAAGGCACTTCTGAAATGAAAATACATAGCTATAAATAAATAAAATAATAATATTTAAGCAAATTAAAACATAAGCATGAAATAAAACATTCCATCAACAGCCACACACAAGAATCAATCCAATTTGGCATGTAAACACGGAGCTACCTTGGAAATTATATTCAACTCATCTGCAGTACATTCGGTACCTTAGGACAACCACAAGGAAGAACATAAAAATGCATTAACATTAACTTTCACTCCAGGTGAAGTACAGGGTGGAACATAAAAATATTAATAAGGCATGAACCCCCTAAAGATGATCTATTTTTGTTTAATTCAACACATGACAAACTATATTTAAGCATTCCTCCAATCCAAGCCTGTGATCATTGTCATCAATATTCATTACATTGCTGCTATAATTAGATCAATCACCGTTCATTTCTGACTCCACTGACAACGGAAATGCACTTACTCTAACTATCCCCGTCACAACGGCTAGTCCGAATCACCGATGGAAACCGCTGATCCACTCCCCTCTGCTTGGGACAAATGTGTGGCATGGAGACAAACAAGAGGACAAGTTTATAGGAATAAAAACAAAACTCTTGAGGCAAAAAAAAAAATCAAATTAAGGTATTTTTATTTGTATTCTTGGCAGTGATTATTCCCATGCTGACAATGTTGCAAGACAGCCAAGAGGCCATCACAAATACATCTGATGGGCATCATCCATTGGCTAGATGTGATGTTCAGCAGACCAATCAGACACCAGACCTCAGCAAGGTGGAAGAAGACAAGACCAGAGGACTTTTTACATGACTATTCAAACTAGTTTGGTCTTTGTGTAAATCTGCAAGACTGTCTTCAGTGATTTCCACTTGTGAGTACTGACTCTCACTTTACAACGCTGAAGTAGAATTGCTGTTAAGTGGTTTGATAACCCTTACCAGACTGATGAGCAGCAACCATGTTGTTGCTAGGCTATTGTACTGTGTAGAAATGCTAATGTTTATGTTATTTCATGGTGTGTTCCTATTGGTTGGTTAGCTGAGAGAGAACGTAGCAGCAAGGACAAGCTGTCACGCTCTGAGACAATTCCTCCAAATTTCTGACACTGCTGATGTCTGTCACAGCCTTTCTTGGTCGCCAGATGTTTCAATCTTTCATCTTTTCTCCAGTCTCATTGTGAGATCTACCACCACTGTTGAGATACAACGGGGCCATTTTTTTTTTTTTTTTTGTTACCACAATTACCCATCTTTTGTCTGTGATGGCCAAAATCGCAAAGTGTGTACCTAGCATTAGATCGATGTTGACGTCTTTCTCTCTTGGAACTAGAACATCTGCTTCTACAGACGTCTGTACACCTGGAGGTGATTAATTCATTAAAAGCTGATGATCTTGAAATTAAATCATCTGGCAGTACAGGGGTACTTAGTGTAGCCCATATTACTTTTTTTTTTCAACGGCACAGTTAAAACTTATATGTTTTTGTTCATTTGAGATTATATTTTTAAATATAAATGACTCTTTACTTTCCAGAGATTCAAAGAGACACAGCTGGTTGTTGTTTTCTGGGTAAATACATCCTGTTTGAAGGAGGACCTGCTGGTTTTTACTTCCTACATTACACCGTAGTAAACTGCAGACGGGGACACTGGGTTGAGGCGCTGCAGGCCTTGCTGCCCTGACAATACAGATTCAGAGCTGAGTGACAGATCATGGAGGAAGCCTCCAGACTGGTGTATTTTTTCAAGAAGAAATTGTCTTTTCTGTAGTATCAGTTTCGGACCGGTGTTTGGTAAACAGATGCATCAGAACAGCAGGTGTCTGCGACATGGAGACCGAACCGCTGATCCGTGAGCGGGAAAATCCAGGAACATTGTTAGAATGAGGAAACACAGCAGCAGGCCTCAGCGGAGCAGCTCAAGCTGTGCAGGAGAAGCAGTTCCTCTTCTGTCCAGGTGAGGGCAACACATCAAACAGTAAACTGCAGCATAAGAAACATTCCCTGCAGTTCCAACAGCGGCTGTGAGGGATGCAACAGAGGACCATGAGCCACTTTAAAAGACATATTTCCCTGTTTTTGTCTAATCCGAATGGTTGGAGGGGTTCCGGGGTTTTTCCAGGGTTTTCTGCAGTTTGGAGGCAGGAAACTCGGCCACCAACGGCAGTTGACACAGAAGACGGGGCTGTGCCAACAGTCTGGCTCTGTTTCTTGTAGGCCGGCCTCTCTCAAGCCAATCACAGCCAGCGAGGGAACGAGTCCAGCACTGTCAAATATCAGCACACATAAACACACACACACACTGAGGAGCAGGACTTGATTTGCTGGAGTGCATGTTTTACAGTTAACAAATCAATCTGGAGGAAGAAAACGAAAAAAAAAAAAAAAAAAAATCATATAGATGTTTGAGTGAAAGATGTCCAGTTTGGTGTAAAAGCTTCATGAATGCACCCACTGAAAAGAATGAAACTACAGAACTAAGAAAATTCACTTTTATATTTACAGAGATAACATAATACTTCAACAGAATGCTCATATATAATGTTTTAGATTTCTTACCATAATTTATTTCATTGTGACACTGCAGCTTCTGTACTGGCAGTTTATGAACTTGTTTTTTTTATTTTTTTATTTATTTTTATCTCAGACATCACAGCTCAGTTGAAAGCTCCATTTCATTTCCATTAGGAAGATTAATGCGCAGCAACACACACAGAATAATAATAAATATACTTTACAATACTGGAAATGCACCAAACTGCTCTGAAAAATGTGCTGAGTGTAAAATCACTGGGATTTGGTTTATGAGACTTTTGGATTTTCATGTTCAGATCCAAATAAAGTGAAAAGAGGTTTTAGAGCCATTTTGGGGAAAAAATAAAAATATGTAATATAACAAAGAAATGTGAAATTGTGAGAATTCTACAGGAAAAAGTTATAAAAATTTTAGTAGAAAAAGATGAAATTAAATTAGTATTTCTAAGTTGTAAATGTATGACAAAAAGGTATGATTTAACATGGAAGAATCTATAATACAAATATAAATATATATAAGAGATGAAATTTGAAGAGAAAATATTAATAATGAAAAAAATGTGAATAATGTGTAAATTATTGGGGATAAATGATGTTTGAGAAAAAGTCTCAAATTTATATTTCATTGTATTTTGCGGAATACGAATACATTAATAGTACATATTACTCGAACCATGTTAGCCGTTTTTCGTTGGTAGGACAATGGCATCAACAAGGGACAACTCAAAGCCAACGACTGCATTTAAAAGAATTGAATAAACCCCCTGGATGTCCTCCAATCCTGATTTCAGCGTCACTACTAAAAACCACATTGGAAACAAGTAGCCAAAACTAAGATGTTTCAACTCAACAGAAATAAATTGGATTATTACTAACATGAATCAAACTGAACTGGAGGAGTATATTAAACTTTGTAAAGTGGTTTGATATTACCTTGCTGTACCTTGCTACCTTGGTGCTAAACAAATAAGATGTCAAATTCAACAAAGCGGATAAATAGCAAAAGTTATGACAGCAAGTCTGATATCGTATACTGTCAGTCAAAAGACCAAGTTAAATAAATGTGTTGAATTACATAACTTTAACAACTGAAGCTCATAAAAATTCACCCTGGTAGCTCTCATTGTTTGAAATCTGTGGACAAAAAAAAAAAAATGCATCAGGCTGTCAATATTTTTATTTCTGCTGTGAAGTTCAACATTTTAGCATGGAGGCCAATAAAGACTGACTCAGTATTAGAGCCAGATCCTAGTGGTCAGTAGAGGAACTGCAGCCTCTAGAGGTCAGCAGAGGAACTGCAACCTATGGTCGGTAAAGGAACTACAGCCTCTGGTGTTCGGTAGAGGCCTCATCATCATCATCATCATCAACATCATCATCATCATCATCTTCAGGAGTTAAACTGGGGTCCCAGATCACCCTCCCCTCTTCTCCACCTGTTGCAGAATTAAACTTCCTTCAGTCCAATACCTTAACTTCCATGTATGCATGGCATGCTGGAGTACACCCCCCCCCCAACACACACACACATGCACACACACACACACACAGCCCCCCACCCCCACCACCCTTCTGTTTGCAATGCCGCTCACATGCGCGCTTCTGTTTTAAGCACCCACTTTCTCTCTCTTTCTCTCTGCGGGGACGCGCAGTGCCGCCTCGTGCAAGTCGAGCGCAATTGCCACTATTTGGCAGGTAGAAAACACACACACACACACACGTACACGCGCGCATACACACAGTTCCTCTCTCCCTGTCAGCTTTGATCCGGATCCCCCTTAGAGGGAAGACAGGAGGAGGAAGAGAAGAAGACAGTGAAAAAATGTAGACGGAGAACAACATAGTGGATCTGTTTCAAGGTCTGAAGATTTTTGGGTCTCTGTGAGAGACTCCCCCTCCTCCCACCATCCGCACCCCCCTCCCCCCCTCCTCATCTCTGCGCTCTCCTCCGCCTCAGTCGTGCGGGAAGCTCTGTGGACGCGGTTGCAGAAGGAGCTCTGTTCCGTCTCTGAAGGAGGGGGGATGCAAGCTCGCTTTCCTCCCGTTTTCTCAGCCAGGATCTTCTTTTTTTCTCCCTGAGAGCTTCAACAATTCCTCTTTTGCATTTCCCTGTTTTTTGGACTGCTCTCTTTGGATGGATTGATGGATGGCGGCAGCAGAGCTTGCAGACTTTCCGCTGAATAACTGCATTATTCATATTTACGCACTGGGTTTCTGTTGTCCTAGCTCGTCTTTCTTCATTCAAACGACCAGTTTCTTTTTCTTTCTTTACCCTTTTGGATCCAGAAAAGGAGTTTCTTTAGTAATCTTTCTTATTTCTTTTTAAAAAGAATAACCTCTCCAACATAGGAAATAGCAGTTTTCCGTCCCAGCAGGACTGGATTTACGTTTCCAGGATGGGGAATGTGATCTGACTGGAGCTGCTTTTGCCCTCTGAAGCGTCGTCCCGGTGCGCAACTTCACCCCCGAAACAAACCAGTTTTTCTTCCTTGGATCGATTGGAGAGGGAGGGTGGGGGAGTTCTGAGCCAAGCTGAAACCAGACGCGCTGCCTTCCTCACCAATTTCTCCACTCCTACATCCCAAAAAGGAAAAATAAAAATTTACCCTCCAAGAATTGACAGACTTGTTCCACCGCATCACTGCCCGCCTTGCGCACATTTTCACGCTCCGGAACCAACATCTCTGAAAGAGCAGTGTGCCTCACCCTTTCCTCGTGCTCTCTCTGCCTCCCCCCTCCACTTTTCTTTCTTTCTTTTTTTTAATCACCTCTGCAGCCAGATGAGGGCTCTCCCATGGAGCTAGTGCGACCACCTTGGGGGCCGGACGAGCTGAGGGCTGATTGTTCCGAGCAGAAGGAGCCCGTCAGCAAGAGACGCATCGGATGAAATCGGACCCCCCCTCCCCGCCCCTCCTTCTCTACCACCAACCCCCCATCCCCCCACCCTCCTCCTCTCTCTCTGACTCGTGTTGATCCGCGGCATCCCGCATGGGGAGTACAGGGGGGACCTTGTTGCGCCCCTGAAACGGAGGAGCGTTTGCGCACGTCTTCATCCATGTCTCAGCGATGCTGCCCCGCGTCTCCTGGGGGGGCTGCGTCCGTCACCCCCGCAGCTTCTGGTAAGTCCGCTTCATCTGCATTTCATCCTTTAAAAAATCACCACATTGTTTTAATTACCACCATGAGGTGTTTTTTTTTATTTTATTTTTTATTATTTTAAAGAGGAAGGATGTTGGTGATAAATGCGTCCCGTTTAAGACCCTGTGAATCTGCCAGCAACGGGCACAGACCCAGTCCTTCCTCTTCCCTCTCGACTCACAGTTTTGTGCTTAAAAATCATGAATGTTCTCCTGGTTTACTGTAAGAAACTGTGAAAAAGAAAAAGAGAAAAATGGTCTGACTTTGTTGAAAAAGCTGAAATGACACAAAACTAAATCTAGTCCTGCTGCCATCTTTCTCAAATGATGCATTGCATTTTGGACATCAGTATGAAACAATTTGAGTGTCTTCTATTCAACACAACTTCAAGATTTTGTAAGGATAAATTATAATTAATGCATATTCATAGTTTGCGTGCTATGTGTCTGTGAGTGCTAGTACGTACGCCCGTGTGACTGAACATTTGTGCATGCACCTGTCTTTTTTTCTCTCCAAAGGCTACTAAATGGTTTTCTGGGGGAGGATTTCTAACCGGCGAGATGCTGCTCCTGATCCTGCTAACGGCCGTTTTTTCTTCCATCTTCGTCTCCTCCTCCTCCTCCTCCACCACCTCCATGTTGGACGGACCCCCCATGGTAGACCCCTTCCCCTCGGACCTGACGGCCGAGACGTGCGTCGCCTGCTCCTGCATGTCGGTGGAGAATGTGCTGTATGTTAATTGCGAGAAGGTCACCGTCTACCGGCCCACACAGCTCATCCCTCCGGCCTCATCCCTGTACCACCTGAACTTCCAGAACAATTTCCTCATCATCCTCTACCCAAACTCCTTCCTGAACTTCACCCATGCTGTGTCGTTGCATCTGGGGAATAATAAGCTGCAGAACATCGAAGGTGGAGCGTTCATGGGGATGAGCGCTTTGAAACAGCTGCACCTGAACAATAATGAGTTGAAGGTGCTTAGAGCAGACACTTTCCAAGGCATTGAAAACCTGGAATACCTACAGGCTGACTATAACCTCATAAAATACATAGAAAAGGGAGCATTTAACAAATTACACAAGCTAAAAGTGCTGATCCTGAATGACAATCTCATTCAGGCGCTTCCTGACAACATTTTTCGATTTGCTTCACTCACACACTTGGATATAAGAGGGAACAGGATTCAGAAGCTTCCTTATTTGGGGGTTCTGGAGCATATTGGGCGCATTGTAGAGCTGCAGCTGGACGACAACCCCTGGAACTGTACTTGTGATTTGGCGCCTCTCAAAGCATGGCTCGAAAACATGCCCTATAATATCTTTATTGGCGAGGCTATTTGTGAAACACCATTGGACTTGTACGGGAGACTCCTGAAGGAAACCAACAAGCAGGAGCTTTGCCCCATGGGAATAGGAAGTGAATTCGATGTCAGAATGCCGCCTCCAGATAATGGGCAGGTGCCGTCTGCAATGTCCCCATCAACCGTGGCTGCAGTTGCCACAAAAGCGCCAAAAACCACTGATTCTTCTAAGATCTACGGCATTGTGGCTGGTTCCCCCCCCTCTGGAAGAAAGGTCCAAATTGTGTCCTTTCAGACTCGAACCCCTCCACTCTTGTGTCCACAGCCCTGCAGCTGTAAGGCCCACCCCTCAGACTTTGGCATTAGTGTAAGCTGTCAGGAGAGGAACATTAAGAATCTTGCTGAGCTAATTCCCAAACCCCAAAATGCCAAGAAACTTTTCTTAAGTGGTAATTACATCCGCGATATCAGTCCATTTGATTTCCAGGGATTTGAGGGCTTAGACTTGCTCCACCTTGGCAGCAATCAAATTGCAGCAGTGCAGAAAGGTGTGTTTGCTAATCTCACTAACCTGAGGAGACTGTATTTGAATGGAAACCAACTGGAGCAGTTACATCCAGAAATGTTTCTGGGCCTCACAAACCTCCAGTCCCTATCTTTGGAATACAATGCCATAAAAGAGATCTTAGCAGGTACGTTTGACTCCATGCCAAACCTCCAGCTCCTGTATTTGAACAACAATGTTCTACGGAGCCTCCCTGCCTACATCTTTGCTGGCGTCCCTTTAGCCAAACTCAGCCTGAAAGACAACCACTTCATGACCCTTCCAGTGAGCGGTGTCTTGGACCAGCTGGAATCCCTAAATCAGATAGATCTCGAGGGGAACCCGTGGGACTGTACCTGTGATGTGGTTGCCCTCAAAATTTGGCTGCAGAAGCTAAACGATGGAGTGGCTGTCAAAGAGGTGAAATGTGTCTCCCCTGCACAGTTCTCCAACACAGAGTTACGCCTCATAAAAAACGAGGTCCTCTGTCCTAAACTTGCAAGGCCACCTCCTATTGTCACAAGCACCACCCCATTTTTGACCTCAACTGCAGAAGTCAGCAATGCCCCTCCAGGAGGACCTGTGCCACTCTCGATTATGATCCTCAGCATCCTGGTGGTGCTCATTCTGACTGTATTTGTGGCCTTCTGTCTTCTCATCTTTGTTCTGAGGCGGAATAAAAAACCCGTGGGCAGACAGGAAGGGCTGGGAAACCAGGAGTGTGGGTCCATGTCGCTGCAGCTCCGCCGCCACGGCCACAAATCTGGCAAGAAAGGCTCCATCCCAGGAGATGACCTGGGCGCTGAAACATTCATCCCCCAGACCATTGAGCACATCGGCAAGAGCCACACCTGCGGGATTGGACGCTCTTCAGACATAGATGCTGGCTTCAAGTTTGCAGACTCGCAGAGGCAGAAGATCATCTTCCGTAGCTGCCCCGACAAGGACAAAGACCCGCTCTCCACCCTGGAGCGCAACAAGCGCCTTAGTACCATTGACGAACTTGAGGAGTTCCTCCCAAGCCGAGACCCTAGCATGTTCATCCACAACTTCATGGACGCCAAAAGGGATTTCAACAGTATAGGAATGGGCGGGTATGAAATCCGCTACCCGGAGAAAACACTGGATAGAAAGATGAAGAAGTCATCACTAATAGGTGGGAACCACAGTAAGATCGTGGTGGAGCAGAGGAAAAGTGAGTATTATGAGCTGAAAGCAAAGCTCCAGGGAACACCTGATTATCTGCAGGTGCTGGAAGAGCAGACTGCGCTCAGTAAAATGTAAGGATTGTTGTGTTTGATTTTCTGCATTGAGTTCACACATACAAACATACATCATCTCAACTCATCTGTGGCCATTTTCTAAACCACATGCTGCTAATTACTCTGAAAATATAGTACACAGTATCCAGGATGTGGGCAAGCGAACAGTCACTAGTCATGCAAGACTTCAGACTCCCTCTCTGAATAATGATTTTATGCTTAAAACATGCTTAAAAAATGCTATTGTGGTAGGTTTTGGTGTTAGGCAAATACAACCTCTGAACAATTATTAATTTAACAAAAATGAAGTGGTTATCACTAAATAACTACATGATTCAGCATCTTATAGGTCCACCTTTAGGGATAATAACTTAAAGTAATCATTTCCCATTGAGGTCTGAACTGACTCGGTCCAAAATCTTGATTTTTTTTTTTTCTTTTCAGTCATTCTGGTGTATATCTGCTGCTGTCAGTTTGTCGTCCGTTCACGTGACCCAGAATCAGCCAATCATCAGCTGTCAGACAGGTAGACTCACATTTGTCTGTAGAATAGTCTGGTATCCAGAAGAATTTATGGCCCACTCAATGCCTCCAGGTCAAATCATCATCCCTTCACCACAGTGCTTGACAGTGGGTCTGATGTGTTTCTGCTGGTTTCCTCCAAACATGGTTCTGGGTTCCATATTAGCCTCATGTGTTAGAGGAGTCTGCTGATTTGTTCAGATGAAGTCTTATGAACCTCATTTTTTAAACAGAAGAGGCTTTCCACTGGTAACACTTCCAAACAAATCATGCAGACATTTACATTTACTGGAACTGATGCCTGTAGAGTCTGAGGTGTTCTTGTTTCTTCTCTGAGCATTGCGCGGTCTGACCTTGGTACACATGAAATGCTGTCAGCCATCTTAAATGTTTTTTTCTTCTTCACTTGACGCTGTTAAACATTGATCTCCAGATGGTTTGGGAATGATTTTATAAGTCATTTCAAACTGATTTGCTGCAACAGTTGCTCCTCTGAGAACATTGCTGATGGTTCTTTCTTCTTGTCATTGTGTTAATGCACTCCTGAGTGCTCCAGACCAGCACACTGCCCAGACATCTGCTTTTCTATTGGTCTGCATAGCTGCTGATGATCATTAGCAGTAAGGGGGTACTTAGTGTTTTCTTTTTGGCTTCATTTTTGTTAAGTAATTTATGGCACGGTGAAGACAGTTGTATATTGTTGTTCATATGAGGTTGTATTTGCCTGAAACTGACTCAAAATGAAAAATCTACATGTAGTTTTTAGTATATACTGTATACTATTTTGTAGATATTGTACGCAGTATGAGATTTTGAAAATGGTCCCTCTCTCGCTTGTTCTTTGTCCGTCTCTAAGAAAACACACCATTCAGCCTTCCCGATCTCTCGTCCTCTGTCTTCAACTCTCTCTCTGCAGTCACACACATATTCACACAAACACAGAGTGAAGAAAAAAAAGTGCCTTCTGGAAATCCTTAATGACCAATGCAGATAGACAAAATGGCTCCACACTACAAAGCTATTACTAGAAGCAGCGTGGATTTGTTTCAAAGTAAGAGACCTTTTTTTTTTTTGGATATCCATGCCTGTATGAATCCAGCAATCGTACCACAGGACCACTCGGAAAAAGCAACCAGACAGTTGGAGTGTTTTTTGCTGCTATTGAAATGGGTACTTCTGATTTGTCTTTTTTTGTTCTCCTCATTCTTTTCCTCCTTCTTTTGTTTCTCCAACCAAATCAAAGGGTCTCTAAGACAGTGCTTGAGAATATACCTCGCCATCATTGAAGTAAAGGAGAGAGCATCATCATCATCATATCGTGATGATCTCCTGGAGAGAAATTAATGGACAGAGTCAGTGAATCAGTGGATGCTACTTTACCTTTCTATCTCTTTTTTCTTTTATTTTATTCACGGATTTGGTTATCTGCTCTGCCCTGGTTGGATTACCACCCCCGGTAGCGGTTCATCCTGTTCTTTTCCAGGAGGACAAACAGCTCCTGGAAATGGGCAACAAAACTTGTTTTTGGGAATGATTTCTCCGCTTGTTTTCTTTGTGTAAAGAGCCATTGTTAAATATAGTGTCTTCTGGATGGAGTTGTGTTTCCCCTCCCAAAATTCCTACTTGCAGTAAAAAAAAAAAAAAAAAAAAAAAAAAAAACAAAAAAAAAAAAAAAAAAAAAAAAAAAAAAAAAAAAAAAAAAAAAAGTTGTCCTTGGGGGAACCCC
>JBAMYA010000013.1:3199155-3229012 GCA_037176975.1 Arrhamphus sclerolepis
AGCTGCACTAAAAATAACAAGAATTTATAGGTGTCACAATTCTAGGAGAGAAAGAAAGAAAAAAAAGAAAGACAAAAAAACCAACAACAACAACAACAAACAAACAAACAAACAAACAAAAAAAAACATTTGTCCTGGATGAAATCCCAATGGCACATACACACTGTCAGAGGATGTTGTTTCTGAAAAAAGAAAAAAAGAAAACAAGGATGAAAAAAATGACAGAGCTGCTTGCCATGTAAGCGTAACTGGAATTTATTTTGTAAGTCTTACATTATTTGTATCTGTGGGACTGCTTTGTAAATTACAAGGAAAGACTAACGTCAGTCATACTGTGCGACGGAGCGTCTTCACTGAGAGACTACATGCCAGAAACCGCTAACACAATTCCTCCCCATGTCAGCTCTTGATTCGTAGTTTAAAAACAACATAGTTAATTTATTTTTCTATGCAGGATTATTTAAAGAGTTACTGGTATTTAAAAAGAATAAGTCACATAATGAAGAGAACTTGTTTAAGGCTACAGAAAGTGACTGTTGAGTGTACTAAAAAAAAGAAAAGTTTTACGTTTCTCTCAGTTTACGGAGAGGCCCGACCTTCTGGACAAAGGCGATCTGTGATGTTTCTTTTTTTCTCGAGCCGAGGCCTGACGAGGGTATGTGAAGTCCTACGCGGTTTCCTCATTCTTATATCTCCCACAGTATCTTGTAAAAGGTTTTTCTTATCAACATTATGCAACCAAAATAAATGTGCATTAAACTTGACCTGCTTGTTGCATTGTTGGGACCCGGCGAGAGGTGAAAAATCCAGGCTCTAAATTCTTCGAACTGGACAGAACCATATCGTCGAAGACCGTGTGCAATATCCGTAAAAATGCTCGGACATGATGGCTTTGAGTAGTTTTCTTTGTTTTATTTTAGTTTGAGTTCATACTGTCTAAATTCTTTTATCAGCTTCACTCTATCTGGTTCTTATTTTTAAAAAAAGATGTTAAGTTAAAAGTTACGAGTGTTTTTGACATTAAAAATGAATAGAATGTATCATGAAAAGTATAATAAATACAGTTTTATATCAGTCATAAATCTCCTGTATATTGGTTAATTTTCTCTTGTATAATCATGTTGAAGTCAAGGTATTAAAATCAGAACCTATTTGCACTGTGTCCCCCTTTTTTCTTGAGGTTAATGTCCATGTAGCTTCACTCTGCTGCTTTACTTTGAAACATTGTAGACCTGGAATTTTAGTTGAGATTTAGTTGAGATTCAGATTAGAGTGAATCGATGTATTGTTCAAGGTTTTTCTGTTTCAGAACTTATTTCTTTTATAATGATTATTTTTGTCTGCAGTTAACCAAACAATGGGATTGTTCTGCTTCTTTTGTTGCTGTGAAATCTGACATATAGAAATAGCAAATAATACGGTACATTTCCTTCACAACGAGAGCAAGGTACCTAACAGGACGAAGAAAAAGAAAGAGACTGTGACTTTGTTAGCTAAAGATTGTCGTGGCTCTGTTTGGCCTCACCCACAACTGCTCCCCACTCACCCCGCTATCAGTGGTTACATTCCCAAACAAATCAAACATACTACCGCTACATGCCAACAGTGAAAAAGATGGTTGGAGCTTGTTTAACCTTGAGCTGAATTATCTCAGGAGGGTGGAGCTAACCCCATGTGCAGACAAGCAGCAACCATCCCACTCTTGGGTTGTAGTTCCTTGACTGACCACTAGGTGCTGGCTCTAAAACAGCAAATACACATTGACCTCTCCATGTCAAAAGTGCCAATTCTGCAGCGGAATTTACACAAATTCAGAGTCTGGTACAAAAATATTTTATTCCATCTGTGGTTACATATTGCATCCATTACAAATGTACCACATCAGATAAATTTATATTAAGCATGACCAATTAGATACCCGGATGTCATTAGACATGCTTAACTGACAGCTAGTCATCGGCTCTGCCATTGGCTTTAATACATTGGCTTTATCACCGCCACTTTGCGACATGGTGCTGCACGGTTCGAAGAAAAATGGGCTTCAACGGTCTTCTATGGGACATGTGATCAGATAGTTTGTCCAGTATTTTACAGTCGAGGGTAGGGACAGATGCAGGCACTGGATTGATCTGCAGTTGGAGGATAGAGACCAACATGCAGATGCATTAAACGCTTGTGTAAGCAGAAAGTTTGAAAAATCTATGGAAGGTCCTAATATGACTGTGCTTTGAATACTTTTATATATTGCTCAATCAATCACACACCTCTTAAAATGACAGCCTGAAAACTTGACATATACAGCTTAAGACAACTTTGAACTTTTGAAAGTCAAAAAGAGTGAAACTTTCAGAGAATGCCTTGATTCTCCAGTAGTGCTTAGTTATGACTATGAAGAGGTCCTGGATAGAGCACAACCTTCAAAGACAGATTCATGCTTCTAATGTGGAATTAAAACTAGTGGTTCTTTCTGCTACAGAACAGACCATTTTTATTTCTACAACTTGACAACTGTGACACTGAAATTATGACTGGGTGTCTCCTTGTTTTTCCAGCATTTAATCAACAGATAGCTATACCTCGGAGTCCTACAGGATTTGAAGCACTATGGTAGCCCTTGCATCCCATGCAGCCTGTCTGCTTCATGAGATGGTTCATCAGAAACAGTTTAGATGCATTTCAGAAGAGACTGTCTGCTCTGCATCAATAAAGATAGGCGTCAAGTCTAGTTTGATGCTTGATCGTGGCTAAGCTGAATTAATTTACTTGTGGCAGATCAGTCTGACAGGAAGTCAGACACAAGAATGTCGCGAATAATCTTAAATCTGGCCAGATTTCCAAATAAAATAAAGAACGAGTGTACTCTGACTGGTACATCTGCAAAAACCAGTGCTAGAAGGTACACGTAAACAAGTCACAGGGTCTCAGATGAGATTTTAAATATGGATGAAGAAAGGATTATTTCACAAGCTCATAAGCAGCACATTTATGCTCTTCAGCGTGGAACAACCATATGATCTAATTCTTGTTCAATTTGAAATATTACAAATCAAGCTGAGCAGCTCTTGTGACATGCTGCCCCTCTGGAATGCTCCCAGTGGGATCAATCAATCAATCAAACTTCATAGCACTTTTTGTACAATAAAGGTGCAGCACAAAGTGCTTTACAAGATAAAAACAAAATAGATAGATAGATAGATAGATAGATAGATAGATAGATAGATAGATAGATAGATAGATAGATAGATAGATAGATAGATAACTGCTCTGAGCTCATCCTGAGGATGAAGGAAACCATAGCTCACTTAGACCATGCTGTTTTTATTCCCAATGGGGTCCACTGACTAGTTTCTGTTTCCATCCATACATCTATTAACTTAAACTTGTCCAAACTGGGCCCAGACCACCCTCTCCAGAGCCAGTTCTTCTGGGGAAGCATTCTCAAGTAAGCTGAGAAATATGATGTCTTCCATGTGTCCTGGGTGTGGCCTGGGGCCTAAGGCGTCCAGGAGGCATCCTCATCAGATGCCCCAACCACTTCAACCGGGTCCTCTCAATGTGCAGGAGCAGCAACTTTACTCCAAGTCTCTCCTGGATGACTGAACTTCTCACTGTGGGAGAGTCCAGCCATCCTGCAGAGAAACATCCTTTCAGCTGCTTGAATTCTGCTTGTTTCTTAGTTTATCTGTTACTACCATCAGTTGGACATCATAGATGTGCGGTAAACACAGTCTTGCCTTTTGGCTCAGCCCCCTCTTCAACATAACAGACTGTACAGAGTCCACATAAGTGTAGATCTAATCTGATTGTCAATCTTCTGCTGCATTCTTCACTTGTTAACAGAACTTCATCCCAAATCCTGAGAGGACATTTTGTCTCTTTCCGACTGAGAACCATGGTCTCAGATTTGGAGGTCCTGATGCAAACCACTGACAGCTAAAGATCACAGTTCGACAAAGTAAACAGGACAAAGTCACCCGCAAAAAAGAGATGTTCTTTAACGTCCCCTGTCCACCACCACCATTTCTCATTCCCAAATTGTTTTTAAAACCCCAAAACCAAATTTTCGTTTTCACTTTTTTCATTACTCTGTTTTGGTTTTCAAGTTCTACTGCAGAAATGTCAAAGTAGAAATGACAGACATATTAGAAACTCAGATTATCTGAAGGAGCACTAAGGTGCGAAGGTGTCAAACTCAAGGCCCGTGGGCCAAATGTGACATACCACAATCATTTTATCTGCCCTGCGAGAGTGTGCAAGGACAACTATATACTTATAACTAAAAAATTTCTGAGGAAATCTCAATGCACCTGCCTGTTTGAATCGATGTTGCACCAAAAAGTGGAATGACTGAGTGGGAGAGCAGCTGGTTTCGTCAAAAAGTCCAGAGAAAAAATGTTTGAAAAAGCTTTTACAACTAACAATTGCTAATTTCTGTCAAAAACCTGTGATTTTTATACAATGTACTTTTTTTTATCACAAAAATTTGTTCTAGAAAATAAATGTAATTTTAGGACAAAAAATTGAAATAAATAAATCGCAATTTTACAGCTGTTTTATGCCAAGATGTTGCAAAAAGTATATATTTTTCAACAATTGTAATTTTAAGTTAAAGAGTCAAAATTTGTGATTGATTAAATCTTGATCGATCTTGCAAAATTAGCCTTTTTACAAAACAACCATTTTCATTTTTTATTATTTTTGATTTTAGTTTAAAAGTGTCAATTTTATTAAAGTGATTTTTTTTTTATTTGAGATTTCATGACAAAAACTCAGTTTTGTAATGAAAAGAAGATGAGGACATTTAGCTTGTTTATTTCTGTTTTACAAACAAATAATTCAAAAAATAAAAACCTTTGTAATTTCTCCAACAAAAATACACAATCCTGTAATGGACTAGCGACCTGTCCAGGATGTACCCCTGACTTTCGCCCGAAGAGAGCTGGGAGAGACTGCACACTGCAAAAACTGATTTCTAAGAAAGTAAAAAAATACTTGCTTTAAGACAAATGGTCCTGTTTTAAAAGTATATATCTCATTTAAGACTTCTAGCCAAGCATTTTTTTCTTACCCCACTGGCAGATTTTTTTTTCTATTTCCTTAATATAAGACATTGAAATAATACGCAATCCATGAAAATTTGTGATTTCAAAAACCATTTTTGTGACAAAGAAAAAGGTTCAGTTTGCAACATAACTATATTTGAGGACAACATATTGCTATTTTATGTTGAAAAGCTATATTTTTTTTTACGAAATTAATGATTATACAACAAGAAATCTGTTTTACAACAAAAAGATTTACAATATTACAAGAAAAAGTTGCTTTTTAACAAAATAAATCTATTTCTTTTATAAATTTGCAATTTTACAAGTAAAGAAATTTTGTTTTTTGGACAAAAAGTCATACTTTTTAATCGTCAATAGTCTACGAACAAGTCGGAAATCTTACAACATAGCTTGTGGTGATGATGTGGCCTAGGATGAAACGGAGACACCCTTGGTCTAGAGAGTGCTAATTAGTGTTTTCACCAATAATTCCACGTAAGACCAGTGTTTGTTTCATAAATGAGACACCTTTTGCTTTTCGTGTGGGTAATCATCCCAGATTTATTATTGACTAAAAAGGTTGATTCCGTTTCTTCTTTTGTTTTTGTGTTTCGCATTGCAAACAGATAAAAAAGGAGACATAGGCTGTTTTCTTTCTAATCCCATGTTTTTCTTATCTTTTTTCTGAAGAACCAAAAAACGAATAATACGTGAATTATCATCAGAAGTTGTTTTCCATTTGTTTAGTTCTTAAACTGGCAGCAGGAAGCAGTTTTCATTCCAAATATGATCTTCATTTAGCAGCTTTAAATGTATTATTGGGCACTTAGGCTGAAAAACATGATCTTTTTGTTATTTATGTCTCCTTGAGGTGCACTTAAAAATGTATTGAAATATTGTTATCCCACTCGTGCATTTTTAATTCAGTTTTTGCTTCATCTAGCTCCCAAACACCCCTAAATGTTTTCTTTCTTTTCACTTTTGTCGCACCCCCCGACCGGCTATTGTCTCGTCGGCACCAATGTCTCATCTGTTTTTAGGCACGCATCAAAGATTCATCTCCTTTTAGGGTTAAAAATTAAAGTTTCCTACTTCTGCTGTAATCCAACCTTTTGGGCTTTTGAGAAACCAAGCAGGAGAGAGGATGAGTCACCCAGGCGCTGGAGAATTGTCCTCATTAATTATTAATACCTGTGGCAGTTATGAACTAAAAAAGGGATGTGGGGAGGGAGGTGAGGGAATCTGATATGCCCACCCGTTCCCCATCGTTCCCTCCTTCTTTGCGTATCCTAGATTGCGCTGAGAGCAGAAACATCAGTTGGAAACCAAGAGAAAAAAATAATACATTTGGCTGGAAGACGGTCTTGACTTGGCTCAGGATCGGGGGTCTGTTCCTGGAAGCTCCAGAGCTTTCTTGCATAACTTCAAAAACATGAGAAGTTCTCATTTTCTCCATGATTTAATCCATCAGACGTTACTAGAACAGAAAAATGCCTCCAAGTTGTTTTTCTCTTCTCTCATATGTGATGTGAGTCAGAGTATATTCTTACTTGATGTGTTTGCTTGGTCTCATGTCTTTTTGGGGCAGTGTAAGAGGAAAACAGTTGGTTAAAACTGTGATGGAAATGGCTCTAGGAAAGGCCACAAGGGGCGCTGTGAGCCCAGAGTTCTGCAGAGTCTAACTGCACTGAAGGAAGTCCAGTTAGACTGTTATTTTCCCATTTTTCACATTTTTTCTGGGAATGGAAAGCCAATAGGTATTTCAGAAGCACCATAACTTCTTTATGTTCAGGCAATAATCATGGGTTTTTGTCAATGTCTATGAAAACTCAAGGAAACTACAGGAAAAAGAAAAGAAAATGAAAAAAGACTGATGAAAGTGAACAGAGTACAACTGCTGGGGAAAAATGAATGTGCAAGCATAAAAAAAATGAAATATCAACAGTAAAAACAAAAAAGCTTTTTTTCAGCATATTTTCTCAGAAGTTACCTCATATTCTGCACATATTTGTTGCAGTCCAGCACCAGTTCCCAAAGTGGACTCAGTGAGTTATAAAATAAAGATTAATAGCTGGATAAGACAGAAAAGAAAAAGCTACAAACAAGTGGAGCAATTATTCTGGCCTCTACATCAGGGAGGTGCATTGTGGGTAATCTCGTTAAGTATGTGACATTACGACTTGTTTCACCTCACAAAATTAATGTAAAAATTAATTAATCAGGTAAATTTAATTAATAAATGTTAATGGTTTTTACTGTTACAATGAGAAGAAAAGAATTAGACCAACATAAGTCCATCAACTGCACCTGATGTCTGAAACCCAAAACCAGACATAGAAAGACCTTTATTAGTCAACCTCTAGTACAAACTCCGATTTTAACCCTTCAAGCAATCCTTCAACCCTTCAAATTAACATAATCATCCACTCTAAACACAATCTATAATATGTCTATAAACATGTCTATTTTTAGCTTTTTCTCAAATTTCAGATCTAACGGTCACAAAACAAGACCGAAAGTGTATTTTAGTGAGATTAATGTTTAGAAAGGATTTCTAACGTAAGAAACAGGACATTTAAAATGTGAGACAAAAAGAAAGAATGATATAAATGCTCGTAAACTCAGTATCTGCGTGACATGTCTGTAGTCTAATGAAAGGGGAGGAGTTACTGAATCAATGATACCAAACATTATAAAGACTAAAATATGCAGGTGAGGATAATTCTTTAAGCGTAAAGAGCCTTATGCAATCACATTTCAAGAAGCTTTGATGCGACACGCACCAGGAGGTATACACGTGTGCTGGTCATTTTGTTTCAGAGACTTTAAGTGAGTTTTGGACTGATAGATTGCATCTTTTCACCACGGCTATGAGACAAACAGAGATTTCACATTTATCCTTTGTTGTTTTCCAGTTTACTCAGGCATAGTAACAGACACAATATTTTTGACACTTTTTGACACCAAGAACCAGCAGATAAACCTTATTGCTGGGGAGCAATTCTTTATTTACTTTGTTTATATCTTTTTAGGTGTTTTTTTTTCTTTTTAATCTGAAAAGATGTCTAAGGTTTAAAAGGCATTCCAGAGTAAAATAACCCCAAGTCTGTCATAAGATTGTAACACATCAAATTTAGGACTATTAATAGTATTTTGTGTGACATCATAGCTGACTTTTGTGGGCAATGCAGTGATGACTGGATTCCTGCACAAACTGTCCTTTAAATATATACATTTTGTACAAACAGTTGTTTGACATCAATTCAGAGCCAAATCTACTTTGAATCAAAACCCAAAATTTTAGAATCAAAATCCAACATTTGTAACCAAGAAATCAAAATTCAATCAATCAGTTACTCTTTTCTTCAATCAGTTCTCAAACCATCTCTGTTTTCAAATTTTCTTTATTTGTTGGATTTTTCTTTTTGCAGTTGCAGTTCTGACTTGAGTGTCAAATCAGTGCAATATCAAGCAATAGCAGAGGAGACGGGACTTAGCAGGGATCTTATTGCTCATTGGCTGTGAAACCAGCTGGAACACACCCACCTTAGTACAGTTAGAGGAAGCTTTTTTTTTTCTTTGCTGCTTTAGATTTTGCTAACCTAGGATTATAATATGACTTTACATTCAATTTGTTTAGATTTGTCCAAACATTCTCATTTCAAGTGTTGGTACCAAGACAAACTGAAACAAAGACTAGCACCCTATCCACCGCATGCACGTGTTGTGAGATTACTGCCATCAGCCCAAAAGTTGCCAGATAGTTAAATTTGTGTCTCTGCTTTAGCTGAGCTTGCTAGAGGTATGCTTTGGGGCCTCTGGCGTGCATGTCAAATGTCATTTCGGTGGCGACATCAGAAATGCCTGCTGCATATAGCTGACACTCGGTTAGCCTGTAGACTGTAAAATATATTTATCCCCGCCATAATGGTGGACGTTGTCACAGGTAGATTTGCTGTATATTAGAGTCAAGTCCTAGTGGTCATTGCAGGAACTGCAACATAACCCAGAAGCGAGGATGTTGGTGTGCATTATAAACTGTTGTTGCAGTTTTTTAAACTTCCCCAGAGGGAACAGTTGATGCTGCATGTTGGATGGAGGCAAAAGTTGAATCTTAAGAGCTGACTGTAAGAAATGTTTTCAGATGTAGTATTGGACTTTTGATTTGTGGTCACTTCAGTCAACTATGTGATCTCAGTAACATATACTCTCTTTAAAGCTGACTGCCAGTCTTACGTTTCAAATTTCTCAACCTATGAAATCTCTCCTACTTCAAATGTAAGCCTCTAGTTTGTATTAATATGGAATTGGCTTTTTTTTCCTCTGCTGTTGTTGTTGCTTCAACGCCTCATTATACCGTGGGGGCACATTTGTAGCAGCGGTTGCTCGTGTTTGCTGAATGCTAACAATGTGCTGGTACCCGGGCATTTTTGGCATATGTCACTGTGAGGCAAGCATTTGAGAAAGGATGGCATCTCCCTGGTTACCATAAATGACTCTGTGTATCTGCTTTGAGAGGGGAAAAAAAGAAGAAGCCTTGCTTCCCCAACAGCTGCCTCATTAAACATCGACGAAGCCCCGAGTGCTGTTGCTCGGCTGCCTCTTTAACACCATTTAGTGACATCCACAGAAGCCGATCAAAAGAAAACAGGAATTAAAATGGATCCAGATTTTCTGAGTGCGGCTTTCTGATGCTACTCTGAGGCATTTCTATGTCTGTCATTGGCCCTTATGGCCATTAAATTTAAGCAACATTGTATCCTTTATGTTCAAAGGTTTCCACAATGTGTTTTTCACCCCAGCAGCAGCAGACTGACGATGCTAGACTTCATTTTCTCCACTCACGATGTCTTTTATTTAATGCAGAAGCATACTTAAAGACAGCACAGCATATTCAAACAGCTCCTCCAGGCTCTATTTGACCTTCACATCCACAGTAATCATTTAATTTCATTTCTCTTTCAATTTATGTCCACTCAATATGAATTCATTTCCTTTTTTTATTTTTTTATTTTTATGTGGTGGTCAAAAATGGATGATGAGTTTCTCTCCAAAAAAAGATATCTGTGATTTAAAAAAACATGACACCCACCCCAACAAAATAATTATGTTTAATACAGCAGAAATCTATTAGCTGAAGCTAAAACTTTTTTTTCCTTTAATTAGGCTGTGAAGCTTTAATGTATCAATTTAAACTGCTCTTTTTTTTGTTTCAATTTTCATTTTCCAGATGTTACTGTGATACCAGGGCTGTAATTAATGGCTTTCATTCAGGTGTTATTCAATGTGTACTTGGTACAGAAAATTCCTATTTTATAAGGGAACCTAAACACTGTTCATTTCCTAAAGTTGTAATTATCACATCTCACTCTGTATGACTCGCTTTTGCCCAGTCTAGGGTATGAACTCCTGAACTGAAGACTATGACTGATGTAGAATGGTGTCAATGATAAGCAAAACAAGATAATGAACCATACTTTAGTGCACCTGTCAAACTCAAGGCCTACGGACCAAATTCAGCCCACCACTTCATTCTATCTGGCCCGTGAGAGTCCACCAAGACAATAGTGAAATAACTGAGGTGGAGAGCAACTGATTTATGTCAGAAAATCAGGATTTAACAAACGTTTACAAAAGATTTTACAATAAAAAGTTGCTGATATTTGTCAAAACCTGTGATTTTTGTAAAATTTACTTTTTTTTGCAACAACAGACAAGATGCCCACAGAGCCACTTTCCTCATCATTGTATGAAGCTTTTTTTGTGAATAAGGAGAGTGAGGGGATAAGAACAAGGGGAGAGAAGGAAGGAGGAGAGAGATAAGCATCTGCTGCAGCTCTGAAAGACAAGAAAATGCAACAGACACACCAACCAGACTCTGGGAGACAGACATTGAGAATCTGAAAGAGAAAAACAGGAAAAAGACAAAAAACAGGCAAAAACAAAAACAGCAACCATCCCAGTCTCTAAAACTGAATCAAGACCATTGCAATTTGTAAAATTAACTTTTTTCCTAACAAACATTTGTTGTTTTTAGGAGAAAAAGTAGAAATTATCCAAAAAAAATATTTATGATTGTTGTAATTTTATGTTTGAAAAGTTGATGCCTTTCAACAAGAAAAGTTTAAGTTAAAAAGTCACAATTTTGTGATGTATGATTTTACATGAAAATGTTATTTTAATACAAATATCTCAATTTTATAACAATATTGCGATTCTTGTGACACTTTTATGACAAAAAAAATAACTTTTTTTTATCAAATTTTACAACAAAATCTGCCTCTTTTTCTACGTCCTTTTTTAAAACTCACAACTATACAAGAAAAAAAATGTACAAAAGCTTCAATTTTATAAGTCACAGATTATGTTAAAATATGAGATTTTATGACAAAAATTTCTCTTAGTTTTTTTTTTTTTTCTGAGTCCAGGAACAAGTGCAAACTGGCAAAACAACACAGCTGCTTGATAAAGTAAAGAAGAATTTGTAAGTTGTAATTTTTTTGCTTTTTTTTTAAGTGGGCTAATCAGTTGACAGAGTCATTTGATTATCAGAAAATGGTTACAATAAGTTTGAGATGGCCATGAATGTTGTTCTGTGGTAATGATCAGGGCATTAGGGAACGTTTTAAGGCTGATTTTTACATCTGCATCAAAGCTACGCTGAAGCTACGATGAAGGCGTGAACTGTACGGTGTAGCCTGATGTGCACCTCTCTCCAAATGTAACTGTGTGTTGCATCTTCAGTTAGGCTTAAACAGTAGTTTATTGACTGTAACAACTGGTGTCCAACATTTATCAGCACCAACTAACATTAAATATACTTTATTTGCTCTGTTGCTACATCAGAGCTACATACAGGAAGTAAACAAAAGGAAGCTCGGCACTGTGAGTGACAGAGCTGCAGAAAAAGAACCCACACTGCCACCTAGCAGTTGGTGGTGAAACTGCAGCATGACACAAACAATAACACAGAAGTATAAATGCCAGAGACAATGTAGCCTACATGCGTAGTTTTGTTGCAGAAGTATAAATCTGCCTTTAGAGTGGATAAAGGAATAAAACATTTCTAAAAAAAAAAAAGCTTGCTGAGTGTGAAGCGGCTGGGATGAGAATCACCACCTCCAAATCCGAAACCATGGTCCTATGTCAGAAAGAGGGTAGAATGTCCTCTCTGGGTTGGGAATGAGGTTCTGCCTCAAGTGGAGGAGTTCAGGTATCTTGGGGTCTTAATGAAGCTGGAGATTGACAGGCAGATCAGTGCAGCATCTGCAGTAATGCGGACTCTTTACCGTTCTGTTGTGGTGGAGTTGAGCCAAAAAGCGAGACTCTCTGTTTACAGGTCAATCTTCGTTCCCACCCTCACCTGTTGTCATAAACTTTGGGTAGTGACCAAAAGAATGAAATTAGTTTCCTAGCTGGACTCTCAGCAGATCAGAGTTGAGTCTCTGAACAGAGGTGTAAAACATATTTGAAGTGGGAACATGTGTACATCAGCTCTGTGGTGTCTTGACTTAAACATGTCAGGTTTCATTAGGGTACCTTTGGAAACTGTGGTGACTTTAAAGATCAACTTTGTAGCAGAGCATATGAGCGGAGTGGGGAGCGAGTGAGGAGCGGAGCGTTCAAAATATGGTCGGAGCGAGTTTTTATCCAAAGGCCAGAGTGATCGCTCTGTGCCGCTCCAGTTCGCTCCAGTACCGCTCACACCACGAGTCTTGAGCATGCACAAATCCACGGGCCCCACCACAGAGTAGAAATGAAGCGGATTTTTTTCTGCACCAGTCACGCAACAAAGCCGCTACATGCACATGGGAATTGCTCCCTTTTTTTAAAAATTGAACGAGCGTGGAGCGATTTCACCAGAGAGGGCTGAAATTTTAGTTGAGTGGGGAGCGAAATTGAGCGGAGCGTTCCGACATGACTTTGAGCGGCGGAGCGGACGAACAAAAACCCACGTGAGCGGAGAGCGGAAATTCTGAGCGCTCAGCTCCGTTCACATGCTCTGCTTTGTAGTTTTGTGTCTCCAGTGCAGTCTGTTGTCCAGGTGAACACTGAGGCATCGACTTTCCCAAAAAGATTTAGAGCATCTTCTCACACTGTAAATAAGGACACAGTCAAATCAAGAGAGCCTGAATGCACCTGCTGTTGTTGAATATGGATGTGAAAAAATGTTGATGCTAATGATGCTAATGTCACAGTTATTCCAATGAAGCTGGGAACTAAATTAATTAATTTATGTATTTATTTATCGTGAGCCAAGCTCAGAGTCACTCCAGCAGATAATTGAGACACAAAGGTCAACCCAACGTGCATGTTTTTGGACCATAACAGGAAATTGGAGTACCCAGAGAAAACCTGCATCGACACACAAAGAAGCTGAGGTTTTTTTCTCAGGCCTTTTTTTTTTTTTTTTGAATTTTTACATTTTGTTCTAAAATCATGGATTTTTGGTATAAAAAATTTAATTCTTACAAAAATCATCAGTTTTGACAGAAATTAGCAACTTTTTGTTGTAAAACCGTTTGCAGATGTTAACTAAATCCTGTCTTTTTGACATAAATCAGCTACTATCCACATCAGTTATTCCATTTTTTGATGTCAGAACTGAATCAAACGGGCAGTTGCATTTGAATTTCCTCAGATTAAGTGCAGTGGTGCGCTGGATTTGGCCCATGGAGCTTGAGTTTGACACACGTGGCTTACCTTACTAGCTCTCTAGCAAAGGTGCTAAACAACATTATCTTCATTCTGATCAATTGTTCCCATTTGTTATTAAGGCGTTTCGGTGTTTGGTAAAACAAAGGAACACCAATACAAGTTATAGTACTTTTCTCAGCAACTAACACTGTTGTTGTGGTGAATGATGAATGAAATTTGACTTTATATTTATTAAGAACAATAACTAGCTATCCAGACTAATCATGGTGCCCAAATCTATTTGTAGACTGTCATTAATAAATGGAAAAATGTGTATCACTGTTGACAACCTGAAGCAGCAAGTTTATCTGTGAATGCAGATAAAGTGGGGGCGACAGGATTTCAGCAGGAGTACCGGTGAGTTCACTGGGGCGTCGTGCTTTGAGGTATTATCTATCAGGACTGGTTTAATTAAACTGTGAACACAAACAGTACAAATTGCCTTTAGAAATGTTTTCTTTTGAGTTTCCTGAAGCTGGTTTGACTCTGTCACTAGACAGTTTTTCTTCATGTTTTTCAGCCTTAATTTGCTACTTTATCGACCCCAGTCACTGAACTCTCATGTTGATTCAACACAGCAACCACTTAAAACACTCATGCTTTATTATTTTTAATACCTTGAAATGAAGATAATCTGGAGTCGTTATTTACTATTTAGACTCCCTTTCACTCAGAGAGGGCTGGGATAGTGTGGTAATGTGGACCCTGGGTAAATCCTGTCATGGATGGATGGATGTATCTCATCCTGTTTTGTATTACTTAGTTCCAGTCCTGAACTTGTATAATGTATCAATATACACAGGCCACTTTATTAGGTCCACCTGTTCAATTGCCTTTTAACACAAATAGCTAATCAACCAATCATATGGCCACAACTCAGTGCATTTAGACATGTAGAGGTGGTCAAGACAACTTGCTGAAGTTCAAACCGAGCATCAGAATGGGGAAGAAAGGGGATTTAAGTAACTTTGAACGTGGTATGGTTGTTGGTGCCAGATGGACTGGAAACTGATGAACTTCTGGAATTTTCATCCACAACCATCTCTAGGGTTTACAGAGAATGGTCCAAAAATATCCAGTGAGTGGCATTTGTGTGGATGAAAATGTCTTGTTGATGTGAGAGGTCAGAGGAGAATCGGCAGAGAGGTTCGAGTGTACCCATCTTCTGATGGATACTTCCAGCAGGATAATGCACCATGTCACAAAGCTCATATCATCTCAAACTGGTTTCTTCAACATGTCAATGAGTTCACTGTATTCCAGTGGCCTCCACAGTCACCAGATCTAAATTCAGTAGAGCAGGAATAGACAACTCCAGGCCTCGAGGGCCGCTGTCCTGCATGTCTTGCATGTTTCCCTGCTACAACACACCTGACTCAAATGAATGGATCACCATCAGCTTGTCATCCAAGCCTGTACAAGTCTGTTAACAACACGTTCATTTATACAACATAAATGCTTGCAACAGTTGATTGGTGACAAAAAGAGACATTAACACACTCTCACTGCATGGCAGAGCACAGTTACAGTCCCAGTGTTTGAACAGGAAGTGACATTTGCCTCTGTATAACCTAACATATAGATTTACGTTTGGCAAGGAATTGCTTTGTCAGACTTAAGTTTATGTTGAGAAATGTAACTAATTTCCCTTGTAGCAGGGGTCATCAGCTGACGGACTACAGTCCGGATCCAGACCCAGAGACTGTGCTATGCAGACCTGGACCTAAAACAAGTTAATTACTGAGGGATTTAAAATTTTGTGGTAACACTTCTATTTTCACCGGCACAACTACTCAGATACGAGTTAAGTGATCCCACGTGATATTATGCAGCCAATGAAACAACACTGTGGGTCTGAGTGAGACAGATGAGAGGCAAGGGACACGTTGAAAGGGATGACAGAAAAAAGAAGGAAGAAAAAGAAATAAAGTGTGATAGGGTGAGAAGACAAAGGCTAGGGAACAGAAGATAGCAAGAGAATACGTATAGGAAGGGACAAGTAAGCAGTAGATGGACAGAAAAGACAGCGAAGAGAGTGAGCATAAGGTGGAAAAAAGTAAGAGACAGACAGACAAAAGTAAGTACTCATGGCACTCTCCAAGAAGAGAAGAGAAAAGTGAGATAACAGAGCTTTCAACCCGGAACGGACAGACCCCTTCGTGTGGTTTAGTGTGAGTCTGTTTAGTCTATACTTAAGTAGTCTGTAGTTGGATCAACGTATGTATGGAATCAACATCTGACTATCAAATCAAATAAAGAAAAACAATTTTTAACATTTCAGCAATATTTATTCACACCTAACATGAAATTATACAGATCAGATTTGAATTTTTTTTAAAACCGAAAATAAATAAAATGTTTTTTTTGAAACACTAAACATCTTAAAAGCTGATGCGAAAGTAATTTGAGAACAAATAAAATAAACTGAAGAAACAGCTTGAACATTCCTTTTTGAAAGATATTATAAAAATAAATAACAAAATGAACAGTTTAACAGTCACTCTTTCTTACCCTCTTTTGCCACTCTGCAAGGAGTTTAAACCTGGGCTGGAAGGGTCTCAGCAGATGTGGCAATGAGAGAGCAGTCTAGACAAACTGACCTTGTCACTGGCTCCAAATGGTCTCAGAGAACTTTCTCAGGTCTAAGGAAAGTGGCTGTAGACATGTTGGCCATGTTTGGCTCCACATACGTACAGCTGTGAGGCAGATTTCTCCACAATGAACCTGATTAAAACTAAATATGGTTCCAGGCTCTCCAATGAGCATCTGCACATGTGTCCTTCCAGCTCAGGTTTAAAATCCTTCCAGGACAAACTCCAGCTCAGTTCAGAGAGTGGGACAAGAGGGAAAAACAGAGACTGTTAAACTGTTCAGTTATTTATTTATTTATTTTTTAAACATGTTTAAAAAAGAAATATTCAAGCTGTTGCTTTATTTTATTCTATTTGTTCCAAATTACTTTTGCAGTAATTTTTAAGATGCATAATAATTCTTTTTTTTTAACTATCTGTTTATTTTTAAACTCAAATCTGATATGTATGTTTTAATGTTAAGTGTGAATGAATATTGTTGAAATGTTTTGAATAGTTTTCCTTTATTTGATTTGACAGTTAGATGTTGATTCTATGCAGACGTTGGTCCACCTACAGACTACTTCAGTATAGATCACTCTAAACCACAGCACAACTTAGTTATAATGATGTTCTGGATCTTTGCTCTGTGATGGACTGGTGACCTGTCCAGGGTGGACCCCTGCCTTTTGCCCGATGTGAGCTGGGATAGGCTCCAGCAGACCCCCGTGACCCTGCACAAGACAAAGTGGGTATAGATAATGGATGGATGAATGGATGGATGGATGGATCTTTGCTTTAGGAAATTTTATCTAAATTTGAATTTTAGTTGAATACCCCTGCTCTAAGGAATCTTTTTTTTTTGTTTTTATATTTTGTCTTTTCTACCAGAAAGTACCTGTTTTTAATGTTTTATTTGTTTGTTTGTTTTTTGCTGTTTTTCCATCCTACTCAGTCACTTTCTTTAAACACTGGTGAGCAGAGCCACATTCTTAATGAAATTGTGTAACTAAATCCATTTAGCAACTCTACACCTCTTAAGCATGAGATCACGGCCATTTTGAACCATCACATTTAAGCTTTGCACCGCCATTAAAGTCCTTATAATTTGACATATAGACCCTGAAAATCATTGTTAAGCCAATTTATGGTGGGTGGGGGCTGGCAAATAGTTGTGATTAATGTGCTGCTGTTTCCTTTGGGTATAAACGTACACCTGTTTCTGTTTTATTACATCGATCCATGAAAGATCAATGAAGAAGAGGGAACAATAGCAGACAACTAGAGGAGACATGCTGAGACCTTTGAGACTGCCTGGAAACCTGTTTATGTGTGCTGAAATCCCAGAGGAACAAATCAGACGTTTTGCTTTTGCTTTTGTTAATCAATCACTTCCAGTCAAGTGCAAAAGCTAGCAGCTTCTGTGCTGATCCTGTTTTCTGGTGTAAAAATATAATAAAAGTCACCTGATCACAGTGGGCCTTAGCATTAGATAAATGCACCCTCAGATGAACAGCAACATGTAACTTTATCACTGCGTCTTTATGTATTTAACAAAAATAAAGCGTTTGATTATGTTGAAGGTCTGAACTTTTACTAGGTCATTCCAAAATGTTGATTATTTCTTATTTCAGTCAGTTAGATGCAGATCTGTGTTTAAGCTCATTTCCTGTCACATGATCCAGTTTCAGTCAATCTTCTGCTATCAGAGTGATGTGACTGCAAACTGTCTAGATCCCAAACCATGACCCCTCCACCACCGTGCCTGACAGTGGGACTGAGGTTTTTTCAGTTGGTTTCCTCCACACATGGTTCTGGTCTTATCTGCCCAGAGTTCATAGTTGCAGAAGTCTGCTGGTTCATTCAGTTGCAGGTTTGTGCCTCTCAGTGGTGTCTTCATGTTCACTTAAACAGAAGAAGAGTCTTCAAACTCTCATGGACTTGAACCTTTAACCTACTCAGTGAGACCTGCAGGCTCTTAGATGATCTTGGGTTCTTTTTGTATTTTTCTGAGGATTACATGGCCTGATCTTCGGGTTAAATTTGCCAGTACTATCACTCCTGGGAAGACTGTCAACTTTTGAATAATCTCACACAACAACACTGGTATCAAAGTCAAGGTCTGAAAAAGTAGTGTAATTTTTTCAAAATGCTATTGTTCCAAAGAAAATTGTAATCTTCAGTTAAAAAATCTTCAAAAATAGCATTTTAATAAAAAAAAAAAAACTTGCAATTTTACAAGAAAAAAATTTTGATTTTAGCACAAAAGCTTAAATTTTATGGTAAAAGTTTTGAATTTTGAGAAAGTTGAGATTTTATGACAAAATTCCCCTTTTTTTTCTTTTTAATTTTACAACTGAAACCAGGAACTAACAGGAAATCTGACGATATACCTGGATGAGAATAACCTGCCCTTTAAAAATAACCATGGTGATGATGTGGTCCACAATGAAATAGAGTTTGACACCCCTGCTCCATAATGTTGAACCAAAATTAGTTGGTTTTAATGGTTTTAGAATGGTTTTATAACCCTTACCTATGGTGGCCAACCTCAAACAAAATGCTGCAATCACAGCAACCAGACACTCAAAAAGTCAAGATTAAAAGTGAGATTTTCAAAAAGAAAGTTCACTGACATATCAGAGATGCAAACCTGTAAATTAAAGTCTCTAGAACACTAACATTACCTATGTAACTATGCTGCTATTCTATAATATTGTAAAGGACTGTGTTTTTGAAAAAGAAATTAAGTATAACAAACCTTTCTTTCATCCTCCAGCTTTCTTTTTGAAATTCTCACGTTAAATCTTCACTTCCTATCTGGTCCGACTTGATTTGTTCTTTGTTGGACTCCCCTTAGAGGTCTGAAGCACGTTTTGTGGAGTGAGGTTACTGTTGTTTTTACTATTTGCAGTATTGCAGCATGTTTGAGGTTCCAGCACTTTGTTTTCTGTTTGCAGTATTTTTCTGTTGCATTTGTTATTTGTTTTCTTTTTGTTTTTGTGTGTGTGTGTGTGTGCGTGTGTTTGCATGTTTTGGAGTTTGGATCATACATTTGTTTGCAGCTTGTTTTGCCATCTGCTGCGTGTTTACTTTTTTGTTTGCAGGGTTTTTCTGCTACATTTGTCCTTTTTGTTTGCGTGTTTTGGAGTTTGCGTCATAAATGTGTTTGCAGCTTGTTTTGCCATTTGCTGCGCGTTTGCACCTGTCGGCCGCCGTATTTTCCAGATTGATGTGCAGCAACAATTTCTTCCTCGAGTTGATTTCTGATGTCTTTCCCTCTTGGCATCATATTAACACACACCTGGATTCTCGAGAACAGCTTTTGCACACAGCTGCTGCTGATCATCAGACTTCATCAGATAGATAGATAGATAGATAGATAGATAGATAGATAGATAGATAGATAGATAGATAGATAGTTAGATAGAACTTTCAAATTGTCAAGTGCTCATCATCATCAGTGTAAGAAAAAAAATGTATAATATTTAATATATATAATATATAATAAAAAAAAGTTTGCACTTTTTGCATCTTATTCACTTCTACAGGAGCACAGTCACATCTGGTTTCATGTTAAGTCGGTTGTTCTTCCTTATTCTGCTTTTTTATGGCACCATTTAAAAACCAAAAACCAAAAAATGAACATTACCAAACTAAAAGGTCCTACAGCGTCTTTGTTTGACATGTGCTCTGTAATTACTGCAACACCATGCTGCTCCTGGATACCGCCCTCAACTGTCTCTGGTCATCGCCGCAATCATCCTTCTTCCTCTCTCTCTGGCTGCCAGTCTGTCTGCGTCCCCCCGTCTCTCCGTCCATCCATCGTCTCATTTCACTGTCCTCTCTTCCAGCCATACCTGAGCTGAATTATGATCCATAGTCTTACCATTGTGATTGATTGGGCTTTCCAGCTAGCTAATGAATTGGCCCCTCAAGGACACGAAGCGAGCCAGCTTTGGAAATAATGTGGACTCTGCTGAGGGCAGCTTAAAGACTCCTGACACCACAGATTTAGCGCTTAAAGTGTTTATTTGGATTCGGCTTTAGCAGGGCTTTTGTTGGGGTTTAGTTTTTAAATAGCTACCAATCGCATTTCTAATTGCTTTTTGGATATTGTCTCATTGTGACACATTGCAGGGAGATTATGGTTGTTTTATTTTATTTCATTTTATTTTTTTGTGATGATGTGGGAAATCATGTTAAACACACATATCAGGACAGCAGATTGCTATCCAGTCATGTAAAACAGATTCTGATTGTGTTTGGTGTATATACTTTCTTTATAATCCAGCTCTATTAAATCTTTTAAAGCAAACACTCGCAAACATGAGCCTCTAGAAGATTATCAACCCAACCTGCTGTTTGCTTAGTTTTGCTTCTAACTGCTTAACAGAGGTCTGTTTGCAGGCAGCTTATCTTCATGTTGGTCGTAATTATTGGCAAAACCAGTTAGGGTCAATTTACTGCTTATTTTACACACATACACACACACACACACACACACACACACACACTCCTGCCATCTTGAAGTGATTCCTGGGATACTCTTTTTGTCCTCTGTAACAGTCATTACTTTTTTATTTCCTCCCTCCCTTCACTTCCTGCACTTTATTATAGCTGGTTCATATTTGACCAGAGGGGATATTAGGATCATTGCTCTCACCATAAACACCCCTGATAACTGTTATCCTTGCCTCAGAAGATGATCATCTTGTTTTCTTTAGACGTGCCCGTTGAAACTTCTGTGCAAATATTTGATCTGAAGTCGACAGCTGGATTTAATTGAGGGGCCTAAATGGCCTTCATATAACGATGATGTTCCCAGTTCCATTGCAGTTTTATGTAGATTAACACATTACTTTAATGGTCGGCATTTACTGGAGGAGGAAAGAAGCGATAGATGCAGAGAGGGAAAGAAGAGGTCTCTCCCCTCTCCTCTCTTCAGATTCACACGCCCAGAGCCAGATGGCTGTCTTTTCTTGCATGAGATTAGAAGATGTTCCCCATTCACAGTGTCGCTTTTTGAGTAAATTAATATTTCAACCAAAAAGGTTTAAGTTTTTGTGGAGCACTAACTTGCACTAAAGCTTCTCCCTTCGGTTTGGGAGGGAAAGGACAGATCCTGCCAACAGATTTCAGGTAAAAACGAGGCATCGGCTTCTTCTTGAGCCCATTTAGTGATTTCCCCGAAAGCTGCTGATCTTCATTGACTGCTTTGGGAAACAAAGGAGATAAAAGCTTTAATGAGCGATTATTAAGCCGACGAGAGCTGGAGAAAAGAGGACAAACAAGCCGTTGCTGTAATTGCATCCATGATGAAGAAACATTGATTAACGAAAAGAACAATGATGTAAAAATTAGTGGGGTAATGTTGAGCCTCTGATTGCAGCTCACATAAGTCCATTAGTCCAAAGCAGCGGAGAACAGACAGCTCAGGTACGATAAAGGGTGGCAACCATAGTAAACATGGTAATAATCATTTCCTGTGTTCAAACTAGCATTCGCTACTTAAATAGATAGAGTTTTAACAGTTTACCAGTCAGCTACGATGTCAGCTGTGACTTTGTGTCACTTGTGGAGCTCCCTAAACAAACCCAGAAGTGATCGTCCCTCACAGCGAGCAGCAACGTGCAGTTCTTTAACCTCTGTGGCGCTGATGAATGAACACATGGAAATGTGTTGTTCCACATAATGAATGCTGATGTGCTGACCTTTGGCTGTGTTGTTGTTGGCGATGATGGCTTGTGTGTTTGTGTCTCCAGGGGAGGAGGGTGTGTGTGTGTAATCCGTCAGTCCTGTTATTCATCACGTCCCACATCAAGATAATGATCAAATTGTCTCTACCTGTCACTGAAGCTCTCACTTCTGAATGTGTCTCCCCTCCATCCCTACCTGTTTCCATCTTTCTTCTATCAACACCACTTCACTAATGCCTGTTTCCTGCCTTCACCCCTCCCTGGCTTCTCCTCTCTTCTATCCCATCCTCAGATGGAACATCTTGGGCCTGCAGGGGGCGCTGCTGAGCCACTTCATGGAGCCAGTGTACCTGCACAGCATCACTGTGGGCAGCCTCCGCCACACGGGTCACCTGGGCCGAGTGCTGCACCAGCGGCAGGAGCGCCTGGCCCCACTGCCGGCCACATACCGACGCAACCAGCCCCTGCTGAGCGGTACGGCGGCCACGCACACGCACACGCACATAAAGTTAGTTTAAAAAACACCAAATTCATTCATTCCAGGAAACAAGAGAGTAAAGGATAAAATAATTAGGCAAGGCACCATTGGAAAAAACAAGGCAGCTAAAAGCGATTTACATGATATCAGACAAATAGGTTATTCTACTTCATTTTATATTAGTTTGGAGAGAGACGTGGTTTTCGCAGGGACCTTTAGTGATAAGAAGGTGAAGTCTGAAAGATCATGTAGTGATTACTGAGGTGCTTTCACTGCATTTTAGACTTTTTGTTAGTCTTCCTGCTGCCTCATTCAACCTCTTCTAATTTCTCTTGACGTCGGTGGCGTTCACAGATCCCGAGCACGAAGGTGGACGTAAAACACACCTGGGGTTGAGACTTAAAGTAACAGGAATTAAGAAGGTCCCCCTATAAGCTTGGAGACTGAGTAGCTTCTATTTACTCATTTGGTCTTTCTTCTTCTTGGTAAACGTCCTCTGTCAGGATCTGCTCTGCAGCTCTGTGAGCTTTCCATCTTATTTCCATCCTGGACCATCGCTGGTGACTTCTGACATGAACGTCATCACACGGTCAGATTGTTCAGCCTCTGTTGCACCTGTAGTCCACCGCTGCCCAGTATAAATGCCAAAGGAGGTTGAACAGTGTCACGTTTTCTCCCTTGAGAAGTAGTAACAGGGCCATCAAGTGCTGTGTGAACTGGTGATGCTGGAAGACGTAACGGGGCACGAGGGGGGATTCTCATCGTGGATGTAAAGCAACATGTGATGATATCATGTCAGTATGGACCAAAATCTCTGAGGAATGTTTCCAACACTGTTGAATCTCTGACAATAAGAACTGAAACAGTTCTAGAGGCAAAAAGGTCCAAGCTGGTACATGCAACGTGGACCTAAAAAGGTGGTGTTGACGAGTGCATGTCGTCGTAATCTGAGTGGAAAACATGCTGGATATGTGGAGAACAATGGGTCAGTGCAATCAAAAGTAAATACAGATGAAAGATTTAATCCTACAAATAAATGATTTTGTAAATGATTTACAGCTAATCATGGTGCGTTTCCAGAGTCAGCAAAAGGTCAGCCAGAAACTATTCCTGACAGGAGACCTCTAATCTAGTTAACAAAATTGTCATTTCAGCAATGTTTGCTCTCAAACTGAAGAACAGATGTGTGAAATGTAATATTCAGTGTTGTTTTTTTCCTTTTCTTTTTTTAATATTTGTGCTAGTTCCCCACACCTCTGCACCAGAGCTGGAGAGCATCAAGTGTGACCCATAAAGCTCAGACAGCCTCATTAATGGAAAAAAAGAAGAGATTTGTATTCATTCGTTTTAAGAATTGTACTAAACTGTTAAATACTGTTAAAGTCTGTTTGGATCATTAGCATTTCCTCTTCATAAAGTGAAGACTGTCTTCTGTTTTCACTTCGTCTTTAAACGACACACCCAGACATCGCAGGCCTCGTACATTTACTCAGAGGGGCTCCTTTAACAGATATGTCAGCTTCAGTGCGTTTGCCTTACAGCAGATCACGACGAACACCCACACGCTCCGCACACATGTCACAGATTCATGTTCCACCGCTACTGTACGCTTACGACGTGGCAGCCAGACAAGCTGCAGCGCAGGAGTTGTTTGCATGTCAGCTTCCAGGGATCCGCCGAGACCCGACGCTTCCGTTTGCGGTGAAGATGAATGCTGGCAGATGATCTGAATGACACCCAACTTGTAAGAAAAACCGACACCACCTCAGATCTGGGCCACTCAGACGAGCGACAGACGAGCGCGTGGAGCAACATTTGCTTTCTGGGGAATCATTGATAAGAACAAAGACAGTGACAATGACATACAGGAAAAACACATTACGTTGTGTTTGAGGCGCTCGATGGATAAACAAAAGGCTGACACTTCTAATAAAATCGATTTCAGTGCTTCCTGCTTAAAATTGGGGTACATCTCCTGATTATAGTGTAGTAAACATTTCTCAGCTTTTATTCAGTAGATTATTAGCTTAACTGATTAATTGATCAAACATGTTTGGACTTTTTTTTATTGTAGAAATTGTGATTAACAACTTTTATTGGAAAACTGAGTTTGAGTTTCGCTATTTACAACCAGATTACTGCCTGAAGTGTAAAATCAAGAAATTAAGAAGTTTGACAACATGAAGTAATCTAAAAGATCTTAAAAAGGATCACGTCATGCTCCGACGTAAAGAACCAGATGGGTCATTGACATCTATCCGTCTGGAAACGGTTACCAAGAGAGAGCGCTTATCTGCACATGGGGAAACCATGCGACAGTGCTGAAGCTTCCCAAGAGTACGACTCAGCAACGACTCATCCAGAGGTCACAAAAGAACGCAGAACAGATAGCTAAGCTAAGTTAGCAAGCCAGTTAGCTTACTGATCGAGGAGAAAAGTCATCATACAAGTCCCATACTTATTCTAGTTCTCGACCTTCTCCGGCCACTCTGCTGCTGGGACAGATAACAATATCACCGCTGGGGCTCAGAAGCAGCTGCAGGACTAGCAGAATCCACCATTTTACCCAGTGCCAGTCCAGTTGTGCCGAGCATAAAGACCGTTTAATGGTGGGCCGCTATTAGCTGGTACGACATAAATACAATGTCATTGTTGTCAAAAAAAAAGATTTCAGAGTTTTTATTTTGCACCCCTCTAAATGCCTCATGGATGTATTCTTTTTGAAAGAAAATACAGCTTTTAATAAGAATTCTCCATATCGCACCCTTTAAAGATGCACAAAAATCTGCACATTGGTATTTATTCAAATCACTATAAATACTAAAAAGGACATCACCAGGGAGTAAATCACTCAGAACAAAAATATAAAGCTCCAGGGCTCAAATGAAGTGGAGAAATGAGAAGATGCACGTCAAAAACTAGGGATTTGAATGGATTCCAACGAGCACAAAAATGTGCAAAAATTAAATAAATTGAATATTTGACATTGAGCATAAATAAATGTTGCTGCTAATCGTCCTCATATATGATGCTGCAATAATTAAACCATAAATAATCAAGTTTACATGGATTGTATTGAAAATAACTGATTTACTGTCACAACATAAATTTGGCATTGTAAGGGTTAAAAATGATGCTGGTTTTAAAAAGTTTTTCAAAAAAATCTTTGGAAAAAAAGCTTTTTAAAAACATTTTTATAGGTTGTTTTTGTTACGCACACATTTGTGCATGAAATGACTTTAACACACATTTGTGTATGTTTTTTGAAGGTGCATCAAATGTTTAACATCTGATGCAACTCACGAGTTGGTGTGTGTGTGTGTGTGTGTGTGTTTGTCCTAAACCGTCAGATCTCTGCACCTGCAGCGCTTTGAGCAGCAATAGTCTGTTGAAGGGTACGAGGGTGAAGGTAGGGAGGGAGATGGACAGACAGTGGAGATGGCCCCTCACCAAATCAATGTAATCACAGCTCTTATCAGACAGCCATTCAATCTGAAGGGAGCCCTGGACAGGGAGAGGGTGGCGGGCTGAGGGGGAACATGAGGAGACGGCAATGCAGGAAGGGGAATAAAGAAAGACAGGGCTTCGCTTG
This sequence comes from Arrhamphus sclerolepis, assembly GCA_037176975.1. Taxonomy (NCBI): domain Eukaryota; kingdom Metazoa; phylum Chordata; class Actinopteri; order Beloniformes; family Hemiramphidae; genus Arrhamphus; species Arrhamphus sclerolepis. The sequence goes on from JBAMYA010000013.1 coordinate 3,225,237, forward strand.
TGTTCAGGTGTCTGCATACGTATCTGTCCCTCACCTTCCTCACATCCCCTCCATGTCCTTTCACTGGCTCTGACGAGCTCCCCAGCTATTGTTGGTGCGGGTTTATTCAAGAGCAACATCCCCAGAGGAACCTCTGGTGATCGCAGGACCTGCTCTTATCGCACGCAGCCAAAGCAGCTCCACCTGAACCCTGAGGGCCAAACACATCGATGGCTGACTTGTCCTTCACTCCCGTCCGGCTGCTCAGAAAACACAAACTGTGCCTTTGTCTTTCTTAGATGAGAAGAATAAGAAAAGCAGCTGTTAAAGTAACAATAATAGTTGTTCACCACTTTAGAAGTTTAGCATTAAAGATACAGATGAATATTTTAAAAACCATAACACTAAGACAAAGTAGCATTTGACTATCAAAATCAAAGCACAGTAGCTCCAATACTGGAGATATTTGTTGACCATCCACTGAATTATTTATTTAAATCCTCCTCAGTTTAACCAAAACCTAACCAACCATATCAGGGATTTAAACCAGCAAACGTCTTTACTCAGACGGTGGCTACCCCTTTTTTTTTTATTTTACATACATGTTGCTTCACTGCTCCCCCACTTCTGCATCCTCACAAGTAAAACATTTAAAACTGCATCACTTCAGTAATGTGAAGTTAGCTGCTACGCCGACGCCTGAACACACAGCAGCCTCAGATATAAAGCTGTATTTATGTTCAATCACGAGTCCTTTAACCACATGCTCTGACTCTGCCTCTTTCATGTCTGCCAAGCACTTCCCAGAGGAAACATTGATCAAGCCTTCAATGAAGGGAAAATCAAATTGGCTATTACAGAAACACAGGATTCAGGCCCATTTGAAGGGATGAAATGAGCCATGAATGGAGCAAAAAGAAAGGAAAAAGGCAGTATGGATAGGAGGGTCTTTTATTCACAGAGATGTCTCTGCACAAGAGGGGAGAGATGGGTAATAAGAGACTTGGAGGATTGTTTCTGTGGCAGGTGATTCATTCCAGCTCCACAGAGTAGCAGAAAGGAAGAGGTGAGACCGATGAATGGGAGAGTGAAGATTGGGAAATGAGTGTGGAAAGAGGGGTAGATGATCTGCAGGTATGTAGATCAGCTCTGGCATTATGACAAGAAGTCGATCAGAGACCCTCAACACTGCATCGTTTAATAAAGAAAACTGAAATCCAAACCAGCATCTCCTTTATGAATGGGCGTAGCATTATCTCAGTGTCACTCATAACAGATGATCAGAACTTGACTTTGTAGAGAGTTTCTGTGATGTACTTAAGTCAGTCTCTTTCCTGCAGTAGACGGCTGTTGCAGTATTGTCTGTTTGTAGAATCAGGGAGGAATGATGACGCTGAGCGAGCAGAACGGCTACTCCGAAACACAGTCAAGGAAGAGTCGATGGTGTTGGTGTGCTCTGAAAAGAAGATAAACAAAATCAAGAAAAAGAAGTTATTTCTTCTTTATTTCAGTTGCACATTGTTCTTCCCATTTCTCCGTTGTACCTGCTGCTGTTGTTGCTAGGCTACTGTGCTGTGTAGACGCTGATGTTTACATTATTTCATGGTGCGTTCCTATTGGCTGGTTAGCTGACAGAGATGGTAGAGGCAACGACAGGCCGTCACACTCTGAGACGACTCCTCCAGATTTCTGACACTGCTGACATCTGTCTCAGGTTCTGTCGTTCATTAAATCAAATCAAACTTTATTTATATAGCAGTTTTCATACAGAGGTAGAGCAAAGTGCTTTACATAATAAAATCAACACTACTATATAAAAACTCACACACTCATGGTTAAAAACACACATCAGGTTATTTTCACACACATCCTCACACTGATACATGTCTCTGGGATCTGGCCACACCAGAAGCCATCCCACCACTGACTAATGAGGGCGTCACCATCTTTGCTCCTGTCTCGTTGTCAGATCTACCACCACCGTTTCTGAGCTACGATGGACGATTATTTTCCCACGATTGCCCATCTTTCATCTGAGACGGCTGAAATCTTACAGTGTGAACCCAAAATTAGATACATATTATAGCAAAGTAATGTAGAAATGTCTGACCTGGAGTCCAACCCTCTAGCCGCCACATGTTTATATATATTTCTGCCTCTCCGCTTTCTGTCCTTCATCCTCTCTGTCCTGTCTCCCTCCTCTTGTCTTCCTTAACCCAGCTAGCCTTCAGCAGTAGGTCCCCCCTATGATCCAGGTCCTGCTCAAGGTTTCTAGCCAAGAGAGAGTTTCTTGGAGGTCATGATCTGGGTTTCTGTGAAGTGTCTGGAGACAACTTGTGTTGTAATAGGTGGTATTTAAATCAAAAAGAATTGAATTGAATTAAAAACTATGTTTTACTTGACCAGGAAACCTGTACTAGCGCTACGAGACATCCACCTCTCCCTCTGAAGGACATTTTATCCCTGAGCTCTCATTTGTTTCTGACCACGCTGTCAGCTCTGCCAACACCTGTTCTCCATACAGACAGCTAATTCTCTACCTGGAAGCTGAAGTGACCGCCACTCACCTCTACTCCCCCCCGTCCCTCTTTCCCTTGTCCTCCACTGATCGCTCTGTGGTGCTTTTCTGGGGAGGCTAATTATTTCAGAGACAAAGGCAGAGAGGGCAGAGCGGAGAGGCAGTGCAGTGTGGGCAGCAGCTCGTTTTTGTGAATGAAGATAATATCATGATATTTACAGCATACACTGTAAGCAAACACTGTCAACTGCAGAAATGCAAGAGCAGACGAGCAGTCATACAAAGGCAGGAACACATTGCTTAGTTGATTGATAGCCCTCTATTTTTCAACGTCCCCCACATCTCTCTCACTCTGGGAGGGGGGTGTCAAAGCCTCACATAAACAACCATTCAGGTTCAGGTTGACTTGGGTTTTTTGCAGCACTTCAAAACCTTACATTATTAGCCTCATGGAGAGAGTGAGGCAAGGGAGAAGAAAGGTTAAACCTCTCAAAAGTGGAATTGTGAGAGGAAAAGCACACACTTGCAAAATTTCTCTCACAAGTGCATTGTTTCATGAAATGTTTTCAAAAATAAAAATCGTTTAGCTCACCTGTAGGTTAACTCCTTGACCCCTACAGAAGTCCCACACTCCCTAACGGTATCGTTTCCTTCCCTGCAGGGCTGAGCAGCGCCGAGTATCAGCAGCCAGGGAAAGCCACGTGCATTAGCGTCAACTGGACGCTGGGCGACGCACAGTTGGAAGTGGTCAACACTGCAACGGGGCGAAGACGAGACTCAGGGACGCCTTCCCGTCTCTGCAAGCACGCCCTGTTCTCCCAGTGGACCAGACTTTACCGCAAGGTGAGAAGAAGAGGGTCCCGGAAAGAAGCAGCTGGGATTCCCCGAAGGCATCCCTGTCATTCTCTTCAGTCTCAGTACAACTCATTTTATCTGTTTGGTGCTCTTTCATTACTATATGTACATAGCTAAGAAGTCCAACAGACACTAAATCTAAACTTTGATTCAGTACTTTTTTTTGACCAAGCAGAAGGCGACAGTGGAAAAAAACAACTGTCTTTAAACAAGAAAGAATGTCCAGCAGGAGCTGGTGGCTCTGCCTCAGTCAGCTGGGGGAAAGAGACATCAACAAACACAAAAACTAGGCCAGGGTAGGGCTGGGCAATCATCCATCCATCCATCCATTATTTATACCCGCTATGTTAATAAAGTTCTATCTATCTATCTATCTATCTATCTATCTATCTATCTATCTATCTATCTATCTATCTATCTATCT
>JBAMYA010000013.1:3243300-3261962 GCA_037176975.1 Arrhamphus sclerolepis
TTCACAATTTCTGAAACAAAGCACAATGAACTATGACTGAACAATGACTAAACTAAAATCATATAAATTAAACAAACATCTGTGCTGGTAACACTGGCAAAAGTATAGATGCAAAATAAGAGCAAACATATCATGGGACATCCTCAAGCAGCATGAGGGAGCCCCAGATGCTCCAGAACCTTTAAACCTACAGTCATCCAAAATAAACGTTTGAATCCTCATCTTATACGGTAAAAGATGGCGTCTGCCTCCTGGACCCAAACTTGTTCCAGAATAACTGAAGTCATTCTGCTTCTGCAAACTCCAGGAACCACAAGAACGCCTACAGGCTGAGAGTTCAGCGCTCTGTCGAGACTTAATCACCAATCATTTGGTCACTGAGAGATTTATGAACGGAAAATGAAATTCTGAAGAATATAATAAAGGCAACTGGTGCTGCTCATTTAGCAGCCTGTTACAGTTGCTTTGCCAAGTTCTTTCTTTATATCATCTTGAGATTTTTTTTTTTTTACTGAGCTTTTCTCCATGGCAACATGATTTGTAGAGTGTGTTGTGGACTCCAGCACTTACATTCATACATGCAGGCGGACAAAAGCCTTCAGACAGACCAACAAAAGTGGGGCAGAGTGCTTGACAACAACAGATGGTGTTCGACTGTTGAGGAGCACCTTTGCACCCCAGATGTTGCACTGTTAGATGCACGTTTCCACCCATGCCTGTTTCCTGCTGATGCTGCATGTAACACCATCGCTGCAGCTGTTGCCAGGCGACAAACAAGAGTGAAAAGCATTCATGATGTTTTCTGGGGATTTGTGCTGCGGTTCATCCAGGAGGTGTTCACAGCGCTTCACTTTATCCACATTTTGTTATGTTACAGCCTTATTCCAAAAATGATTAAAACGTCCTTGTTTTCCCCGTAATGACAGTGAAAAACTTTTTCTTCTTTTCATCCTTCTGATGTTTCTACAGCTTGATTAGGGTCAAACTGTGGTAAATTCATGATGTGGTAAGCATAATGCATAAAGCATGTCAGAGCACAAGCCAAGCATGAAGTCAAAGGAATTGTCTGTTGACGTCCCAGACAGGATTTTCTCCCGGCAAAAATCTGGGGAAGGAAACATTTCTGCTGCTTTGAAGGTTCCAATGAGCACGGTGGCCTCCATCATCTGTGACTGGAAGAAGGTTGGAACCACCAGAACCCTTCCTAGAGCTGGCCGTACATCTAAACTGAGTGATTGGAGGAGAAGAACCTTAGTCAGGGAGGTGAAAAAGAACCTGCTGGTAGACTGGCTACACAGAAGCCACTCCTTAGTAAAAAGAACATGGCAGCCCACCTGGAGTTTGCAAAAAAGGCACCTGAAGGACTCTCAGACCATGAGAAATAAAATTCTCTGGTAAGAATGCCAGGCGTCATGTTTGGAGGAAAACAGGCAATGCTCATCACAAGGACAATACCATCCCTACACTGAAGCATGGTGGTGGCAGCATCATGCTTTAGGATATTTTTCAGCAGCAGGAAGTGGGAGACTAGTCAGGATAGAGTGAAGGATGAATGCAGCAATGTACAGAGACATCCTGGATGGAAAACAAATAAATAAATAAATAAAATAAAAATACACAAATTAAAATAATCTAAAACATAATAAAGAGAGGGCCAACAAAGGAAGCTAAAACTGGAGAAGTGTACACACTGTAAATGTTTAAAATGTGAAAAGAAATATGACTGAAACAATTTAGTACAGATGACAAGGTGGTTTCAGAGCTTTCTGCTATTTTGCTGTGTTGCAGCAGAACTGACAGTCACTGAGAAGCTGTTAGGTGTTGGTGCTCTCCCCAGAGACAGGATGTCAAATCTACATGAACACACACAAGTATCCAGTACAACCACAGCGTCTGCAGAAGCCATCGAGGGCAGGAGAGACAAACGTGACATGGCATCCCGTTTGTAGAACAAGTCCGCTGTCATTTCTTGTTTGCTCTTGGCCACTTTGCTAGTTTTCATTACACTGCAATTACAGCAGGCCGGTGGGATGGATGGTGTCGGCTGCACTTTTAGCTGCCGAGGTTCGCTGTCAGGGAGCGTTAGCAGTAATTGCCGATGAAGACAGTGGAAGCGAGAGACTTTCTCCCCTCCAGCTCCCAGCCTCTTCAGCTTATTAAAGCATTCTCACCATCCTCGAACGTTTCCACGCAAATGAAGGAGGAGATCATGCCAGACCTGTTGCAGCATCGTGCCATAAGGAGATACATGTGAACAAGCAAAAGTGACGATAACAAAAATAGCTCAGTGGTTGTTAAGTGGAAGAAGTGTGAGTTGGGGTGAACTGTGGACGTGTTGAGGTGACTGGCGTGACCTTTTAAAGCAGGACGCCAGTTAATAAACAGGTTTAATCAAGCATCACTTCGTTCCAGCGCTCTAGTCTAAAATGAGAAATTCATTTATTGATTCATAGTGAATAAATTGAGCGCTCATTTGATCAAAAGGGAGGCTGCTGTGGCTCATCCTTCTGTTATAAGCTGATGCTGAATCTCTTCTTCCTCACTTGGAAGTCACTTTATGTAAAAAGTTTTGACAATTTTTAATGGAAAATAGCAAAATTCACTGCTTCGCCTGCTTTTTTGGCTCCAACTAATAATGTGATTGGTTTTTTTTTGTCTCTGTTTTACATTTCTAAAACAGCAAAAACATATAGATCTGGGTTTTCAACTTTCCATTTAAAAATATTACATGTGTAATGTGATCGATGTCGCCTGTCCTTTTTCAGAGCAAAACGCAAAAAAGAAAAGAAAAACACAGAAATTCCAGTAGAGGTGGAGCATGAGCAAAGGAAGAACACATTTAATATTTGCATGCATTCTGAGTCATAAACTGAAATGTATTTGAAACTAACGCATCAGGTGCTTGTCATAAACTTTTTAAGATGACTATTCTGCTTTCCAAGCCATATTTAGGTTTTGAACTTTAAATTCCACAATGCGTCACATGTGCAGATGTTATCTGAGGCTGACCGGGTTAATTGCAGTGTTTAGTTATTAACTCATAAATACTGCAGCTACACGAGAAACAGCTTGTTTTGGGTTTTTTTTCAATAGAAAACAACAGTTTGGGTCTGAAGGTCTGTGTAGGTTTGGTGCTTTGAATGCTTGACTGAGGGACGAGAGGGAGGAAGCCACTTGGGAAGGACATAAGGATGGAGGAGAGGAGGAGAAATGAGGAGGGGTGTTTATAACTGTGAAACACTGGTGCTTAATCTCATTACAGCAATTGTCTATGGGAGAGAATTAGAGTGGGATCTGCAGGAATTATACATGTTGGGGTTGTACATAATGAGCTCGACGTAATCCCCCCACTTGCAATCAAAGGCTGGCAGAGAGCACCAGCCAGCACACACGTAGATGTGCACATAAGCACACACACACATAAACACAGTCTCTCAGACACACACACACTCACGCACATTCCTCTCGCGCCTTTTAAAGAGCACTGCCATTGAAAGCCACAGACGAGCCTGACAGCCATCGTTTTGAAACGAACGGCTGCAATTGAGTGTTAACAGCCAGCGAAGTCCCAAATTACACAGAGTGGGGGATTAACGCAGAAATGGACAGATAAATGAACAGGAGAGCGAGGCAGAAAGAGAGGTATGAAGGGGGAGCGACAGTAGAAAGAGGGGCAAACTGTCGAACTGAGCAAAAGTGCTCGGTAATGAATGAGAGGCAAGAGGAGGATTTGGCTTAGAGCAGTAGGGCCGTAGATTAATGTAAAAAGAGAAAAAAAATGAAGAAAGTACTGGAGTGAATCAAAAACCAAGGAAATGCTCCAGCACCACCTGGTGGGGGAAATAAAGACTGCAACTACCTCTCAAATGTAGCCCTGACCAAAGGTGACAATCAAAACACGGTTCTCTTTGCATGAATGTAGCAAAGCAACGATACAGGACAGACATTAACTTTGACACTCACAGTTGTGTATAGCTGCACTTTACACTGCCTGTCCAAAAAAAAAAAAGGCCACACACTCGTTGGACCGCCTTTAGCTTTGATCTCAGCGCACATTCACCATTTAGATAAGCTTCTGAAATGTCACAAAATTCCTTTCTGTGCAGAGTTGCATTAATTTCTCTCCAAGATCTTGTATTGATGATGGGAATAAAGTCTTCTTCAGCACATCCCAGAGATTCTCAATGTGGTTCTGGTCTGGACTCTGTGGTGGGGTTCAAGGCCTGGACTCTGTGGTGGGGTTCAGGTCTGGACTCTGTGGTGGGGTTCAGGCCTGGACTCTGTGGTGGGGTTCAGGCCTGGACTCTGTGGTGGGGTTCAGGCCTGGACTCTGTGGTGGGGGTCAGGCCTGGACTCTGTGGTGGGGTTCAGGTCTGGACTCTGTGGTGGGGTTCAGGCCTGGACTCCATGTGTGAAAATGATGCCTGATGCTCCCTGATCCAGTCTTTCAGTATCTGAGTCTGATCCATCCTCCATTGTCATCTGGAACATGTCCATCAGGAAGAAAACATCCATTGATGGAAACACCTGCTGAACCTGGACCTGAATCTGGACCTGAACCTAGACCTGAACCTGACCAGCTGCAGCAACCCCAGATCATAGACGGCCCCACAGAACTGTACAGCAGACACTAGGCATGATGGGAGCATAACTTCATCCTCTGATGCTCCATCACTCTGGATCAGAGTAGATCCGGACTCATCAGACCACATGACCTCCTTCCATTGTTCCAGAGTCCAGTCTTTATGCTCCCTAGCAGACTGAAACCTTCCCCCCTATTATTCTTACTCTACTGTTGTTGTTTTTTTTGACAGTTTGATTTCAGCAAACTTTTAAGTCATGTTTTTCTGACCACACGTCCTCCTGGAAGATGATGGTTCTCCACCATCCTTCCAGTTTTTAATCATGTGTTGGACAGGTCTGAACCCACTTTTAGAAGTTTCAGCAATCTCCTTAGATGTTTTCTTTGCTTGATGCCAATAATTTGACCTTCTGAAACAGATGAACATCTTTTCCACGACTGCAGGATGTCTCTTCTGACATGGTTGTTTAAGAAATGAGAAGCTGCTCACTGCATCAGTTAGAGTTAAATACATTTAAACAGCCATGCAGTAACTATCCAGTGGAAGACCCTCACCTATTTGTTAGTTAAACCCAGTTGGAGACTTTTATTTTCTGGACGGCCAGTGTAGTTATGATCTGTAAAGTTCTGGATCTGCTGGCAGCATTTCTCACTCTCACTCTCTTTTTTGAGACAGTAAAGTAGTTGTGCAGAAGCTAAAAATCAGTGTTTAGGTATATTTGTTTCCTCACTGAAACTCCGTCTGGAATTGATAGGGGAGTTGACGAAGAATCATATCAGTAAGCAGAATCAATGATGACCTGCTATTGATGTAATCTTTATTCCCAACACGAGGGCTGACCCATCAATCTAAGATGTAAACGAGTAATCTGCACTTAAAGGAGCAATTTTTAGGACATCTTTCAATGTGCCCTTCATTCAGGCATTGGAACTCACAGTCACTCTCACAGAGCTGTTGGTGTCCACCAACAACTGGAAGCCACTTAGCTGCATCTGGGCTTCAGTGTCTCGCCCGAGGGGACGTCAACATGTGGTGGGAGCTCAGACTGAAGGACAAACCTTCGACTGCATCTATCACACAGGTGACAACTGCCCTGCAGAGGAAGCGTGACGTTTTTCTGTGTGTGTAGAGAGAGGAAGAGACTCACTCAGTGTGTCCCTGGAAGACATTGACAGAGTGGATGGACGGGTCTCTGAAGTCCCACAGCCTGAATGTGGTGTCTCTGGATGAAGTGACCACCAGCCGCTGGGTGGGGTGGGTACAGCAGTGGGTCAGTTCCTGGTCATGGCCTGCACACACACACACACACACACATGTTTATTAATGTTTTTGAAAAAGAAACACTATAGTAACTGATATTTTAATCGCTTAAATTTAAAATTGGGCTAACAGGAAGAGTCAGTGTACTAGAGCTGGGAGTAATTATAGAAGTCTTGATAAAACCATACATAAGAAAAACAACATTATGTCTTTAAAGTTCACTCTTAAGAGTGGATTAAACTACATAATGTGGAAAAAAAGTTATATTAATGAGCTTTAGAAATGCTGGTATAAAAGTTAGTTCCTGCTTTGCTCTGTTTATGATGAACTGGGTGAAGTGTTTGATGGATGTAGGTTCGTACTTAACCTCAAGCGCTATCAGGGGTCTGCTTGATTATATCTACTCCCTTTTGTGGGGTCACATCAAACAAGACAAAGAGCAGTTAATGCTTGTTTTTCTTGTTTAATATTTCGCAGCTGCTCCATGAACTGACAGATGAAAACAAACAGACCATTTAAGTTCAGTAACGAGTTCCTGCTACAAAGAGAAACTCACTAGGAATCATGATGATGAGTGGCCTGTGCTCTGGACCATTATCAACTATATGCGTGACATGAAAACACCTCATTGTGCCACTCAATGGCAGGAGCCAAATAACAATGAGAAATATTAATAAAACAGCAGCTAATTCTCTTACCAGTGAGTGTGTGAACCAGTTCAGAAGTCTCCACTTCATACAGGTTGGCTGCACGGTCCCAGGAGGCTGTCACCACTTGTCGGCCTCCCACCAACCAATCAGCTGCAATCACCACACCTTGATGGCTCTTCAGTGTTGCTGTAGCAACCCGAACTGTGGGGACCTCGCAGGGGCCCTCTCCATCCACCTCGCCCTCCTCTCTGTCTGAGGAGTCCTGGTCATCATCACATGGCACCTGGACAAAGAAACATGTCAGCTGGGCCAGAGCAGGGATGCTGACCTCCGTTTCATTACAGACCACATCATCGCCATGGTTACCATCAAAGGGCCTACGGTTAGCTCACTTAGCTCATTGTTTGGTGTCAAAGAACAACTTCTAGGCTAGGGTATGTTATCAAAATTGAACTTTGGGTCCTTAAAAACCAAATGTGTTGTAAAATAACAAAATACAGAATATCACAACATTTTGTCAGAAAAAACCTGGGTTTTTGTCACAAAAGCTAAAATTTCTGGAAAAATCCTTTTGATCTTTTTTCCTAAACTCATACCTTTCTTCTAAAACGGCAAATTTAAAAAAAAAAAAACTTTTTGTTGCGACTTTTTGTTGTAAAATTGTGACTTTTTGCTCTAAAACCAAGACTTTTGAACCCTAAAGTCTGTTATAAGTCGCTTTGAATGAAAGCATCTGCTAAAAGTAAATTCACAAATTTCACAAAATCACAGCCTTTTCACTTAAAATTACAATTATTTTTCATAGAAATATCAACCTGTTGACATGTAAAATGTTGTATATTTCCTAAAAGTCACAAAATGTTATTTTTTTTTGGCCCATGAGCCTCGACTTTGACACGTGTAGAATAAACGGACAGCTTTCCAGCAGCTGCAGGAAAACCCAGGAAGTGAGTCCAACGACACTCACGCTAACATCTGGGGGTGGCTGGGGGGCCGGAAGCTGAACCATGTAGCGCCAGATGTGAGCCGTCTGGTCCCCGGAGGCTGTGGAGAACATGTGGAAGTACACATTCACATCTACAGCACACACCGCTGGAGATAACAGATGCAGCAGGAAACGTGTAATAATCAGACCTGTTGATGCAGACGCCACCACAGCCAGTCCTACAAATGAAATTCAAACATTCAAACACATACCTGTGAGCGCCATCTGCTCGGTGGGGTGGAATTTGATGGAGTTGACTGTAGAGAAGAGACAACAGCAATGAGACAAACTCACGACATCCGCTGTTTTACTCCGAGGAGAAGTTAGAGTCGGGGAGTCAAACTCATCTCCACCATAATTCACAGAATACGGTTGTAAAACTGCATAAGTGGAACAACTCCTCAACACATTCAACAGTTTCTGTACTGATTATCTATTCAAGTAACAAATGTTGTCAGGGTCAAGCAAAGACATTTTCTGGGGCCGATGCTCAAGCTAACAGGAAAGGGGACAATGAGGATTTTTTAGATTCATTTTTTTTAAATACAACCAAGAAATTGTGGTACAATTGAGAATTTTGCAAGACAGCAATCTTTGGGGAGTAAAACATGCGCAATCACAACTTTTTGACATGAAATTACAATTAAAACGATGTAAAATCATGAGCGTTGCATTTTTCGTAAAGATGAGAAAACAGCTTTAGTCAGTTTTTTTAAAAACAGAAAATTTTGAAAAACTGACTTTTTTTTCTTACATAAAATTATGACTATTAAATAAACTTTTAACTTTCATTTTCACAAGTTTTTAATTTAAAATCAATGAATTTACATCCTGATAGACAGAATTTGTCATGAAAAGAAAACTTGTCATTTTTTCAACAAAATTCCAAACTTTTTGTTTTAAAATCATCAGTTTTGTAGAATTGAATATTATGATTGTAAAAAACAAACTTTTGTTTTTTCAAAATTGTGACTTTTTAACTTAATATTGAAACGTTTTGTTGTAAAATACTGACTTTTGCAGAATTGCAACACTTTAACTTAAAACCTTCAACTTTGTCAAAGATTGTGAATTTCAGTGTTTCAGGCCTATGAAGCAGCATACACTTTTATTTCAAGTCAATCTCACGCCCTTAAAGATCTAAGGGTGATGAGGTGGGCTGGTTCCCGCTCGCAGGCTCTGAGTTTGACCTATGTGAGTTTGCGAGTCTGAAATGGGACTACAACATGACAGAATGTACTTCATATATATTGGTATATATTTAATAGACAGTCATTCTAAAGAGATCAATCATGAATGTTTCTGCATTGCAGGTGTTAGATTACCTGATCCTACGTGGCCAGCATACCTCAGCAGACACTTCCCAGTTTCTATACTCCACAGCAGAGCTGAGTGGTCTGTCAGGACAACAGCAAACTTTCACATCATTTTGTAATAATAATAATAATAACAGTACACATGCAAACTGGCTGGAAATTCTGGAATCAAGAATTGTCTCTTCCTCAAAAAAGAAAAAGAAGAAGCAACAATAATGTTTTGAGAATTAATTTGGATAAACAGCAGCACTAAAATACTCCAAGCTGCACAGCAAAAGTGCCATCAATCATCATAACTATGTTCTTATTTTTCACTCATTGCACCACACAATTAATCTGACAGTGATATAACGATGTAAATATTGCTCGCAGCACCTTTAGTCTTTGCTTATTTTTCTCATTTAAAACCACCGCGACCACTGATGCGCGAGCACACAACAAACCAACAACGGATTTGTCGCAGAGTCCAGACAGTGATTCGCCGTACCAGCAGAGGCAGTGCCGAGCACCACTGGCTGCGTTCGGGTGACGCTGAGGTCCCAGATCCCGTCCCGGTGGCCCACATACTCTCTGAGCAGCTGGCACAGAGCCCGAGATCCTGTGGTGGCTTTGAAACTGGACACAATCTGCAGATGGAGAGAAGAGAGGTGGGTGAGAGAGAAGGAAACGCCATGAAATAGCAACCTGCACACAACATAAACACCTATTTAAATAAATAAATAAAGACAAGAATATGTTCGATATTTAGTTACTAAATTTACAACTAGACTACAAGTAATAAGTGATTTTTAAGACTCCTTTAGTCCAGAGATGCAGAGCAGAACAGCATGAGCATGGCCCACTTAAAAACACAGATAATTAATACAAACAAACAGAAAATAAATCATTTGATAGAAACACAAAACTCATTTATAATATTTATCATGTTTGTTTGATAAATGTTACAGATAAATGTACCAATGACTAAGAAAAAAACACAGCAACAACCTTCATTTTTCTTTCTTTCTGCCAAAAAGAATAAAGCTAATTCTGTTACGTGGAGGGCCTGATTGAGATTCATGCGTTAGCCGCCGCGTGTGGGAGCAGGTCAGCGAAGCTGCTCTGGAGAACGACTAAACGCATGTGTAGAATATGCTGAAGGGCATCTCTCTGGAAAAATATAGGTCTGAAATCATTTGAGAAGTAATTAAAATCAAGACAGTTTCATGTTGAAATGTCATTTTGCTTTCCATAATTATGTCACATTTTGGTACAACAATGGTTCACCATAGATTAAAAACTGCTAAATCACTTACTAGCATTTTAATTCTTTTTTTAAAAACAAAACAAAACAAAAAGATTTATACCTTCTTAAGTGCCTTTTATTCATTGTGCTTTGTTGATGTAGAGTTAACACTAAAACACTGATGCATGCTAGCAGTTTTAGCAGTTTCCATCATTCAGTCATGTAAATATTAGGATATTATAGTCATGTTGGACTGTTTTATTGTGCAAATATATACAACATAATGACAAAGTGGTTTTGTGAGTCAGGCTCCTGGAGTGTTACCCAGTAGAAGTTCAAACCAAACAACATCTTACCAGAGCATTAATGTCACGTCTGCTCACATGTCCAATTAAATATCAGAGTGAGGAGGACGGATGGCCCCCGTCTTCAGAAAGCAGCGCTGCACCTCTAAAAATAACCTGCGCTCTGGCTGCACTTGGCCCTGCAGACTTTATTTTGAACAACTAGAAAGTGAAGTGTGGACTCGCTGCGGTCACAGCTTGCTCTGGACATGCTGCTGCATGCATACAGAGGACCACAGTGATAAGCTTGGATCGGTTTGAGACGCAGCGGTGAAGCATCTGGACAAAATACATAAAGCTGCGTTAATGGACACACATTATGTTCACAATGCACTACGGTGCAACGCTGCTTATTTTCCTGTCGTTAGAGCACAATGAGAAGTGAGTGAGAAGAAACACAGCCCATTCCAGGAAGAGTCACCCTGTACAACACTGAGGCTGCAGTTAGTGCACATCGTTAGCTTCAGCTCCCTCCAGCCTGAACCGCGCTGACATGTTAGCTGATATGTTAGTTTAGCAGAAGTGGATCGTGATTCCCTCTTCATTCGGCTCTGAATCTGGCTGCATTCGAGCAGTTTCTCTGCTTAAAATAAAAATAACATCACAGGGCAGAGAAAAAAAAAGGTTTAAAGGCAATATTATACTAATATACTGGTCCTACTAACTGCTTTAGACATTTTTGGGAATGAGAAATGTTTTGCCATGAATTACACAAATATATATTTTATGTATGTTACCTATTAGTTTAAAATGGCATAAAGACAAGATAAAGACTGGAAAGATCAAGACCAGCTGAGATAAAAAGGTTTAAATAATCTGCTAACCAGCATCTTTAAAGAAAAGATACATCAACTGTTCAGCTTTTGATCAGGTCTGACATTTATTTCCACCTGATCACCTCAGGTGGGGGTTAATGCATCATCATACAAGCTCTGACTACTTTTTTTTTTTTTAATTTCCCCTCTCATTAGTAAGTGTGTTATGATAATGTGTCACTGGGAAGCACAGGAACAACAACAACAACCTCCCTGTTGTTGTTCCCAGACACAACCGCCGGATGGAGGTTGTTGCTCTGTTCAGCAGCATCACCATGTTGGACCAACTCAATGCTACGAGGCTAACGAAGGCTAAGAGATTAAAAATAAGAGCAATGTAATAGTTCATGTAAGGAGTTCCACTTCTGAGAAAACAAAATTAGAATTGTGTTTAATTTTCATTGGTAGCTCTCAGGGAACAAATTAAAATAAAAATCACACACGTACCATTCACGTGAAAAACATTGAGTATCGATTCATAAAATTATAAACAGGGTTGTAAATCATGTGTGTCATACATTTATGATACATTTTTTTAGTCCAATGTCAAATCAGTGCCACATCAATCAACTGCAGAGGAGGCGGGACATTGCTTAGATCTAGCAGCTCATTGGCTGCTCAGTGACTCAGCATTTTAAACGTTGACGTCAGAGCACCAAACATCTGCTGATAAATGCGGAGTTGACAACTTAAAGACTTTATCTCTATATTTAGTGAGTATTCACGCTCCTTTAGTCACCATCTTTTTTATTAAAGTAACTAGCGACAAATCTAGTGACGTTTTCTGATGTTATTGGGGACTGACGTGAAATCATGTACTGGTACTGCAACTGACGTCGTGCAACTGAGACAGAAGATTTGAAAACGTAAATGCTTAAGAAGTGATAGAAGAAGAAAGGTGTAACTGAGAAATATGAACTGTTGGTTACAGATTTTGATTTCTTGCTTACAGATTTTTGGTTCCGGATTTTACACTCTGAATTGACGCCATATGACTGTTTCTGGAGATAGTTGCTAGGCAACCAGGAGACCCGGACAGTTCTGACTGTAGCTGAGTTTGGATGGGCCCAGGCTAGATGTGATCCCACGTTTCCAGTATTGGTGGTGAACTAATCCAACAGATTGCTGATACTGGCAGCGTAAATTGAGTATAAACGTGACTGGTCTTTTGAGTTTACACCAAGCTTTCAAATTACCATTAAAATATGCTGCATAAAAATATTTTGTGAAAAAAAAGTACATGCTGAAACCTCCAGCTGCATGCAGGTTACCAAAATAGACTCTGCTGACCTTCTACTATTTCTGGATGGCGCACAGAGAAAGAAAAAGTGCTTTAGTTATGTTACACTTTAGTGTTCTTGGTGTGAATGACAAGCCCTCAGTTCTCAGAAATAAAGCAAAACTCATTCCCCAAAATGTGTTGCTCAGCTGTAGGACCATCTTCAAATAACAACTGACTCTTGGTGGATCTTTAGGGAAAAAAAAACAGTATGTCTTGACACCGCTGATGGAAAGTGACTGAAGGTGTTGACCAAAGTAACAAAGCTCCTATATTATTAGTACGAGATTGAAGGTAACTATGAGTCAAGTAAGACTGCAGGTAAGAAGAGCCACAGCCCACAGCTGTCCCCCACAATGCTTAGTGACAAACAGAGCATTCAGGAAGTTACCCATGAATCTCCGCCCAACAACTCCCATGTGGCCACGCTGAAGTTGCGAGCTCCACCTATTTTGTCCTGGAAAGTGTACAATCGCTACCTCGGCAGAAGATTAAAAAAGGAAGAAGTCATTTTTGTGGTAAACGCTCAGGCCCCATGACCAAACTCTGCATTATACTAATGGATCATTGTGAAAAATAAAATAAACAGATAATCACTAACTCATTTGTTTACCCACTGAGTACACATTACCACCCCTGAGGAAGTCCTTCTTCCTCTAAATCAGGACCTCTGGGGCTTTCAACAACCCATGGCAATCCTGTAGCTTCAAATATCTACACATGAGAGATCTGCCGAGCCCTACTGGACAGACTGACATAGCTGGTACCAGGTACCTTGCTGGTGGAGGCCTTGTAGGTCGTCTTCAGCTTCTGTGACAGCTGGCTGGTGCTGTGGCTGGCTGTGTGGTGGAGACACAAAGAACAAGGAACAATGAATAACATCTCATCATGAGTGACGAGCTTTCTGCTGTCAGTGTCACAGGGATGGTGTTATAAAGTCTCACGCACTTCCACAAAAAACATCTTTATGTGCATTTTCAGTCGACAGCTGTCATGGCTGACGGCACAGCTGCTAATGACCAAATACACACATGAAGTACACACACGAAGCTCAGGTGTGAGGAACTGAATTTCATCCCCAACTGTTTCAGTGTGCAAACTTTGACTCGTGAGGTTTACACCAGTCACCATGGTAACACATCTCTCCAGATTAGCATGATGTTTTTTTTGATGATCTTAATCAGAAAAGGCCACAAATTAATCTGGCTTTAACTCAGCGTTTAATCCAGATTTTTTTCACTGAAGCTGTCAGTAATCTGTCCTGCTCAGTATTCACGTCAACACGTGCTTCTGGAAATGCTGCAATCCCCTCATGAAGGCCGCTGTGTCATTAACATGTAACTAACCTTCTCATCATTCTAGATTCATTTTATACCTATGACCTTAAAAGACATTTTCCACACATATATTTAGTTTATATCTTACTTGACATTAGTAACTAAACTTAACATAAACATGTATTTAGTTTAATATAAGAAGTGTTTTGGGTGGTATGGCCAAAAATAATGCCTCTGTATTATAGAAAGTGTACAGAAGTGTACAGAAAATACTTTTATTTTCTATTAAAAATAATACAATAGAGCACCTAATACCACTTTGTACGTTAACTGTAAAAAAATCTGTACTTAAATATACATCATTAAAATACAATCGCCTAAGCCTCTTCTTATTTACAATCTTCTGTGTCTGTTAATGCTAAACTATATCCATCAATGACTGATTTTATAAATACATTTTATCATCTGATAAAAATCCCATTGACATTACTTGTGTTTATTTCACAGAAGAAATGTTTTATTTTGATGAGATTATATATTGTTAAAGTGTAACAATACCATAAAGCATTAAACAGAAGTATAAGTAAATGTCAGAATTACTGTATTATTATTTTTTTTATTCATTTGTCCTGAGCCCTCCTTCTTTAAAGCAACACCACCTAAGATTGCGCTCTTTAGCGCCCCTCTCTGGTTGAGAATTGCGTCTGGCTAACTCCACATAGCAACCATTGTGATGAGTCCTAAAACTAGTTGTAGACTTTGATTGGCAGCTGGGAGGCGTGTCTTCCTGAGCGTGGGTCACACCCCAACTTGCATGGTGGAAGTTGTGATTTGTCTTGTTAGAAGTGAAACTATCGCTTCTTCTCTGAGGTGGTTTCTGTTGTGTGGCTTTAAATCCTGCTGTAATTCTGTCTCATTACCTTTCGGATCATTTTTTTTTGTACAATCGTCCTTATCTGAGTTCTGCTAATGTTTGAAGTGTCTCAGTCATGTCCTCACTTCACCACATCTACACTTGGGAATAATGTCTTATTCCCGCCTTCATCCAGAGCTCCGCTGCTCATAAGATGCTGCTGCTCAGACTGATGCCTGCATCTTGTAATAAAGGCTGTTTGGTTTGTTTGTCTCCACTTTAGTTTCCGTTGTTTGATTCCCACATTGGTGTAGCTATTCTAACACCAACAACTGAGTGCAAAACCTTTTCAGATTTGGTCTTTTATGAGACGTCCAGCAGGTGACGCTTCTGTCTCAGTCTCACATCCTTAGTTTAGTAATTCCAAGTTGCTGCAGAGCCTGAATCTGCTGCAAATAAATCTGAAAAACCTGATTTGATACATTTAAACAGACTGTGTAGGAAATATAGTACCTTTTGCCTTCAGGGCTCCCTTGCTGGGGTCTCCTCCATCAACCGCCTGTCCATCTGCAGTCAGACGCTCGTTCAGAGAGTCAATTTCCCGGCGTACTGTAAAGTTGGCACAGTGACAGAGTATCAGTGATCAAACCGTTCCTGTGCTCCGAAGCCGCGGACACGAGGATCGATACTGCCGTTACTCACATTCAAGGTTTTCAATGTAGAGATTTTCAAACTCGCGTTCAATCTGGCCAAACAGGTCGAGTAGATTGTTGCGCAAAGCGAGGGGAAGTTTGGAGTCCTGGACACAAGACACATGAGAAAAAAAAAAAGGTTAGGAATAAGGAGCAGGAATCGGTGTGGTGGTGTCATGATATTTAAATCTGAAATGGACAACACATACACTGAATAACAACTACAGAAAGTAAACTGAGTTATTCACAGCTGCATTCTGAGCAATGACACTAAAATGTACCAACAATCACGTTTCAGAGGCCTTACCTCCATGGCTGGTGCCCAGTTATCAACTGACTAACAGTCTCCACCAGATGAGCACCAAGAAAAGCAAAAGCTGCCATGAAAACAATGATCAGCAGCAACGGTCCCGCTGCCCTCTCTGAGAGCTGCTTCTCAGCCCTCTGAAGTAGCAGATTATCAGCTGCTTTCCTGCCGCTCTTTCTCTTTAAATGCGTGACCAAGACCAACAGTTTGCCGCAATGATGTAAGCAGCCTGATCATTCAGTCCGTGCCACATGTCAACACACTCCGATAAAAAAAGAAAACAGGTCATTTAGGGAATAACAGGCAACCCTCATGAATTCAAAGCTGCTTAGTTTTGGCCCTTAAACCTGCAGCGTACTCTGGTCGATAACAGCAGCATTAAGGAAGCAGAAATAAATGTACAGTGTTGTATATGGGCTCATAAAGCTGTCAGTGCATGTGCTGGGGTTAGACTAGGTACACAAACAGAGCCGGTACGTCTTGGCAGCAGACAGAAGGGACTGTTGTGTTGAACAGACTAATCAGACGTAGACAAGCAGACCATATTAAAACCTGATGAGACAAGCTGAGCTCAGGTTTTAAACGCTGATCACTCAAGGACAAACTGAGGAAATAAAAGCTGAAGGGCATCTACTGGCAAACCAGGGCCACCTAGTACTGATAAATCAAATAAAAGCACTACATTTTTGTAGCGGGACACATGATCAGCCTTCATCTGCTCCACTTTCCCAGGCCGTGCCATCTATATAATCACATGACAGAATAAACATGATGATATTATCTAAAACGCTTAAACTCTTTGTCCGTCTTATCTGGGAGATGGCGGTCAAAAAGCACACCCTGGAGCCAACTCCCAAAAGTTCTTGATCAAATAGAAACTAACTTTATTATATCAGCAGCAGAGCGACATCAAATTGCCATAATAAGCCTGCATACGGAAGTGGAAGTTTGAGTGTGGAAACAAATCGATTTGAGTCCTAATCCAAATAAACTAGTTAAGAAAAAGTTAATCACTAGCTCAGCGGTACCAGGCACAGTAGATTTCTTTGTTCAGTAACCAAAGTGCACATCCAGACCAGATATTTCATTAACCTTTTACAGCTCTTAGATTCACACTGACACATTGGCAACAGCAGCTTTTAGCCCGAACTGAGATCCTACAAAAAAAAAAAAAAAAAAGAGTTTTCCCAGAGGCAGAAACTCTATCTCATAAACACACTGTGAAGCTGAGGATGTTGCATCACCAGGTAGAAAATCAAAGCAATGCTGCTGAACCGGCTGGTTCTGTACTTTCATGACTCACAAAAACAACTCATAATATAATAACTAGGGTGATAATTAAAATGACTTGTTAGCGAAGAATAACTCAGCAGATAAACCAAAAACTATTATCCACAACAGATGAAGATGTTTGCACATCTCCCTTAGCCTCCATGTTCCACACACACTTGTACAGATTGTGCTTCATAGGGGAAAGAAAAAAAAAAAAAAGAGTAATCCTGGGTGTCAGTGGCCTCACCTGTCCCTCCAGCATGTCTCCTCTCAGGATGCCAGGCGGCCTCTCCTCTGTGCTGTTGGTGCGTCGAATAGACAAGCTGTGAGCCTTGCGCTTTGGCTTGGGGTGACGTCCTGCTGAAGCAGAGCCGCTGCTGCTTCCACCCTCCACTGGCATCCCTCCTTCCTCGTGTGTGGCCCCGCCCTCCCCCTGCTACCACTACCTACCCGAGTAGCAGGTAAACAAAGGCCACACTCACTGGTTGGTGGGCGTGTGGGTCAGTCGGTACTGTCAGTTATAACCACCTGCCTGCAGACAATAAAACATGCAAATTGTACATTTACAGGTCTGGCAGGAACTGGACACTAACAATTAGGATGTTTGCTGATGCTGTATTTTACAGAACATCATTTCTCATTTTAGATATTATTATTAGACAACATCAGATATAAATTTTTGCCATATCGTCCAGCCCTATTTGACTGGTTCCGATGGTGTTATAATGGTTTTAAGATAACCCACCCCAACGCCTCTCTCCTTTTTTGTCTGGAGATGGAAAAAAAAAGGTTTATTTGAATCTTTGCCTGATCAGAAAGTGGTAGCTACACACCGACAGAGGCTGAAAAAAAGCAGAAATATTTCACAAAGAAAAGCCAAGATGGCTGAGAAATCAGGACGTACCGCCCAGTTACATCTGTCCAGATGTGTGTCTGATCTAAAACTAAGATGTAAGAGGCCACAGAAACTGCTGTCTTCAAACAGTCTGAGACCAAATGAATACATTTCATGTCAGCTAAAAGAACTGCTCCAATAAGTTTTTCACTGGACATTTTGCCCTCTAATGTGTTCACATGTCAAAATATGAATGTCTTTTTATTTTTATTTTTTAAGCATATCAAATAAATTGTTCATAATAAAAGAAAATAAATTACATAGCACTGGTATCAGATTGGTACTCAGTATCGGCCGATACCCAAAGCCCAGGTAATAAAATCAGTATCGTAGAGAAGAAAAATGGCATCAGGAAAACTCCATTTGTTAGTTTTGTTTTGTTTTTTTGGAACGTCTTCTTCCTTGCTGAGTGGTCTTTCAGTCCACGTGGGTCCACAACTGGTTTCTCTGGGGATGACTCTCTCTTATCAGCTTCTGCAGAATCTTCACGAGGTGTTTAGCCTTTGTTCTGGAGTTGATATGAACATTTCACAGCAGAGTACATTCATCTCTGGAATTAAGAACCTTCTCCTTCCTGAACACTATGATGACTTCAGACATCTGGACATTGTACCCAAGAATAAACCGCACTGGTGGAGGTCCACAATCCTGATATCTTGGCTGATTTCTTTGGATTTTCCATAATGCAACACAAGGAAGTAGAGTGTTTGAGTTGTTCTTCAATTAACTGATATGTTGTCAATTAACAGAAGCAGCTTTGAAGCTTCCAAAGACATGACATCATCTTTCCCATACTGACAAGACACATAATTATAATACTTCTGACTTCAATTATAGATAGATAGATAGATAGATAGATAGATAGATAGATAGATAGATAGATAGATAGACAGATAGATAGATAGATAG